>CM032446.1:261242278-261842278 GCA_019049505.1 Pachyrhynchus sulphureomaculatus | reverse complement strand
AACAGCTTGTTGACTAACGCCCAATTGCTGACGAGTTGTTTTTGTGTTTGCGAATCGTCTTCGTCCAACAATGCTTGCAATTCCACATCTTTTTTTGGCGGTTTTCCACGTTCCTTGTCTGCAACATCGAAGTCACCACTTTTGAAACGCCGAAACCATCATTAACACGTATCTTGCGATGGAGCATGTTCACCATAAACTTCTCGAAGTAATCGGTATGATTCAACAGCAGTTTTCTTCAAATGAAAACAAAAAATTAATGCTGTCCGCGAATGCTCTTTGTTCGGTATAAATTTCGACATATTGAACACAACAACATAACACTATGCACACACTCTTCCAATTTATCACTCGGGCGCGTCTGACACTTATTGATGACACAACAAAATGGCAGAGTGTCAAATCTTTGCAGCACAAACTGCATTGGTGCACTATCTGTTGTTAGAAATCCGCATTTCATACTTGTACACCTGGTATCTTAGGTAAAATAAGTAGTCGGGTCAATCTTAGCGTCAGTTGAAAATTGATATTTGACAGTAGTAGATTTACAAAAACTGTTGGAATTCATTTATTCAGACTTAATTTAGAGCGCCTTGAAGATGAGTGACATTTCTGTAAAAGTATGTACATTCTACAATTCTATTTCGGAAAGGCACAAATGCTGCGCAGTCCTATTAAGAAATTTGTACTGTTTATGGCCAACCTACGTTACTAAAAGGTAACATCCAAATGATGGCTGATACACGTTCGTTCTGGAAATTTCGAGGAGAAAGATGCTCCTCGCACTGCTTGACTAATGACCGAAAAAGTTAAGGAAAATCGGTATGTAAGTAGCCATGATATCGCCAAGGAACTAAACGTCCATCATCAAGCAATTTTCAACCATTCGAACGAAGCTGGTTACAAAAAGAAGCTGGATGTTTGGGTGCCACATGATTCACTTCTAGAAAATTTACTTGGTCGAATTTCCATCTGCGAATCTTCACAGAAACGTAGCGAAATCGACTATTTCTGAAGCGGTTGATCATAAGATTTTTTAAATACAATGGCAAGGAAGAGCAGCAGGTGAAGACGGTATACTTTTCGAAATGTTGCAACAGGATGGAGAGACCATATCACGAATGCTAGATATATTGTATAATAAGGGTCTCGATATGGGCGATGTACCTGGATTCTAGAATATTGCTGTGGTGGTCCTGCTCTTCAAAAAAGGAGATAAGTCTAAATTAACAAACTATAGACCAATCAGCCTAATATCCGTAATGTAGACGTTATTTATAATAACCGGTCAAGTGCAAGTTGAACTTGTACAATTACACAGGTCAACATTTGATCTAAAAAAAAAACACTCGGAGCGGTATGGTCCTTATGGAGTTTTTGGGGTCGCTGGTTCCGATGAGCGGGTTGGTTAACCTTCATCACATCAGATTCAAGGTCATTTGAAGGTCAAATAGAGAAAAAACCGTAGGAAAAATCTGAAAAATTTCATGCGTATGTTTTTGAGGTCCCTGAGTCCGAATCCGTAGTTTGTTTGACCTTACGCCTTTTTCCAGAGGCCATTTGAAGGTCAAATAGAGAAAAAATCGTGGAAAAAATCTGAAAAAATTCATGCTTATGTTTTTGAGGTCCCTGAGTCCAAAACCGTAGTTTGTTTGACTCAAGCCGCCTTTCAGAGGTCATTATAAGTCATTTCATCATCAGTTTATGTTTATTTGAAAAATATGTATGGTCATTTTGCGTTATTAAATTTAATTTTGTTTTTATCGTACACTTGCGAAACATACAGAGGTTAATTTACTGTACATTTTTATTGATTATATCTTATACATATCATTTTACATTTACGTTAATATGTCACAATCAAAAATGTCTTTTATGCTGCTCGGTCATTACAAGGGAATTAATATGTGAAATATAAGCTAAATAATGGCAGGTAGACTGATGCAAGCAAATGTTTTAATACTGTTTAAAGGTACTTATTAGTAAAACTTAAAATATTGTTCATATCACAAATAGACTATACAAATATTTTGACTAGTTTTGTGACTGTGAAATAGACTTTTAAAATCTAAAAAAAAATTTGACCTAATTTTTATACTCTTGATGTTCGTTCTATATATCTAGTAAATTTAAAGTTCAGTCCGACTGTGTTTCTTGATGTATAAATGAAACATTGTGCGCTATGTTATGTTTAAATTTCGTTTTATAACTCAATTCCCAATACATTTCAAATTAATAATTCTAATGTCGAACAACCTTGTTATCAAGTAACCCTTAATCTGTATACTTCAATACTTAATCCTTGTCGACAAAGAAACTCTAATACCCAATACCTTTGAACTCAATAACTTACTTGTACAGTAATCCTTATATCTACTTATACTCTCATATTGTTTTATATAATACCTCAATGCGTAAGTTAACTACTAAAAATGATTCGGCTCATACTTCGTAAAGAGTCTCGAGTGTCCAAGTAGATTTTCGAAATCGCGCAGTCAGTGTTTAATATGAATTAAGCATAAGAGTTTGCTTCTTTTAGTATTTATCAAAGCATGTTTGAAGTACTACTCTAAACGAGAACGCGCTTTCGTTTCTCGTGAAATGATCTTCGACTTGCTTTTCTTTTATGAGATTTATTTGATTCTCGCTTCAGGCTCCAGCAATAATCTGCCAACATGTTTATCCCCCAAACACCTTGATACCTTTTTTCAAATTCACTCAAGTCTTGGTGCATCCTTTCTCCATGTTCTTCGCTAAAATCTCCGAGATTTTCAGTCAACCAATCAAGGTGTGAATGGAGAAAATGCAGTTTCAGACTCATTAAACACCCCATTTCTTTATAATTTTGTACTAAATTTCCAACAGTATTTTTGTAATTAGGGTCTTTATGATTTCCAAGAAATTTAGTCGTCACCTCTCTAAAACTTTGCCATGCTGCTTTTTCTTTGGCATTCATTTTCCTCTCAAATGCATCATTTTTTAGGAGGTCTCTTATTTGTGGTCCAGTAAATATGCCCTCTTTTATTTTAGCTTCAGAAAGATTAGGTAGCACTTTAAAAATATGCATGAAAGCAGGACTTTCATTTCGGCTCATGGCCTTGACAAGTTGCTTTGCAACACCTAGTTTGATATGCAAAGGTGGAAGTAGGACCTTATTGGTTGATATCAAACTTGTCTCAACGGCCAGTCTTTCCTCACATAATGCTCATCTCGAGCCCGACTATTCCACTCACAAATAAAGCACGGATAAGAAGTGTTTCCAGATTGCTGTCCCAGTAATATTGTAAATATCTTTAAGTCCCCACAAAGTTCCCACTGGTTTTGATCGTAATTCAATTTTTGCAATAGCAACTCAAAATTATGGTATTCTTCATCTAATACAACAGAATGAGCGACTGGTAAAGGGGCATAAATATTTCCATTATGTAACAAGTTAGCTTTTAAGCTTCTTTTTGAAGAATCTATAAACAGTCGCCAATCACTTGCTGTGTATTCTATACCGTATTCTTGCACTAACCCTTCAATATTATGGCAATAGACTAGATTATTCATTTTAGTAAAATATTTTCTGAATGGACGTTCTCTCGAACGATAGACAGAAATTTGTGTTCCTGTGGATAGACAATTTTTTTCTTTTAGACTAGCTGCTAAAAGCTCTGATCTATCTTTCGAGAGTCCCAAGTCTCTGCACAGATCACTTAATTCGTTTTGATTAAATGTTTCGGCTTCCGATATATAATTTTCCTCAACATCTGATTCTTCTGTGCTGAAATTTTCTCTTTCTTCGTGTTCGAATGTTTCATCTGGCATATCTTCATCAGTTACCACTTCTTGTCCCAATTCATTAATTTCCATGATATGATCAGAATTTGTTTCAATAAGAACTGGTAAAGTCACAGATGTTACACGTGCATATGAAATAGAATCCTTATTCTTTCGGTTGTACCCTTTCAAGTTTGTTAAGCAGAAGTAACAGTCGGTGGTATTGGTCTGTTGGGGGTCTCCATATCATTGGCCGAGAAAATACCTGGTTGTTAATTCTATATAGAACATTGCGGCATTTATGACATATAGATTTTGGTGTGTAAGAGTTATCCAATGAGCTTGTATCAATATGATAAATTTGGTGATATTTTACTTTTAACGAATCTGAAAACATGAATTTCTTTTGTGGAGTATACTCCCCACAAACAACACAAAAATTGTCGAGTTTAATGGAACATGACGAATATCTTGTAGCATTTGACTCTACAGAGGCCAAGTTTCCCACCAATGTAGAACTACGGTCGCATGATGACGACGCCTGCGGGCCCGCTTTCCCACCCTGACCAGCCGCCGATTCTGGGTTTCCGGGACCCTGTCTCGTAGTTTTTTTAGGAGTAGTTGCCCTGACGGCATAAACGCCGTAACCCAGAGACTTCGCCGGATAGTGAGACAACTCCGTTGCCCACCGTCACCACGTGGAGGTGCCCTGGGTGCAACTACACCTTAATACTGGAGTTTAAAGCGAGACTGAGCTAAATTTATAAAAAGGAAGAGAATAAATAATTTCGCGAGGAATAAAAAAGCATTTTATTGTCAAAGTAAAAGTCCAAATATATATACAAAGATACTTAAAATGACTACCGTATATCTTTTGAGCATAAGATCATGCAGGATTTTAACGGAATGATCTGAAAAAATAATAGATGAATTTTTTCAGATTTTTTCCACGATTTTTTCTCTATTTGACCTTCAAATGACCTTCAAATGACCTCTGGGAAAAGGCGTAAGGTCAAACAAACTACGAATTCGGACTCAGGGACCTCAAAAACATACGCATGAAATTTTTCAGATTTTTCCTACGGTTTTTTCTCTATTTGACCTTCAAATGATCTTCAAATGACCTCTGGGAAAAGGCGTAAGGTCAAACAAACTACGGATTCGGACTCAGGGACCTCAAAAACATACGCATGAATTTTTTCAGATTTTTCCTACGGTTTTTTCTCTATTTGACCTTCAAATGACCTTGAATGTGATGTGATGAAGGTTAACCAACCCGCTCATCGTAATCAGCGACCCCAAAAACCCCATAAGGACCATACCGTTCCGAGTGTTTTTTTTTAGATCAAATGTTGACCTGTGTTAGTGTTCCATACGTTGATTGCTTTTAAAATAAGAAAAATTGTTACGGTGGTATAAAATGATCAGTGAGTTCACAAAACACACCCCAAAGGAGTTTTCAACAAAGTTCGTTTCCAATCTTTACTGAAAACTGATGACCTTGAAATTTTTGTTTTTTATATATCAAATAAATTATTAAAGGTAATGCACTCGTGTTAATTTTCGTTCAATCTACATCCCGTGGAGAGCATTCTAGAATTTTTTAAAAATTTTTTGATCAGTACTTTTCAAGATAAAGTGGGGGGACAGCGATTTTTCGCCAGTTTTTAAAAATAATATAAAGAAAAGTGAGTCCAAGTACTACATTACATATATATACATATATATATATATATATATATATATATATATATATATATATATATATATATATATATATTTTACTCGTGCTTTCACAAGCTTTCATTTGACACCACACTCGATGACCTAGTAAAAAAAAATTTTTCACTTCCGATTTCACCCCCCCAAAACTAACCCCTTAAGTCAAAATTTAAGTTTCAAAACTACACGGCTTTGATGAGGCCGTCAATTCCTATATTATTCCCATACTTCAACTTTCTATGACAAATAGTTTCGGAGAAAATCGGGTGTGACAGACAGAGAGACAGATGGACAGACAGACAGACACCGAAGTGATCTTATAAGTGTTCCGTACGGAACACTAAAATTAATAACCTCAAAACTCACAAGGAAATTGGACACTTACCAACCCAAAGAAGAAGCCGGATTTAGAAAAGGCTTTAGTGCATTGGACCACTTTTAAGAACCTCAATTGAAAAGTTAAACGAGTATAATTTTAAAGCTTAGATGGTCTTGGTGGATTACGAAAAAGCGTTTGACTCCCTTGAAATCTGAGCAACATTAAATAGTCTAAGTAACTGTAGAATTGACAGCTGATATTCGCAGATTATTCAAAATATATATAAAAATGCAACATTTCGTATAGTATTGAAAGAAAACACCAATAACAGGGGTACGTCAAGCGGACACCAACTCGCCGAAATTGTTTACGTTGGCGCTAGAGGATATTTTCAAACAACTTCCATGGTCAAGTAAGAGTATAACATAAATATAGGAGGAGAGCAACTCAATCATTTGCGATTCGCAGATGATATTGTGCTTATATCTAACAACAAAGAAAAATTTTAAGAAATGTTGAACAAACTACAAGTCCAGAGAGATTGGCCTGAAGACAAACATCGCCAAAACCATGTTCATTACAAATGACGACTGTGATAAAGAAGCAGTACTGAACTTTGAAAACGCGAAAATCATAAGAACGTGGGCTTTGGATCAAGAAATTATAAATCGCCTACAAGTAGATCAACGAGCGATGGAAAGGAGGATGTCGAGAATATCGTTGAGGGATAGGCTGACTAATGAAGAAATTCGAGGAAGGTCTAAGATAACTGATGTAGCTGAGAGGGTAAGCAGGTTAAAGTGGAATTGGGCGGGTTATATCCAAGACTCTCTGATAATCGATGGACCCATAAAGTAATCAAGTAGAGGGCGGCCTCAAACTCGATAATCTGACGATATCATTAGTGAAATACAACTGGATAAACAAGGCCCAAAACCGAAGAAAATGGACGTACTTAGGGGAGGCATATGTCCGACGATGGACTGTATAGCTGATGATGATGATGATTACGAGTGATGAAAAGTATCATAAAAGGATAAAACTCCACAAACGATGGCGAACCCGGAATTGACGCTAAAAATGATGACGATGTGTGTTTAGTGGAATTGGAAACGAATCGTGCATCATAAGTTGCTGCAGCCTGGCCAAATGATTGACTCTGTACTCTATTGTCAGCAATTGCCAAGATTGAAGCAAGCAATTGAAAAAAAATTGGCTGGAACTAGTCAACAGACAGGGTTGTCTTTCACCATGACAACGCCAGACCACATACCCAGCTTGGTGGAAAGTTTTAATGCATCCACCGTACAGCCCGCACCATAAGATAATTTCGATATCTGCAAAACTCCTTAAATGATTTTAAGGTGGTTGGATATTTTCTGTAAACCAACCTTTTCAGATGTCACCATCTCAGCAGACTTAATACACCCCAACTCCCATAAACTGACAGCTTATAGATCTACTAGCAGTGCCCGTGGCGTACGTAATAAAATATCTGCCATTATTTCCCGTTATCTCTTATCTCCCATTATTTCTCCTTATCTCGAATGATCTCTACATAATTTTCATTATCTAGGCTTATCTCTGCTCATCTCCCATTATTTCTCCTTATCTCCCATTATTTCCCCTTATCTCCCATTATCTAACCTTATCTCCCATTATCTAGGCCTATCTCGACTTATCTCGCAATATTTCTCCTGATCTCCCATTATTTCTCCTTATCTCCCATTATCTCACCATAACTCCCATTATCTAAACTTATCTCTGCTTATCTCCTATTATTTCTCCTCGTCTCCCATTATTTATTCTTATCTTCAATTATCTCACCTTATTTCCCATTATCTAGGCTTATATCGAATTATATAGAACATATGTATAAATTTATAAAAACACGTAAATCGGATAAGTGGTTCTCAAGTGATAAGCGGACAGACAGACAGAGAGACGTTGCATCTTATATATATTATATTCTTTGCAACATGATATTGTTCCATATTTAATGGTTTAGGCAGTGTATTGCAAGAGAACGCGCTAATGGTAACCTTTTTTCCGACTTGATTCACTATTATCGTCACTGCTTATTCTTTATGTTACCTAACGCAATAAAATATATCCTATAACCTGGCCAGAGAACATATGTATGTTTTAAAAAAAAGCACGTAAATCGGATAAGTATTTCTTCAGTGATAAGCGCACTAACGAACAAACAGACAGACAGGCAGAGAGACAGACAGACAGACAGAGAGACGTTGCATTTTATATATATTATAGATAGAAGATTATAGATAACCTGGCCAGAGAACAAATGTATGAATTAAAAAAAAAAACACGTAAATCGCATAAGTGGTTCTCGCGTGATAAACGCACTACAGACAGACAGACAGAGAGATATTGCATTTTATATATATTATAGATATTCTCTGCTACATAATATTGTTCCATATTTAATGGTTTAGGCTGTGTATTGCAAGAGAACGCGCTAGCGACTTCATTTACTATTATCGTCACTGCTCATTCCTTATGCTACCTATCATAATAAAATATAGTCTATAACCTGGCCAGAGAACATATGTATGTTTTAAAAAAAAGTACATGAATCGGATAAGTGGTTCTTCAGTGATAAGCGCACTAACGGACGGACAGACAGACACACAGACAGAGATACGTTGCATTTTATATATATTATAGATGTAATAAAATATATATCTATAACCTGGTCAGAGAACATATGTATGAATTTAAAAAATCACGTAAAACGGATAAGTGGTTTAGAGGGATAAGCGCACTAACGGACAGACAGAGAGAGAGACGTTGCATTTTATATATATTATAGATATAGATTATTATTATTATCATATAACCTGGCCAAAGAATGAATTTAAAAAAAGATACGTAAAATCAGATAAGTGGTTCTCGCGTGATAAACGCACTAATGGACAGACAGACACATAAATTATAGATTATAGATATTCTCTGCTACATAATATTTTTACATATTTAATGGTTTAGGCTGTGTATTGCAAGGGAACGCCTTAGCGGCAAACTTTTTTGCGACTTCATTCAT
The DNA here is from genome assembly GCA_019049505.1 of Pachyrhynchus sulphureomaculatus. Classification (NCBI taxonomy): domain Eukaryota; kingdom Metazoa; phylum Arthropoda; class Insecta; order Coleoptera; family Curculionidae; genus Pachyrhynchus; species Pachyrhynchus sulphureomaculatus. The sequence continues at coordinate 261,833,411 of CM032446.1, read as the reverse complement.
TATTATCGTCACTGCTCATTCCTTATGCTACCTAACGTAATAAAATATAGCCTATAACCTGGCCAGAGAACATATGTATGTTTAAAAAAAAAGAACGTAAATCGGATAAGTGGTTCTCCAGTGATAAGCGCACTAACGGACAGACAGACAGACAGACAGAGAGACGTTGAATTTTATATATATTATAGATGTTCCATAGAGCCTTCAATATACCTCTTGGTAAAAATAATTTAAAAAAAGAACTGGACATAATCAAAAATATAGCACTCAATAACGACTTTCAACCTAGAATAATTAATCCTCTAATAAGCCGTAAAGACAAGCAAATCAACTTCAGCTTAATTTATCCCATAAAATAATACCAAGAAAGAAAAATATTCATATTTCTGATATATTTTGGTCCCATCTCGGATAAAATATTTCGAGTTCTTATAGCCTAAAAAACAAGAATAGCTTTAAAACCCGCTCAAAACTTATCCAATATATTTTTCAATGCCAAAGATAAAACCAATAAACATAATAAATTAGGAGTTAATAAACTTAATTGTCAAGACTGCAACAGCTGTTACGTAGGCCGAAGAGGACGGCATTTCAAAACAAGATTCGCATAATGCATGTTATAGTTTAAAAAATGAAAAATTACACTTTGCTAAGCATTTTTTAGAAACGGACCACCTATTTCCCAATATTAATTGCTTATGAATACTCCATACAGCACCGGAAGGGTCAAAACTTACTTTCTTAGAATCTATAGAAATTTACAGAAAATCAAAGAACCATAATATAAATTTACTAAATTGGCAGGTTGACGTCGGAAATTCCGTCCTTTACTAACGTTTATAGCACTTAAGATACCCACGTCCTTTCATTATATAAAAATAAGTACAAAAAATCTGTTTTAGTTGTACTTAAGCGTTTGAAAATGTAGTTGTACTACGAAATCGTGATAACGTATTTGTAAATCTTTACAAAAATATATTTAGTGTCAGTTAATATAGTAAATAAGTAATTTTAATGTTAAAAAACAATTGTCTCAATTTTGACTTTAAAAAGCTCAATACTTTTTCCACATATCAATATTGGGACCAGGAGCGTATTAAAGGATTCAGCCTGAAAGGATGCCGCTCTTCTTAAAGGCTATTGAACCTCTATGAGGCTTTTAAGAGGTATGTCTAATTGCTGTTGGCACTCAAGAGACCCATCAGCGGTATGTAGCTATCTATCTATGACACCCTTCTGAGTGTGAATTTAAAAATCAGTACGAACACTGACTAAAAAAATTTGGAATGTAGCCTTTATGGATTATTTTTTTCCTCCCATAGTAAAGATTACATATTTACATGCAAGCATATTTTTAATTAAATTGTCTTTTTTTCTAAGAACTTGTTTCAAATTTCCCTTTTAAATAAGCTATTTGTATGTACGGACAAACGTCATACTAACGAGAGTATAACGTAAGTTTAAGGCGTATTTTCTTGGTATAAATTTGAATAAACGGTTTTACTTCCCGTTTTGTGGAATATAAATAAGGTGTTTTGCATCGGTAGTCATCTTATAGTTAATTCCTAACCATTAGAATTTAATTAACTACTTTTTTCAACCGGGAAAAATCAGTTTTCATCGAAGTTAGTTATTAAAATTTCTTAACTGTAACGAGGAAAAACTTGTTTGATGATGCTTTATAAGAAAAAGAGAACTTATAATCAGCTTTAATGACCTTAAGTAAATTTGGCAATGGTGTACTCATCAACTGGTTTTGAAACAAAATTTTTAATTATGTAAAAGAAGTATCACAGATTTTTCAAATATGCTTATATTGTCTTAAAAGCAATTAAAGTAAGGTTTCTCACATATTTGTTTATCTGTTAAGGGAGGTAGTGTAATCGCGTATTAAATTTGGCCTCCTACGAGTAATATCCAGAAAATAAGTTTGCCTTAAAATACGAGGCTGGTTTGAAAAGTCCGTGCAAAAATAAAAACTACTTATGTGTTTGGGATAAACCTTTTTTATTTTTCGATATAGTCTCCTTTTAGGCTTATACACTTCGTCTAACGATGTTCTAGTTTGTTGATCCCTTCCGAATAATAGGATTTGTCCAAGTCTGCAAAATATCCATTAGTGTCTGCAATCACCTCCTCGTTTGAATAAAATCTTTGTCCCGTCAGCCATTTCTTCAAATTGGGGAACAAATAGTAGTCCGAGGGAGCCAAGTCTGGAGAATAGGGGGGATGTGAAACGAATTGGAATCCTATTTCCATTAATTTTGCGACCACAACTGCTGAGGTGTGTGCTGGTGCGTTGTCGTGATAGAAAAGGACTTTCTTGTGGGTCAATCGCGGGCGTTTTTCTTGCAGCTCGGTTTTCAAACGGTCCAATAACGATGAATAATATTCACCTGTAATAGTTTTACCCTTTTCCAGATAGTCGATGAGGATTATCCCTTGCGAATCCCAAAAGACAGTCGCCATAACCTTTCCGGCCGAAGGAACGGTCTTCGCCTTTTTTGGTGCAGATTCCCCCTTGTTAACCCATTGTTTAGATTGTTGTTTGGTCTCAGGAGTATAGTAATGTATCCATGTTTCATCCACAGTGACGAAACGACGCTTAAAGTCCTCCGGATTCTTCTGGAACAGCTGCAAACCATCCTTGCAACACTTCACACGATTCCGTTTTTGGTCAAGCGTGAGCAATCGCGGCACCCATCTTGCGGATAGCTCCCTCATGTCCAAATGTTTATGCAAAATATTATGTACCCGTTCAGTCGAGATGCCCACAGCACTAGCAATCTCACGCACCTTAACTCTTCTGTCATCCTTCACCATATCATGGATTTGATCAATGATTTCTGGAGTCGTAACCTCCACAGGCCGTCCAGAACGTTCAGCGTCACTTGTGCCCATATGGCCAGTCCGAAAATTTTGAAACCACTTATAAACTGTTCTAATCGAAGGTGCAGAGTCACCATAACGTTTATCAAGCTTCTCTTTAGTCTCCTGAGGCGTTTTGCCTTTCATAAAGCAATGTTTAATCACCACACGAAATTCTTTTTCATCCATTTCTTGAAAATCACTCGACTTCCTTGATTCACACGAATGCCAAACACAAAGAAATAGACCAATATGGCTGAAACTTGGTGTGCGTTCATTCAAGAGATGCTACTAACTAAACATGACCTCGATACGCGCCGGTGGTGCCATCTCTCGGACTTTGCACGGACTTTTCAAACCAGCCTCGTATATATAACAACGTGAATCGCTTTTTCCGCACACGTGTCGCTCCTGTAGCGCTTTAGGGACTTCCCTGCAGCACGTGTGCTAGACCCATAAATATATGGGAGAGAAGACAAGGACTCTTTTTAAAAATACAAACATTAAAATTGCCAACTACAACATAAAAAGAATGAATTGTTTTTATACCAATTTAAAAGATAAAACCGATACTTTACAAAGATCTAATATAATGTATGGCATTCCCTGTCAATGTGGTTTGGTCTACGTTGGACAAACTTCACAAAAGCTCTCTAAGAGATTAGCGTTACACAAAAGTGATAGTAAACACAAACCTAACGCAACTAGCTTGAGCTTACACGTAAATAATACAGATCACAGAGTACAATATAACAACAGCTTCATTCTGGATGTTGAGACTAATTATTTCAGAAGAAGTTTCTTGGAAATGTGTTACATAAAAACCTGTAAAAATAATCTCAACCAAAAAAAAGACATAGAAGGATTGAGCTCCATGTATACTTATTTGCTAACACAAAACTATACCAAACCAATAAAAAAGAACGATCTTTATGAAAAAATTAGTTTCTAGTAAAGTTGACGTTTCTGATCTCTTTCTGTCATTTTTTGCTATTTATTACCGGTTACTTTTCTATATTTTCTTGTTAAAATTACATAATAAAAAATTAAATATGACTAATAATAAATAACGTCCAGTATTAATTTTCGATTTCAAATTTTTAAATTTTTAAATTAGCCTATGAATCTCTTGATTATAAAATTAAAAAGAATTAATATAATTAATAATAAATAACTCGTCGAAGAGTAACATTCATCAAATCTAAGTCCCCCCTTTTTTTTTTTTTTATAAAATTAAAACTAAAAAATAGATATCATTAATAATAAATAATTTATCTAAAATTAGCATCTACCTAATCAAAAATTTACCACATCCCTAACTTTAATGCTTTTTTTGTCGACCTGATGACGACATAGACTACCAACAATATCCAGTTCGGACTCAAATATCACTAAATAGTTACTAAACTCGACGTCAAAAAATTTTAAAATGAAGTACCATTTCAACATCATGGTTTCTTGCAGTTGTGTTTCTGTCTTTAAAAAAGTGTTTTAACTAATGTTTATTGACTAAGTTTTATTTTCAATATTTGTGTAACTGTCTAAGTGTCTTTTAATCATGTTTTGTGTAATCATGCATACTACCTGGCCAACAAAAATGCAAATTTCATTGTCTTCACCAGAGATGAAGTAACTGCTAAATTTTTGTAAGTAATTTCACATTCAGTCGTACAATTCATTTAATCACGTTTTAAAAAACGAACGTTTTAGTTTATTTTCTGTAACTGGTTTGCATTTTTAGAATCCAGAAGAAGCTACCATTAGGCAGCGAAAGCTCGATAATAAAAATAAAAAGCAGATACTAGAGCCTTTAGATCTTTGATTGCTCATCTCTTCTCCTTATAAGGGCGTTTCCCAGCAGTTAAACCTAGGATTATATATATATGTATATATATATATATATATATATATATATATATATATATATATATATATATATATATATATATATATATATCTATATATATATATATATATATATATATATATATATATATATATATATATATATATGTATGTATATATATTTATATATATTTCTAGCGTATGCTATGAAACTCTAGACAAATTTAAGGTAAAAAAATCATCAGGAAAAATGTACGATGTAAAAAATTTTAACCTTCACCTTCCTTACATGAAAACACTTTCTTCTTCAAGAGACCGAAAGTGTTGCGCCACGAAATAGTAAAAACATAAACAATTCGTTATAAATTATCATTAAAAACAAATTAGGACGTTTGTCACGAACAAATCGATAAAAGTTATTACAATCAATTAAAATTTTAAATAGATTTTGTGCACGCTTTTCATTTCTACGTGCAGATTTAAAGTAAAAGTAGGTAAATGTAAGTATATTGAAGTTTGAAATGATACATGTGTTGATTTTTACAATAAAATAATATGAACCGACGTTTTGCACATAATCTATGAATCATAAATTATTGATTTTTAATTTTATAATTATTTTTCAACGCTAGTCTACATTTATGCTTTCTCCTGGTGTTTCTCCATAACGGCATACAGATGCCAATTCAAAAAGAATATGTGAAAAATTGTTTATCATTTTATACATCGTATTAGGTGGATTAAATGAAGGGTCCAGGGGAAAAACAACTTAAGTCCATTTTATTTCAAAATCGAGTTAGTGCTGCTAGCTATTGAAGAAATACCATAGCTTTCAGCTAGTTTATTCAACATTGATGGATATCAAACCTAGTCCATATAAATGAAGGGTCCAGGGGAAAAACAACTTAAGTCCATTTTATTTTAAAATCGAGTTAGTGCCGCTATCTATTGAAGGCGGGCGCCTTATGACATTCTTTAAAGTATTGCGTCAGACACTTTCTGTCACTTCAGTCAGTCAGTGTTTTGATTGATTTATTTTAGTAAAGTTCTTTATGCAAAGGTTTTAGTGTGTTTACAATCAGTTTTCTTTTGAAATAAACATTTTTATTATTAAAAATTATGATAAGTGATTGTGATAGTTCATCTGACAAAGAGCTAAAATCAAATCATGGACCTACAAAAAAACGAAAAAAAAACAGGTAGGATAACAGACGTTATGAAAAAACTTAGAGTAGCATCTCACGAAACTGGCCCTAACTGTGAATGTAAAAGATTTCGCTGTTTTGATATTATATCTAATGCCGAACGTATGAGAATTATTCGTGAATTTAATGAATTAGAAAGCTATAATGATCAAAACTCATATTTATGCGGTCTAATGACAACTCTTCCTGTAATCCGAAGGCGTCCCAGACAAAAAGATATTGCCATGGCTAAGGCAGCATCTTTTAATTATCGTGTCAGATTAGTACAAGGGGAAAACAATAATACCCAAGATATACAAGTTTGCCAAAAAGCATTTATTTCGTTACATGGGGTTACAGAAGAAAGAATTAAAACTATTAAAAAAAGTTTGATTTGTACTGGCCAGTCGTCCAAAGATAAACGTGGTAAACACAATAACCGTCCCCACAAACTTTTAGAAGGTACCAAAAATCAAGTCAATGATTTCATTAAAAATTTGAGGGGAAGAAAATCTCATTACTCATTGAAAGACACTAAAAAGCTATATCTACCGGATGACTTGAATATTAAAAAAGTCTGGTGTATGTACGATCAAAAATTTCCCCAAAACAAAGTTTCGTACGAAACATTTAGACAAATTTTCGAAAACAATTTTAATATTTCCTTTGGATATCCAAGGAAAGACACTTGTAGTACTTGTGATGTCCTGAAAAGTGAAATTAAAGTATTGAAAGAAAAAATTAAGTCTGGTGATGAAGATTTAAGATTGACCGAGTCATTAACTGCACAAACTGCACAAAAAGAACAAGAATATAAGCTTCATTTAACCAAAGCTGATCGTTTCTATTCCTTGAAACGACATTATCGCAAAAAATCAGTAAAGAATTCAGCTATCCAAGCTATTGCAATGGATTTTCAGAAAAATATACCTTGCCCTAATATAACAACTAATGACGTATATTACAGGCGCCAGCTGAACTTTATCAGCTTCAACATTCACATATTGTCAAATTCAAGATCTATATTCTATACGTACGACGAGTCTGTGGCTAAAAAAGGTGCAGACGATGTATGTTCAATGCTATACCATTTTGTTTACAAAATTTTTCCTTTGGATGTCAAAGAACTAGTAATCTTTTGTGACTCCTGTGCCGGCCAAAATAAGAACTACACAGTGTTTAGAATGATTCACTTTTTAGTAACAAAAAATGAAAGGTTTGATTCCATTAAGGTGGTATTTCCGATTAGAGGGCATTCTTACTTAGAGTGCGATAAAAATATGGGGCTAGTTAACCAAAAATCATACGTTGAGCACCCAGACGACTGGAGAGAGGTTTTATGTACATCTCGAGATAAACCAACAGCTTTTGAAGTTATAGACTGTGGAAAAGATTTCGTTTTTCAAAATTGGACTGATTATTTGTCACCTTTATATAAAACAAAGTGTCCATTTCGGACAAGACCAATTCGCATGATGCAAGTTTTAAAAGACAAAAACCAAGATGCGATATTTTGCAAGTCCACGCCCTTATGAAAATAAGCCCATTGTAAAGAAAAGAAAAGCCGTTCGAAATCCGAAGGGAAAGAAAGAGAATAGTACTAATTCTGAATCCGAAAAAAAATATTGAACTGAAGAGCTTATACACTGAAAAAGTACCCATTAAGAAGGCCAAATATAGGGACTTACTCCACCTATCCAAATTTGTAGAACGGCCGCAATCAAAAAAATTTTATATGGAGTTGCCACATAATGATCATGAAGATAATGATGACGCTGACGATTATATCGATGATCCTCCTATTGACATTGATCAATGAGCGATTTTTTTTTAACTTTTAAAATAATAAATAATTTTTTTTCAACTTTTTAAATAAATAAGCAACTTTATTTGCTTGCCTTTTTTAAAACAAATAAAACTTATAAAACAAAGTTATAAATAATAAATAACATTATTTTTGGTGATACAAAAAATAATTAGCTTTTAGATTATTTATGTAATACAGTAAAGTTTCTGTTTTTTAATAAAGAAAAATTGTGATAAACATTAATTTATTAGTTTTTTTATAGGTACCCAACTTACAGGGAAAAAACAACGTAAGTCCAGCTGTTTTTTACAAAAAATGCCTCTGTGGACCCTGTTTATATATTTTCATGAAATTTTTTGAACAATTACACAGAAAACACTTTTATGAACCATATCTATTAATTTTTTAAACTTAATTCGGCAGTTTACTGGCATTTTAGAGACTTGGAACGCTAAATTGCAATTTTCTCGAAATTAGATTTTGTGGACTTAAGGTGTTTTTCCCCTGGACCCTTCAAATATAAACAAAATTTATTTTAAAATTTTTTTTTTTATTTACTATAACAAAAAAAAAAGTACATATCATTTTTCAACATAATGCCCTGTCTTGGAAATGCACTTTCCCCAGCTTATCGGTGATTTTTGATACCGCCGCACAGTGGGGAAAAACGAAAAATCGTGTTTGAAAATTGATTAGAGCCTTCAATTTTGGTTCGATTTGGACGATTTTTTTTAAATTGAAGCTTATTAAATTCCGAACAAAGTTGTCGGAGCCGATTTTGCAATTAAACTTTTGTTTCAAAATGGCGGACGTCTTCAAAATGGCGGTTTCTGATTATATAGCGACTGAGACACAAAAAAAGCTTACAGTTTCAAACCAAGTTGTGCTAAAATGCGTGTATGTATGTTTTTTTATGTCGCAGATAATATATCTAATATCACAGTTACAAGATTAATAATAATGAACCCAAAATGGCTGCCATGAACAATAAAAGTATTATAAATATGAATAAACGTACCATTATCATTTTATATCCATAACATTTGCATAAATAATTTCTTTAAGGTTGTTAATTATAAATATGTTTCAACAATTGACTTAAAATGACAAATCAAGTATGGCGGATGCCAAAATTGAATCGAGCAAGAAAGTTTCTCTGTGGCATTTAGACTGTGGCAGTCAGATCATTCAAGTTATTCAAGTTTAGTTGCGGGATTTAAATTTTCATGCAGTTATTGCTAGAATATTGCTGCTGTAAATTTTAAGTATCGTAGACAATTTTCTAGCAGATACAAAAAACAGCGATACACGCAGAAAAGGACAGCTCACACAGCTAGAAAATGGCTACAACAGCTAAAACGTTTTGTTAAAATAGGGACAGCTAAATATTTTGCTGCACTAGCCACATTGTTTGCTGTTGTAGCAAAAAAGTGGCTGCTATTGCTAAACAGTGGCACAACTTGGTTTGAAACTGTAAGCGTTTTCTGTGTCTCAGTCGCTATATAGTCAGAAACCAACGTCCGCCATTTTGAAACAAAAGTTTAATTGAAAAATCGGCTCCGACAACTTTGTTCGGAATTTAATAAGCTTCAATTTAAAAAAAAATCGTCCAAATCGAACCAAAATTGAAGGCTCCAGACAATTTTGAAACACGATTTTTCGTTTTTCCCCACTGTGCGCCGTCGTAAAAAAAAGGGGGCCGTGTCAGTAACCAATTTCACACGAAGCACTCCACCGCTTTGTCGGACGAGTTTACTCTACGAAATGAACCGAAATTGAGTAAAATGGCGCTTGGTGGTTAAGAAACAGAACATTGTCAGATGGCAAAAGGAATGGGAATCAAGCGAAAAAGGCAGAGTGATACATTGCTTTATTCCAGACGTTGCGAGAAGACAAGATTTGGTTCTTTGTTTTAATTTCAAGCTGATACAGATACTTACAGGACATGGACAATTTGCTACTCACTACGGAAGAATGGGAAAGACAATGAACCTAAAGTGTAGAGATTGCACACAAGCGGAAGATGATGACGATTGACCAATGCACAGGATTTTTACTGTGAAATTTTTGGACAAGCTAGACGAAGACTAAATAAAATCCTGGAGGAAGAGGACGTGAATAGCATTGCACCGAGCACGCTACTGCAGGAGCTGTGCAGAAAAGGGAAGATTGAAGCTCTGGAAGAGTTTGTTCCGGCTGGGATGCGCCGTCTATAGCTTGAGATGAATTAATTAGAAGAATGAAGATTAAATTTAACCTATGGGGTCTTTTATATAGTTAATTTAATTTATTATGTATGGGACAAATTTACACGTAATAAATAAATAAGAAATAAATGAAGAATAAGGCTCGCATATTCGGAGAGATGAGCCATGCGAGAAGTTCATATTATAGAGGCTTACATCGCCTTATCTATCATTATTTCACCTTATCTCCCATTATTTCGCCTTATCTCATATAATCTCGCCGTCTCCTCCATTATAGAGGCTTATATCGCCTTATCTATCATTATTTTGCCTTATCTCCCATTATTTTGCTTTATCTCTCATAATCTCGCTTTCTCTCCCATTTAGAGGCTTATATCGCCTTCTCTATCTTTTTTGATACCGTCGTCGTAAAAAAAGGGGGCCGTGTCAGTAACCAATTTCACAGGAAGCACTCCACCGCGTTGTCGTCATCAAATCGTTGACCTCCCAGCGCTTCTTTGAGTGGCCAAAGGGATGAAAATCGCAGGGCTATAGGTCAGGGCTGTAAGAAGGGTGATCAAGTGTTATCCAACTCATTTTCTCCAATTTTTCGCGACTGAGAGTTGCAGTGTGTGGTCGAGCGACTCACCATCTGCCTTAAAGAAACTGCAGAAATAATATCTGAGCCATTGTCGTTTACCATTAATTTGTGTCTTGAGCAGGGTATATATCCTGATCTCCTAAAAAATGCCATTGTAAAGTCAATCCATAAGGAAGGAGCAGCAAATGGTGAAAAAAACTACAGACCGATATCTCTTCTGTCTAATATTGGAAAGATCTTTGAGAGGATTAACAATGGGAGATTTTTTGGATTCTTGGAGAGGTACTCGATGATTGCATCCAATCAAAACGGTTTTATAAAGGGAAAGTCCACCATAAGAGCCATTTATCAGGCATTGTCGAATGTTCTGGATTCACTAAATAGCGGAAAGATAACTATGGCAATGTGTATTGATCTGTCAAAAGCCTTTGATAGTGTCAATCATAAGACTTTATGCATAAAATTGAAACACCTGGATATTAGGGGAAATGCATTAAAGTTAATCGCCTCCTACTTGAATAATCGCACTCAGCAAGTGATGGAGACTAATAATTATGGCAGGTCTTTTCTTTCAGGGGAAAATTTAGGTCCGCCGCTTTATATACTTTATACAAACGAATTGCCTAACATTACAGGAAAGTTTACAATTCTATAAGCGGACGACACAACCCTGATCTTTAGTGGTGACACTCCACAGGAGATAGTCGCTGATGTGGGGAGAGCCTGTGAAATTCTAGATCGTTATTTTACAACCCATGACCTTCTACTGAATGTTTCAAAAAACACAGTGTCTGGTTTTTGGCAGAAGGGTTGATCATTTTCTCACGTTTCCTTACAAGGGTAGCGATATTCAAACATCTCAGCATCTGTCTCTGCTGGGCGTCAATACTGATGCTAAACTTGATTGGAGACAGCATGTAGAGAATGTCACGGCTGGTCTCTCTAAATATTGTTACGCACTGAGAATCTTATCAAATAATGTGGGCGTTGATGCTGTCTTGACGGCCTATTATGCTTACGTGCAGTCCAGGTTCAGGTATGGTTTGATTTTTTGGGGAAATTCTCTTAAATTACAAAAAAAATGTATCAGAGTTACTTTTAAGATGCATTATAGTGAAAGCTGTAAGAATGTCTTTGTCAGTAAATCCCTTTTACCTTTAACTAGTATGTACAGTCCCTGGCCAAATTATTAGACGCACTGTATTTTTTTTAGTAATTTTATGTTTCTTAAGAGTTTTTATGCAATAATGGTATATTTAAACTACAATATTATTGATTTTTATTTAAAAGAATTGTTGTAGACTACATATTTGTATTTATTTTTAACATATGGCAACACTGTGTTGACAAAGTGATACATGAACGTAAACAAGTACAAATCTGTATCAGTCGCGATCGGAATCGAGTCAGGTACGGACGTGTTTCTGTGGCTTTATGGACTGTGATTGTTTGTTTAACAGTTTTATACTACTCAGTTATTAGTTTATTTTGTATGCAGTGTTTTAAAAAAGTAATTGGACTATTTTCATTATGGGTAGAAAAGGCGATCTTTCACCACGTAAAAAAGCTGAAGTGAAGGCCCTTGTGATTGCGAAAACATTTACAAACCGAGAAATATCACGAAGATTGGAGGTTTCTGAAGCTAGTGTACGACGCATAAAAAAGAAAATCGAGTCAGGGAAGGAATTAAGCCCGAAAAGAAAGAAAAGATGCGGTAGAAAACCAGTTTTCACTCCACGGTCAGAGAGAATATTTGTGTAGAAAACAGATTTGCTACCACAAACATAATAAAATCACAACTCCAGGATGCTAGCGTAAATGCTTCTGAGCGTACTGTTCGAAGAAAATTGAAAGAATTAGATTTTAAGACCTGTCGCCCCGCCAGGAAGCCCAAGTTAACAGCTGCAATGAAAGCAAAGCGCCTGAAGTGGGCCAAACAATGGCAAGACAAAGATGTGGACTTCTGGAGATCGGTAAGATACAGCAATTTAATCAATAATTGATACATTATTATCATTTTCAGTTAAATAAAGCAAATAAACATGGAAGTTTATATATTTTTCCTATTTTTGACAGGTCTGCTTCAGTGACGAAAGCACATTCGAAATTTTGCAGAATAAAGCTCAGTATGTGCGTCGTCGTCATGGAGAAAAGATTCATCCTGATTGTGTCGTCCCGACGGTTAAACATCCCACCAAAGTGATGATTTGGTCAGTCATCAGCGGCAAGGGCACTGGACGTCTGTACGTCGTCAAAGGAATAATGAGGCAAGATCAGTACAAAGAAGTATTACAAAATCGGTTGATTCCGCAGCTCAGAGAATGGTTTCCAAATGGGGAACCATTCACTTTCATGCAAGATGGAGCTCCCTGCCACACTGCTCGGTCTGTTAAAGCTTTTTTGGCAGAAAAAAATATCCCTCTGTTGGATTGGCCGGGTATGAACCCCATTGAAAATGTGTGGGAGCTGATGAAAAGAGAAGTGGCTAAAGATGTGATTACCAACAAAACCCAGCTCCTAGAAAAGATTATTCATGTGTGCAATCATCATCTTCAAATGCAGGAGACAGTACAATCTTGCATTGATAGCATGCCGCGCAGAATTAAAGCTTTGATAGCGGCTAAAGGTGGCTCAACTAAATATTGACTTTTACTAATATTAATTTCACTTTTCTTCCAAACTTAATAAACTTATGCTTTTCTAAATTAATGCTGTTTTATTTATGTCAAATAAATAGGTAATTGATTGGATAATATAAAAATAAAAAACAAATCAATTTAAAATAATAAAACGGTACAATATCACTCGGTAATTAATATTTTACATGAAATCTTGCAGTGCGTCTAATAATTTGGCCAGGGACTGTATATATTGGACTCCTTTATGTTTATGCGTATTAACAAGGATCTCTTTGAAAATGCGCAAAACAGACATAATTATGAAACTAGATATAAAACAGATCTTGTAATTGAGAAGTGTAACTTTAGTTATCTCCAAAGAGGTGTACAATATTCTTTCGTTAAAATATTTAATAGTGTTCCAGAGAGCGTTCGAAGATTACCGCAATTAAGAGCCAAAACAAAGATACGGAAGTTTTTATTATCAAAAGCTTATTATACTATAGACAGTTTCTTTAGTGATTCAGACAGAGTTAACTTATGAATAAAAATGTTAATTTTATTGCTACTTGTTAAGGATGCTTTTCATCTTCCGTTGACTGTCTTTAATGATGTCTTCTGAGCCTTTTGTTTTTGTCATAAACATATGTATGTGTTTCGTGAATGTCCTTTTATCTTTTTGTTCTTTGTACAATGTTCCATACCATTTTGTGTTTATAACTATTGTTATTCTTGGAACTAATAAATGATTATTATTATAAAACTAGTTGTACTTAAAATTAATTACTCTCTCGTCTTACACGTGCCTATTTCAAAAACCCATATTCATTTTTAAATATCCTTTTACGGAATAAGAAAAAAAATAAATATTTACGATGAACACCAACATTCTATATATGTAAGTATGGAACACTACTTGGTTGAACGCATAATGTCACAGTCCGTAGTTTATAAGGACTTAATGTTATTGATCTCGGCTATCAATGTAATCTTAAACCGTGTCGTGTTATTAAAAGTAATGGAGGAAGCAAAAAATGCAGGTTGTACTGGTACTCACGTAGAACAAATATGTTTTTTTAAGGAAAAATAACATTACCTGCGTAAATTTGCCGTTCAAGATTATAAGATTATCATTAATAGATGTAATTAAATTTATGGTTGAAAGTTATTAAGAAAAAGCGAAAATTTTATATGAATTTTAACATTAAGAGATCTATGACTTATTATCGACGTTTGGTATATGCAGTAATAATATCTTTCTTTATATTTTTTTAGTGTTCCGTACGGAACACTTATAAGATCACTTCGGTGTCTTTCTATCTGTCTATCTGTCACACCCGATTTTCTCCGAAACTATTTGACATTGAAAGTTGAAATTTGGTACTAATATAGGAATTGGTGGCCTCATCAGAGCCGTGTAGTTTTGAAAGTTAAATTTTGACTTAAGGGGTTAGTTTTGAGGGATGAAATCGGAAGTGAAAAACATTTTTTTTTTTCACTTCACGAGTTTGGTGTCAAATGAAGCTTGTGAAAACACGAGTAAAATATATATATACAGTAATACCCCGCTTAGCGCGACCCCGTTACGCGCGGTTTCACTATAACGCGAATTTCAAATTTCGCGCTCATGTAGTCATTAACTTCTCTATGGTCGCGGGGGGATCCCCGCTTTCTCTGAATATTCTCTTTGAAGAATTGGGAATTCCCTGTCCTTCGACTTTGTTCTATGGGGATTTCCTCGTTCGTTTCGTGTGTTCATTTGTTCCGTAATGTTAGTTCGGTCGGCTGGCAGTTTTGTTTTAATATTTATTGGAGATACATACATACATAATTTAACCCTACGTTAAAAATGCCGCCTGTAAAGAAAAAAGAGCGTAAAAGCGTCACTTTGGAATTGAAGATGAAAGTGTTAAGAAGAATGGAAAATGGAGGCAAAGCAACAATTGTTGGGAGAGATTTTGGACTCTCAGAATCGACTGTGAGAACGATTTATAAAAATCGGGAAAAAATTAAAATCTCCAGCGAAGGTTCAACACCTATAAGTGCAACAAAACTTTCTCGTTCGAGATCATCTATCTTAGAAAGAATGGAGAAATTACTGTCAGTCTGGATCGAAGATTTGAATAAGAAGAACACACCACTAAGTCAAGATCTCATATGCACAAAAGCAAAATCTTTGTATGAGATGCTGAAAACAAAAGAAGGAGAAGGGAGTGCCACTCCGACTTTTGCTGCCAGCAGAGGCTGGTTCCATCGGTTCAAGCAGCGTTCTAATCTTCACAATATCCACATAACAGGCGAGGCGGCCAGCGCGGACATTCAAGCTGCAGCTGAGTTTCCAGACAAGTTTCAAGACTTCGTTAGACGAGAGAAAATTCCTGCTTGTCTCATCTTCAATGTTGATGAGACCGCACTTTACTGGAAAAAAATGCCATCTCGAACATTCATTTCTAAGGAAGAACGTCAAGCCAGTGGTTTCAAAGCTGCGAAAGATCGACTAACACTTCTGCTGGGTGGTAATGCCACTGGTGATTTCAAACTGAAACCTTTACTAGTGTACCATTCAGAAACACCCCGTGCAATGCGAGGCACAGACAAGACAAGTCTACCAGTTGTGTGGCGATCAAACAGAAAGGCGTGGGTTACACGGGAAATTTTTCAAGAATGGTATTCTAATAGTTTTTGCCCATCAGTCAAATCATACTGTGACAGAAATGGGCTTGAACCTAAAGTTATATTACTCTTAGACAATGCCCCAGGACATCCAACCTCACTTGATACGCCCAGAGACTTAAAAGTGTACGTAAAGTTCCTTCCACCAAACACTACGTCAATATTACAACCTATGGACCAGGGAGCAATAGCAAACTTCAAAGCTTATTACCATCGCCGCACTTTTAGCCAACTAATTCATGAAACTGACGGGGAAGGAAGACAGTCTATGCGAGAGTGGTGGAAGTAATACAACATTATGAAGTCTATTCACAACATAGAAGAGGCTTGGAAGGAAGTTAAAATGAGTTGTATGAATGGGGTGTAGCGTAATCTTTGGCCAGATGTAGTGGAAGCACCTAGAAGAATTGTCCAGATGCAGAGACAAGTGCTTGAAGACATTGCTGCAATGATTGAGGGGTCTGAACTTGAAGATGTCACGGTAGAAGATCTCGTAGAACTTGTAGCAACGCACGACGATCCTATTAGCAATGAAGATCTGATCGAGTTACAGAATAATCCTATCTACGATGAGGAAGAACAAGTAGAAGAGAAAGTTTTATCTTCAGGGGAAATACAAAATGCACTTTCAAAAATTTATTCAGGTTTGGACATATTGCAGAGTATAGACAATAATGATGACCGTGTGTCAAACAATTAAAAACAGTGTTGGGTGTTATGAACGTATTTTACAAGAACGTAAACAAAACGTTACCCAAAAGACAATAGATGTATTTTTCCGTAAAAAATAAGAGTATGTATTGCATAAAGTGTTCTTAGAATTAAAGTGATTGATTAAAATGATTTGTATTTTTTTGTATTAAATTTTGACTATGTTTAATCATAAACCTCGATATACGCGAATTTCAGTTAACGCGATTTTTTCGGAACGTATCCCTCGCGTAAAGCGGGGTATTACTGTACAATGTAATACTTGCGCCCACATTTGTTTGTATTATTTTAAAAAATCGCGAAAAATCGCTGTCCCCCTATCTTATCTCGAAAAGTACTGATCAAAAAATTTTGAAAAAATTCTGGAATATTCTCCATGGGGTATAGATTGAACGAAAATTATCACGAGTGCATTACCTTTAATAATTTATCTGGTATATAAAAAAACAAAAATTTCAAGGTCATCAGTTTTCAGTAAACATTGGAAACAAACTTTGTTGAAAACTCATTTGGGGTGTGTTTTGTGAAGTCACTGATCATTTTATACCACCGTAACAAATTTTTTTATTTTAAAAGCAGTTAATGTACGGAACACTAATTATGCAAGTTCAACTTGCACTTGACCGGTTATTTTAACACTTTATTAGTAGCCCATTCGCCAGGGGATTTGAACTCCCATCAGTGGCGTATTTTAGGATTTGGCGCCCTGGGCCTTTAAGGTTTCTGCCCTATAAATTAACAAAAAAAAAACAAAAATCTTTTAATAATGAAATAAATTGCGAGTGATAATAGCTTCTTTTATTTATAGCTTTAGCTGAGCCCTTAAACGATCTACCAGGATCAACACATTTTAGAAAACCGGTCAAGTGCAAGTTGAACTTGCACAATTAGTGTTCCGTACGTTGATTGTTTTTAAAATAAAAATTTTTGTTAGGGTGGTATAAAATGATGACTTCACAAAACACACCTCAAATGAGTTTTCAACAAAGTTTGTTTCCAATCTTTACTGAAAACTGGTGACCTTGAAATTTTCTTTTTTTATATACCAGATAAATTATTAACGGTAATGCACTCGTGATAATTTTCGTTCAATCTATACACCGTGGAGAATATTCCAGAATTTTCTCAAAATTTTTCGATCAGTACTTTTCGAGATAAGGTAGAGGACAGCGATTTTTTAAAAGTAATACGAAGAAAAGTGTGCGCAAGTATTACATTATATATATATTTTTTACTCGTGTTTTCACAAGCTTTCATTTGACACCACACTCGATGACCTAGTAAAAAAAAAATTTTTTCAGTTCCGATTTCACCCCTCAAAACGAACCCCTTAAGTCAAAATTTATGTTACGGAGGTATAAAATGATCAGTGACTTCACAAAACACACCCCAAATGTGTTTCCAACAAAGTTTGTTTCCAATCTTTACTGAAATCTAATGACCTTGAAATTTTTGTTTTTTTTTTTATATACCATATAAATTATTAAAGGTAATGCACTCGTGATAATTTTCGTTCAATCTACACCCCGTGGAGAATATTCCAGAATTTTTTCGAAATTTTTTGATAAGTGCTTTTCGAGATAAGGCCCGGGACAGCGATTTTTCGCGAATTCTTAAAAATAATACAAAGAAAAGTGCGCGCAAGTATAATATTATATATATATTTTTTTACTCGCGTTTTCACAAGCTTTCATTTGACACCACACTCGATGACCTAGTAAAAAATTTTTTTTTTCACTTCCGACTTCACCCCCCAAAACTAACCCCTTAAGTCAAAATTTAATTCTCAAAACTACATGGCTCTGATGAGGCCATCAATTCCTATATTATTACCAAATTTCACCTTTCTATGTCAAATAGTTTCAGAGAAAATCGGATGTGACAGACAGACAGACAGACAGACAGACAGACACCGAGGTGATCTTATAAGTGTTCCGTACGGAACACTAAAAAGGGCCATACAAAAGAATAAACACCATTTATTAAATATTTACATTTTTTTGCGATGCACAAATTGGTTGACAAATTCGTCAGTAACACTGTCATAATTAACGGATTAAGTCAGCTTCTATATTAAAGATAGCTAAACTGTTCAAACGCTCTTCGCTTATCCGGGAACGTAGATAATTTTTTAATCTTTTGAGTACGGAAAACGAACGTTCTGCACTACAATTTGTCACTACAGTGCACAGGAACATACGTAATGCTATTTCCGTATATGGAAATGCTTCCTTCAAATCCTTTTGCTTAATAAATAGGTTAAGTTACCTTAAACTCATTTTATTTTCGTGTGACTTCAAGAATTATTTTAAAAGAACACATTATTCTTGTAAATCATCCGCAAGATCAATCGAATAGGCCATACCAAAGAATAAACACAATTTATTAAATATTTACATTTTTTTGTGATGCACAAAATGATTCGACTGCATTTCATCATTTAAAGCAACTTGGATATACTTCGAAACTCAGTATATGGGTTACGCACGTTTTGACAGAACGGACAAACTAAATCGTGTTTCCACAGCCATTTTTCTCCTCGCCTGTCAACAAAACGAGCCTTTCTTGGATTAAGCTATAACTGGAGATGAATAATAAGAAAAAGAAGCTGGAAGCATGGAAATGAAAGAGCAGAATCTATGGCAAAGGCTGAATTGGATCCAATGTGTTGTTATATGTTTGGTGGGATTGCAGAGGAATAATTTTCTACGAGCTTCTTCCACGTGGCCAAAATTGCGGAGAAGTACTGTGAGCAACTCACCCAACTCAGTGTTGAAATCCAAGCAAAACGTCCATATTTGTTCAATCGAAAAGACATCATCTTTCACCATGACAACGCCAGACCACATGTCGCTTAACGGACACTGCAAAACGGCACCCGCCGTATTCTCGTGACCTTGCCCCTTCAGATTTTCATCTGTTTCGTTCTCTACAAAATAATTTGAAGGATAGAAAATTTAATTCTATGGAAGAAGGCAAAAAACTACCTTACGACCTTCTTTGAAGAGGAACTACAGAGTTGCTACAAAGAAGGAATTCAAAAACTTGTAATATGATGGGAGATAGTTATAGAAAATGATGGAGAGTGCAATATTGATTAATAAATACTATTTCATCACACAATAAAATACTGTATCAATTATTAAGTACGTTTATATTGTGAAAATTCAATGCAATCAAATCAATCCAACGCTGTTAGTTGTTAGTAACTTGATAATTTGCCTGCGAAGAGCCCTTGCACCGCTGCCGCTGATATTATCTCTCCACCAGTGTGTCTATGGTTTCTTAAGTCTTTTTTCAAATTCTAAAACAAATAATGTTCACTGGATACTAAGTCAGGACTGTAAATAACACTTTATTTTGTAAAAATTTTTACAGGCTTATGATTTTATTAACTGATTGATTATGACTTAATATTGAACTGCGTTTAATTGACATTGACTGAAAAAGTAGCGGATAAAAGCCAATACAAAAAGAGAATTCTCCGATCGTATAAAAATCCGCGATAAAAGCGGGTTTGGCTTGACCTTCTGTATCTTGGGAATTTTTAAATTCCCCAAAACTACGGTATATTCTCGTACCCTGGCGTCTTAAGCTACCCCAAGCATTACGTTATTATTCTTTTCTTCTTAAAAATGACTGTCTTACACTCTTGTTGTACTCCTGTGCCTAACAATAATCAATTATAAAATAGCGTCATGGAAATAATGCCAACTATTTAACTCGAGATTTGCTTGCAAAGCGGCAAGAAATCTGAGTAGTCACTTGCTCTTTTGTAGTACAAACCGCTTTTGATACCATAAGGGTGTTGCCACTTAAATTTACTAATTTTCATATGGTTATACGTAACTAATTAAAATAGAAATTTAGAAAATATTAAGCTGTTGGTCATATGTATATTATTTACTTTTTTTATTGGTGAGAACTATGCACTTCATTAGAATGTCGGCGAATCAAGGAATGTTTTACATTTTGAAAGTAGGACAACACTATAGTTTTGACGAGAGTCGATGCAGTCAACCAATTTTGAGGGCACGTTAGATGCAGATGCAGAAATTTGCTTAGGAGAGAGGGTTACTTCATTAGGCTAAATTTTAATAATATTAAGGACGCCGGTGGCCTAAGAAAGGAATTTTAGAAATCTGACAACATTATATAATCGATGTAATCAACCAATTCTGAGTGCACGTTAGCAAATTGATCGTGTTTTAATGGAAAGTTGCGGAGGTATACTATTTATTTTTTATCAGAAGGATAAAGGTTTTGGGGTTACTCTGTGGCTAATTTCGTTTTATAATTGCAATTTTTATAAACGAAGGACATCATCCCTTTGGAATAATTTGCCCAGGAATGTGTTTCCCACTGAGTAAAGCTTATAGCGATTCAGCACCAAGCACTTTAAGGATTGTCCTGCGGCAGGTGTGCTATGCGCATAAAAAATTTTTTTTGAACAAATCGATTAGCGAGAAAGTCAAATTCCGTATTTATTTTACAATTTACATTTGTAAGGGTGGTACTGAGTCAATAACTTTTTTTTTTACTTAATTAAAGCACATTTCAGTTTTTTTTTTTCAACTTTACCTGTATACAACGATTTTTACCTTGATTGACCGTCCTCTTTTTTTTTTTTACTGACGGTCATTTTAACTCAATTTCCGGTAATTTTACTGGTTTCGGTACCAGCGAACCGTTTCTTTAAATGCATAACTGTAATGATGTGATGTTTTTTTGTAGATTTAATACAATTTAACTTATTTAAATAAATTTTGTATTAAGATAACTAAAGATTTAATAGATAATTGATTTGGTCATAGGGGATATTACAAAAGGTTTTTTTTTTAATTTTCAACGGACTCATGAATGGTAAAGTTTAGTATTCCGTACCAAAATTGAAAAACAAAACACTTATGGAATTACTTCAGTGTCTGTGTATCACAGCCCATTTTCTCCGAAACCATTTAACATAGAAAGTTAAAATTTGTGACGAATACAGGAATTGATGGCTCTAGACCAGGGGTGCTCAAACTTGAACTGTTGGCGATCTACCTCAATATTGTTAGACTACGATCGATCGACTCTGAGAGGCTGCAAGTAAGTGTGATGCAGGATTGTCGTCTAGGTAGGGTGTATCGTGGCATAGATATTAGTTTTCCGCACAATATGCATTTTTTTAGTCAAGGTAAGTGTAGGTCTGCTCTAAAATGTCAATGAAAAAACTCATAATTATTCAAAATTGCGAGTTTATTGGTTCTTACAAAATAAACGAGTTCTAGTGTCTAAACTTAACTAAAGAGTGACTTTGGATGTTGAAGCGTGGCACTGCATGTCCTCAGCATACTTTTCATAAGATGGTACGTAATTACCGAGTGCTAATCGCAAGCATGATGACGTATGTTCGTCAGTTAGTCGATTGCGATATTTTGACTTAATTATCTTCATTTCAGAAAATGCAGACTCGCACAAGTAAGTTGACCCAAACATTGCCGTCAGTTGAAGGGCGATTTGCTTTAGATTCGGATATTTATCTTCAGATATAAAACACCAGAATTTTGTATCAGATGCTGTGGCTTTGAGATGTATATCTGATATAATCTGCACTAATTCATTTTCAACAGAACATCAGTCCATGTTAAACTGACTTGCTATTTCAGTAGCTAATTCCTCAATGTTTTTACACGAAAAAGGATAACTCATAAGTGATGCGATATTTGCCAATTTATTGAAATCATAAAAACGTATTTCGAATTGGCCCAAAATATTTGATAATTCTGCCTCATAAATATCATAATTCAACTGAGGAATCCTTGCTTTCAAAGACGGAAAATTTTCCAGATCCTTTCTTTTCAGTTGATCTATCATAAGTTGCAATTTACTTTTGAATGCGTTTATTGCGCTAATCATCTCAATAATAGTTTTTCCTTTACCTTGAAGCTCCAAATTAATGGTGTTTAAATGCATTGTGATGTCTGTCAAAAATGCCAAATCAGTCAGCTATTTTCCGTTTTTCAGCATCTGAGTGTCATCACTTCTTTCGTCCAGAAAAGCTGTTATTTCGGGCAATAATTCTTGAAACCTTTCTAGGAATTTTCCGCGACTCAACCACCTGACGTCCGTGTGAAGAACTAAATCAGTGTGTTCAGCTGACTCACTATCTTCCAACTGCAATTTAAAGAGCCGTCGTTGCAAGCTACGTGCACGGATATAATTCACAATTTTTAAAGCAATGCCCATAATCTCCTCCATGTTTAGAACTTTTGAACACAAAACTTGTTGATGTATAATGCAATGGAAGGAGAAAAATGAAGGGAAATCATCATTAGCTCGACACAATGCCATAAAACCGTTTTTGTTTCCAGTTATTGCTGATGCTCCATCGGTTGTAATGCACACTAGTTTATATATTGGTAGCTTGTAGTTTGTTACAAAATTGAAGAAAACGTCATATATATCTTCGCCACGGGTCTTTCCTTTCAGAGGAATCATTGTCAAAAACTCTTCCTTAGCCGACATGTCATTGAATACCATTCGAATAAAAATACACAGCTGGGCAGTGTCTGTCATATCGGTGGATTCGTCGAACTGTAAAGAAAGTATGTACATTCCATGATATCATGTTTTAGTTTATCTGTCATGTCCTGACTCATGACTTCAACACGCCTTGTGACAGTCGGACGAGATAACTGAAGTTCTCTAATAGCAGACATAATCTCTGTTTTATTTTTAAAATCTCCAAATAAAGTCTCACCCGCTTTAATAAATGCTTCCTTCACAACCAATCCATCATCAAATGGTTTCTTGTGTTTCGCCAATATATGAGATATTTTAAATGACGCGATCGTTGCAGCTTTTGATTGTTTGACTGGTCTTGTGAACATGGTTTGTTCTTTTTTCAAACAAGCTCTCAAATCACGTACTTTTCGTTTTCTTAATTCACTCTGTGACGGAAAATCCTTTTCATAGTTTTTATGAACCGTTTTATGATGCTTCTCTAAGTTCCCACGCTTAGGTATTGCAACTGACGCACGGCAAATGAGACAAATGCACTTATCCTTTACCATACAAAAGAAAAATTCTTCCCCCCAATCGTTATTAAAATGATAAGTTTTACTTTTCTTCGCCGCACTCATTTTGGATTATTTTTTAATAAACTTTGTATCGATGTATCGCCTTCAAGTTACAACTGAGACTGACTCCTATTCCTGCAGGCGCAACATTTATATCGGCGCGAACGAAGAAGTCTCGAATGTTCCCGTCAAACACGCCGCCCGAAGTTTCTAGAAAAATCGGCGGGAATCGAAAACGCGGCTTTTCTTTGACAAGTACCGCGCGTTCCTTTGATAAAGCCGCCTTTTGCCGCTAGCAGAGGGTTATTACGGTAAAAGAAAGTGACGAGGGGGTTATTCTGGCCTAATTGTGGATCGAATAAATTTTAGTAGTTTATTCATTACATTTTGTTTTAGTTACCTAAAACAAAATCTGTGAATAGTTCTATATCGGAATTTTTTCTCGAGATCGACTCAAAAAGCACTCGCGATCGACTTGTCGATCGCGATCGATCGTTTGAGCACCCCTGCTCTGAATGTTCTCAGATGAGAAAGCAAAAATAATAGCAACTACTAAGTTCAATAACATTTAAATATTATATCATAAAATAAACTAATCTAATTATTGTTCCATGGCATATGAAAAATACTATTTTTGCCTTTGTCAGTGTGTTCTTTTAAACATTTTTTGAACAATTTTAAAAGTAAAGTTTGAACGCACTAATATTTTTAATATTTAACGATTCTGAACGAGGTTTTTTCTCAAAACATTTAGTTGATTGCTTGCCACTGGAACTTATAGTTAGCTCTCTGTCTCGGACATAAAAAGTCTATTAGACTTTTTCAATTTTCCGACGTGGTATTAATTAAATTCATGCTCACTGCAACTATAACAAGGACGACAACAGAAAAGTTGTCGTCCTTGTTATAGGCAAGCAGCTAAGACGATACACCCTACTTATTAGAATGCCGTCGGCTATTGTTCCAAATTGCACTTGTTTTAGGCTTCATAGTTACCTTATAAGTTATCTGTTTACCAACAGTGATTGACAATTTGATACTAACTCTAGAATACTAATTAAATAAAATAAATCTACTAAACTACGCTCCATAAGTAAGAAAACACAAAATATTTTCATCTCACGTGCGTCGTATGTGTTTTTATCTCGAATTTCGAGCTATGTGTGCGTTGTAAACAAAACAAAACACAGTTTTAAGTTGGAACTAGTCGCAACGCAACTCGCAAGACACTTACCGTTATCGGTGGCCGACGTTTGGGCACTCGTCGGCGTCTGGTACTTTCCGCTAAGTCTCCGTTTTGATAGTATCGGAACCGGAGTCGGATTCGGTGTTATAATATGAACCGGAGGGTCCGACATTTCGGATTCGGATTTGGAGCTTCGTGACATTCCTAGTGTTAGTAATAGTCTATCCACCTATTTCAATAGCATTGCGTTTATACAAGGTTTGTCCCAAAAGTAATGCAACGCGCAATAGTTGGCTCCGAGCTCCCGGAGCGTGAGGATGAGCGATAGAGTAAACCTCTGCTCGGAAGTGTCGTCGAAGTTGCGATGGAAAAATCTCTGGAGCAGCGATACACAAACGCCCAATTCTACGTGGAAGTGCTCAAAACACTGAAGCAGAAGGTCAACCGCATCAGGAACTAGATCAAGGATTCCTGGAAGCTTCACCACGACAATGCACCCAGCCACACTGCCTTTGTTGTGAGCGACTATCTGACCCAGACAGGGGTGACAACGGTCCTCCAACCGCCATGCAGTCCCGACATGGCCCCGGCAGACTTCTCTTTATTTACCAAGCTTAAAAATTGCATGAAAGGACGTCATCGTCCACAACATCAAAATGACTACGACGAGGTTTACAAAGTACATCCCTGCTGAGGACTTCCAAAGGGCGTACACGGCATGGAAATCTTGCTGGCAAAAATGTATTGACACAGAGGGGTCATACTTTCAAGAATTTTAAGTCATCGTACCAATCTGATCAATAAACTCTGTAAATAAAAATTATGATGCGTTACTTTTGGGACAAACCATGTACAAATGATAAAAGATACTAGTTCTGCTAGAGACAGAGCCTTGATTGACAATGTGTTTTGCAAGTTTTCTAATGATATAGAAGTTCACGTTGTAGAAAGTTTTTTTTTTAGCCATCACAAACAAGTTCGTGTCCGAATCCTAAATATTGCTCTTTGAAAACTGATTTGGGGTGTGTTTTATGAAGTCACTGGTCATTTTATACTTCTGCAACAAAAGTTCTTATTTTAAAAGTTATCAGAGTACGAAACACTAATTGCGCAAGTCCGTCTTGCACTTGGCTGTTTTTTTTATTATTTTCAAGGGACTCATGAATGTTGAAGTTTAGTATTTTTTTCTTTAATAGAAGTAATTATTTATCAATTTTGCGTGCTTTTTTTTAACTTGCGTAATTAATAATAAACACAGGTTCTAATCTATTAAGATTTTTAATAATATTCAGAATCATGGTTTCTTTTATTTATCGACATTCATAACAGATTTGTTGGGCATTGATTAATTGTTCAATATAAATCTTGGGAGATTGATTTTATCGGCAATATTAAGAATTTATAAGAATAAGACTTTTTGTTATTAATTCATTTTGCTTTTTATACCTATCGATCATTTATGTTATTATTGTTTTTTTTTTTTTGTTTCTTTACACTAGTAATGCTTTGTAAAAAGAGACCGATTAGTTTAACCGGCACGAGGTAAAATTAAATCCTTTTTTACTTCGCTTGCAGAAGGCGTGTCAGTACAGTAATGATTGAAAGATTACCCTTTAAAATTATTGTACTGTAAAAGTTCTCCGACATTAATACAATTCGGCTCAACTAGTTGTTGCCAACCAAGAAGAGCATATTAAAATCAGAAAATACATAGTCAAACACCTTTTTATCATATTTTTTTTTCTTCTTCTTATAGTGCCATTACCAAAGTTGGGTTGTACTCACGGCGAATTTTTCTCTATCTTGGGCAACTCTTAATAAAGTATCCAGACCTGACCAGTCTCGTACGTTCTTCAGCCTTGAACATTTTCGGCGCCCTGAACCTCTCCTCCCTTCAATTTTGCCCTCCATCAACAATCGGAGAAGCGAGTATCTTGGACCTCTATAGATGTGTCCCAAGTAGCGAGTTTTCTGTCTTTTAACAAATGACGTGTTCTGTCCAGGAGATCTTCAATATTTTGCGCATGACCACATTTCAAAAGACTACAAACGATTCAGTGAACGTATTCCCATGGTCCAGGCCTCGACTCCACACAAAAGCACTGGATATATATATATATATATATATATATATATATATATATATATATATATATATATACGAGGCTGGTTTGAAAAATCCGTGCAAAAATAAAAACTACTTATATGTTTGGGGTAAACCTTTTTTATTTTTCGACATAGTCTCCTTTTAGGCTTATACACTTCGTCCAACGATGTTCTAGTTTGTTGGTCCCTTCTGAATAATAGGATTTGTCCAAGTCTGCAAAATATCCATTAGTGTCTGCAATCACCTACTCGTTTGAATAAAATCTTTGTCCCGCCAGCTATTTCTTCAAATTGGGGAACAAATAGTAGTCCGAGGGAGCCAAGTCTGGAGAATAAGGGGGATGTGAAACGAGTTGGAATCCTATTTCCATTAATTTTGCGACCACAACTGCTGAGGTGTGTACTGGTGCGTTGTCGTGATGGAAAAGGACCTTCTTGTGGGCCAATCGCGGGCGTTTTTCTGCAGCTCGGTTT
Source organism: Pachyrhynchus sulphureomaculatus (assembly GCA_019049505.1). Classification (NCBI taxonomy): domain Eukaryota; kingdom Metazoa; phylum Arthropoda; class Insecta; order Coleoptera; family Curculionidae; genus Pachyrhynchus; species Pachyrhynchus sulphureomaculatus. The sequence goes on along the minus strand of CM032446.1, from coordinate 261,806,088 downwards.
TCAAACGGTCCAATAACGATGAATAATATTCACCTGTAATAGTTTTACCCTTTTCCAGATAGTCGATGAGGATTATCCGTTGCGAATCCCAAAAGACAGTCGCCATAACCTTTCCGGCCGAAGGAACGGTCTTCGCCTTTTTTGGTGCAGATTCCCCTTGGTAACCCATTGTTTAGATTGTTGTTTGGTCTCAGGAGTATAGTAATGTATCCATATTTCATCCACAATGACGAAACGACGCTTAAAGTCCTCCGGAACAGCTGCAAACCATCCTTGCAACACTTCACACAATTCCGTTTTTGGTCAAGCGTGAGCAATCGCGGCACCCATCTTGCGGATAGCTTTCTCATGTCCAAATGTTTATGCAAAATATTATGTACCCGTTCAGTCGAGATGCCCACAGCACTAGCCATCTCACACACCTTAACTCTTCTGTCATCCATCACCATATCTAGGATTTGATCAATGATTTCTGGAGTCGTAACCTCCACAGGCCGTCCAGAACGTTCAGCGTCACTTGTGCCCATATGGCCAGTCCGAAAATTTTGAAACCACTTATAAACTGTTCTAATCGAAGGTGCAGAGTCACCATAATGTTTATCAAGCTTCTCGTTAGTCTCCTGAAGCGTTTTGCCTTTCATAAAGTAATGTTTAATCACCACACGAAATTCTTTTTCGTCCATTCCTTGAAAATCATTCGACTTCCTTGATTCACACGAATGCCAAACACAAAGAAATAGACCAATATGGCTGACACTTGGTGTGCGTTCATTCAAGAGATGCTACTAACTAAACATGACCTCGATACCCGCCGGTGGTGCCATCTTTCGGACTTTGCACGGACTTTTCAAACCAGCCTCGTATATAGACTTTTACAAAACGATAACGAGTATCCAAAAAAAGAGAGTGAAGTGTGTGAGGAGGTGTCTCATTTTGAGAAAAAAGCAGCTCTGGCCATTTCAGTGTGATCTCGTATCTCAACTTCAGGATTCAGATCATTGTTAATCCAGCATCTTACGTACTTAAATTGGGTTACTTGTTCTATTAGTTGCTCGTAATCGCGAATATTTGAGATGAACATTACTTTTAATTTATTAACGTTCACTTTCATTCCCCAAGCGTCGCCTTCCCTAGATATATTGTTCATAAGACACTGAAGTCTGCTGTATCTGCCATTATAAAGGTATCATCAGCGTACCTCAGGTTGCTGATGATTTTGCTATTAACTTTAATACCATCTAAAGCGTTCTCTAAGGCCTTCTGGAATATATGCTCAGAATACAGATTAAAAAGTAGTAGTAAGAGAGCACATTCTTGAAAAGTTCTGTTTGTGGCTCTCATGTTTCCTCAGAGAGCGTTCTTTACGAGTGGCGGTCGACGGATTTCTTTCTAATACCTTTACTATCAGCGCCGGTGTGCCCCAAGGCTCCACACTGTCTCCTACTCTCTTCCTCACTTATATTAACGATCTGCTGGAAAAGATCGGGAATCCATTCCTCTAACATCGTCACTCAATTTGTTGGGCGTTAATTTGGAAGCAAATATGTCCTGGCATGAACATGTTGCTGGCATAGCAAGGAGAGCTTCTCAAAAGTTGGGAATATTATTTCGAACCAGAAAGCTCTACACTCCACAACAACTGTTAATTCTTTACAAAGCTCAAATTCGACCAACTATGGAATACTGCTCCCATGTTTGAAGGTCCGCTCCCAAATTTGTTGGATTCTATTCAGAGAAGAGCTGTTGGTCTGATTGGAGACCCGGAACTGACCGGCGGCCTTGATTCGCTGGAACATCGAAGAACGATTGGCGACTTGAGCCTATTCTACAAGTATTTTCATAAAAAGTGTTCGAAGGACGGTGCTTGTTAGAAGTACATGTCGCGCTAATACTTCACATCCGTATGAGATTCATCTTGTTACTCCTCTTACAATGCTTTTCAAGCTGTCTTTTATATGGAGAACATCGTCCCTTTGGAATAATTTGCCCATGACTGTGTTTCCCACCGAGTACAATTTACAGCGATTCAAGAACAACGTGAATCGCTTTCTCCGTAAACGTATCGCTCTTGTAGCGCTTTAGGGACTTCCCTGTAGCACGAGTGTTAGACTCATAAATATATTATATATATATATATATATATATATATATATATATATATATATATATATATATATATATTTCAATCAATCAAACAGTTCCAACAGAATAATAATAACTTTTTATTTTTCGGAAAAATTAGGTGAAGGTAACATAATCAGCAGGAATGACGTTAAATATATTATTTGTATTATTTGTAACCAATAATTAATTACTATTTTATTAATAAAAACAACCTGTATAATGAATTCTCATTCGTATAATCAAAAATAAATTATTATATAAAAACGAAATTTAATTTGTACTTAGTCAGTGGAAAACATTGTGGTTTATGGTTTGTTTATATAAAAATGCAACATTTTTTTGGCTTAGTTTATTGTGCAAGATCCCGAGAATTGGCCTAAGATATTTTTTTATTTGGTAGATAAATTTTAAGTTAAAGTTGGGAACACAATTGATTTTTATGGTCTTATAACGCTACAAGTTGTACTCTTTTTCGGGCGCTTCGCTTTTATCAGAGTATACCAGGTGTACAAGTGTGAAATGCTCCATCGCTTGTTATACATTTTTCCCATCTTTCGGGCAATTTGTGAATACCACGCCAGTAAAAATCTTCCCCTTTTGCTGCGAACCATTTATCGAGCCATTTTTTCATATCTTTGTACGAACCAAAACGCTGCTCAACAAGTGCGTGACCCATCGATGCAAACAAGTGGTAATCGGAAGGAACCAAGTCTGGTGAGTAAGCCGCATGGGGTAGAACTTCCCTGCTGAGTGCTTCCAACGTGTCGCGAACTGGTTTTGGCGTATGTGATGGAGCATTGTCATGAAGAAAAATGACTTTGTGTTGCCTCTTTCGGTATTCTGGCCTTTTTTCAAGCAACGAACGGTTCAAACCGGTAAATTGTTGTTGGTAATGTTTAGTATTAACGGTTTCCCCAGATTTTAACAACTGACAATAGACCGCGCCCCTCTGGTCCCACCAAACAGAGCATCGTCTTTCTGCCAAAGAGATTCGGTCTTGCGGTCGATGTGGATGGTGAGCCTGGGTCTACCCATGATTTTTTTGCGCACTCAAAATAAATCCACTTTTTATCCCCTGTAACTATACGATGCAAAAACGACTTCCTTTTGTACTGAGCGAGCAAAATGTCACACGTGTTTTTGCGCTTTTCCATGTGCCTGTCGTTCAATTCATGTGGTACCCGTCTACCGGTCGTCCGAATGTTTCCCATCTCATATAACTGATTGGAAACAGCTTGTTGACTAACACCCGATTGCTCGGCGAGTTCTTTTTGTGTTTGCGAATCATTTTCGTCCAACAATGCTTGCAATTCCACATCTTCGTACTTTTTTGGTGGTTTTCCACATTCCTTGTCTGCAACATCGAAGTCACAACTTTTGATACGCCGAAAACATCGTTTACACGTATCTTGCGATGGAGCATGTCCACCATAAGCTTCTCGAAGTAATCGGAATGATTCAACAGCAGTTTTCTTTAAATGAAAACAAAAAAATAATGCTGTCCGCGAATGCTCGTTGTTCGGTATAAATTTCGATATATTGAACACAACACAACACTATACACACACTTTGCCCGTTTATCACTCCTGCATGTCTGACACTAGTTGATGACCCAATAAAATGGCGCAGTGTCAAATCTTTATAGCACAAACTGCATCGGTGCACCATCTGTTGACTGAAATCCGCATTTCATACTTGTAAACCTGGTATTTATATTACTCAAATTCTTGATGTTTCTCGGGACAGATCATGTTGGTTACAATTTGGAAGTTTAAAAATATAAACGCTTACGGGATATTTACTTCTCTTGCTTAAGGGAAATGTATTTCTAAAAAACTATCTTTGGAAATTTTCCCTTTCTTTACGTTGAGGAGATCAGGAAAAGCATTGTTTCCTGTTTTTTTTTTACATTCTGTTGATATCACAGTAGTACTGGGTAAATAACTTAACCAGTTTTTAGTGTTCCGTACGGAACACTTATAAGATCACTTCGGTCTGTCCGTTCGTCTGTTACACACGATTTTCTCCGAATCTATTTGACAGAGAAAATTGAAATTTGGTACTAATATAGGAATTGTTGGCCTCATCAAAGCCGTGTGGTTTTGAAAGTTAAATTTTGACTTAAGGGGATAGTTTTGGGGGATGAAATGGAAAGTGAAAAAAAAATTTTTTTACTAAGTCGAGAGGGGTGTCAAATGAAAGCTTGTAGAAACACGAGTTCAAAAATATATATAATGTAATTACTTGTGCATACTTTTCTTTGTATTATTTTTTAAAAATCGCGAAAAATCGTTGTCACCCTCTTAACTCGAAAAGTACTAATCAGAAAATTTTGAAAAATTCTGGAATATTCTCCACAGGGCGTAGATTGAACGAAAATTATCACGAGTGCATTACCTTTAATAATTTATCTTTATGAAAAAAAAATTTCAAGGTCTTCAGTTTTCATTAAAGATCGGAAACAAACTTTGTTGAAGACTTTTTTGAGGTGTGTCTTGTGAAGTCAATGATCATTTTTTACCTCCGTAACAAAAATTTTTATCTTAAAAGCAACCAACGTACGGAACACTAATTGCGCAAGTTCAACTTGCACTTGACCGGTTATTTTGGAAATAAAAATGTTTTCTTACCATTATAAAGCGGCTAAAAAAATAATTCGTAGTTTTATCAATAGATTAAGCAATATCCGTAAGAAATTAAAAAGGTAATTTAAAAATACATAAAAATTATCAAAACCTACAATTCCAACTATAATACCACATAAAACTCAAGGTTTTTGATAAATCTGTAAAATTAGGTATGGCTTATTTTATTAGTCAGTGTGATTTATTAGTCAGTTTTTTTTTTGTTAAAATAAGAAATAGCAACTATCTAAATCTCGCGAAATATTTGCAAAACGACAACGGCAAGAAAGGCGCTAGACTTTTGCAGAGCGGAAATTATTAGGAAAACATACTTACTTATGATGACTTTGATTAACGAGCTCGGTAACTGGAATTATTCATTCCGTAGAGGGTCTCTACAACCTTCGCCAAACTCTGCGAAGTTGTACAGAATATGTGATTGATGCGTCATTACTGTTTTACAAAAAATTCACTCCGGTTAAAATACGCCCCAGTAAGAATACGATTTTGAGGTGAAATCGTCGGATACTGCTACTTTTTCTTATTTTAAATACTCGTCTCGACGAGTACCTTAACGAAAAAGTATTACGACCGCTGAAAAATTGGGGCAATACCTTCAAAAATGGGAGAATTAGCCCATTTTTGGGATTTTATCATACATTTATGGAAGATAAACTAAAAATTCTGACAGATTTTGATTCTAGATAAAAAAATGGACGTCATTTGAATTTTCTGGTTGGGAGAAATTGGCCGTTTTTGTCGTTTTTTTTTTCTTCTGTCATTTTTAGTGTTCCGTACGGAACATTATAAGATCGCTTCGGTGTCTGTCTGTCTGTCTGTTCTTTAAGTCGCCTCCTACGACAGGCAGAACTTACCGGGGGAGATATTCTATCCCGCTCCCCCACGGGGGAAGTAGTAGTATAATGAAAAAAAAAGTTTAAAAAATTCGTTAGAGAAAATAAACGTGAAATTTATCAATATTATGAGGAGTGAAAAATATATCTAATATGTAAAAAATGGCTAAAATTATGTTTGGATCAATTAAAGTACTGTCCATGGAACATATTTATAGAGGTAACTAAAAAAAATTAGCTTACAGTTTGCAAGTAATCATAAAAAATGACAAAAGTAAAAAACTGACAAAAACGGCCAATTTCTCTTGACCAGAAAGTTCAGATGACGTCCATAGCCCCTTACATTTTTCTTTTTTTATCTAGAATCAAAATATGTTAAGTTAAGTATTTAGCTTATCTTCCATAAATTTATGATAAAATGGCAAAAATACACTAAAAAACCCCAAAAACGTGCCAATTTTCCCATTTTTGAGGATGTTGCCCCAATTTTTCAGCGGTCGCAATATTTACTCATTAATGTATTCGTCGAGATGAGTATTAAAAAAAAAAGGTAGCAGTATCCGACGATTTTAATTTTTGGCCTGATTTGGTCGTATTCCGACTGGACTAAACGGTAGATGTTTTACAAAATTAAAATTATTTCTTATTTTCCTTGAGAGTAAATGAAACTTTTTTAAACACCCTCGTCGCAGGAAGTTTACCGGCTCAACTGACCGGACACTTCCTGTGATTTTATTTACGCTCTTTTCTTATCCTGTTTTTAAATCGGAGTTCACAGATGCGTTACCAATGACATTCAAAGCATGAAAACAGGTGAATAATAAGAAGAATCTAAAGAATTTCGAGAAGATTTGTTTAACATACAAAAGCATATGGTATACAAAGTGTTATTTAAATTCTGAAGTTAGCGGTATTGGTAAAAATAGAGAGCGAATAAATTCCCTTACACACAATTTTTCATAGATATTTCAGAACAAGCTAACTAAATGGCAGAGAATTCAAAACTAGGTACCTAAGTGAGAGTGAAACAGTAGATATACCTAAATTAAGGGTCATTACTAAAATAATAATTGTTGCCTAAATGAATCTCATACTATTAGGTACTTATTTAACAAAAATACACTAACAACAATAAAAAATGTATTTATTGATAATTAGTATCTATTGACATCAACAGTGTACCTATCATAAGAATTAAAAAATCTTAAAACTACAAATAACAAAAAGTATAACAATAATCCACTAAAAAAACCTTTACATCTTCAAAAACACAACATCAAGGAATAAGAAACAGAACAATAATTTACAAACTAAATAAACTCCTGGACAAAATTAACGCAACAATCTGAAAATTAATTTATCTTTTTCTTATGTCAGTTTTAAAGTTTATTGAGTATTTGAATAGTAGGCTATGCATATTTTGTTTCCTTGTTCATGACAGAAATCAAAACAACTCGTTTAGATTTACAGTTTTAAAGAATTTTTTAGAAGATAAACAATTTTCTGTAATAATACGGTAGATTTTCTTTAAAAGTAAGCTTATAAATTGTTCCCTTTTACAAAGTAATACGTTTTTGTGGTAGACTGTTTTATTTTTGACCCCGAAGAATTAGAAAAATGAATCGAACAAGGAATTTAACTGAACACGAGGTAGTGCGACCCTCAGTTTTATTGGACGAGGGATATTGTCAGAGTTATGTTGCCAATTTGTTAGGCAAACATCGTTCCACAATAAGTCGTATGGTAAGACGCTTGAATGAAGTAGGAACTTATTCTAGAAGGCTAGGACAAGGGCGAAAACGATGCACTAGCGACCTAGATGAACGTTTTATAAGACAATATGCTTTAAGAAACAGGACTGTCACTAGTTCTATAATAAGAAACGAACTCGAAGCTGTTCGCAATGTCACAATTTCTTCTAAAACAGTTAGAAGACGGTTAAATGAAACTGAATTAAACAGTAGGAGATCAGCCACTGCGCCCTTGCTTACTAGAGATAACAGAGTTGCTAGGTTACGTTTTGCTCGAAATCACGAAAACTGGTCTGTGGATGATTGGAAACAAGTGTTCTTCACAGATGAAACTAGGGTTAGTCTAAAACATCCAGATTGTCGTGAGCGAGTATGGCGAAGACCAGGAGAGAGGTTTGCTCCTTGCAATATCTCTGCAAGGATTCCATTCGGCGGTGGCTCTGTTATGTTCTGGGGTGGCATCTGTTTTGATGCTCGCACAGAGTTAGTTCCTGTCCGTACGAGATCCATGAATGCTGACTACTATCTTGAGAATATTGTAATAGAACATGTGATGCCTTTCGGTCATTTTGTGGGGCCCAATTTCCTGTTTATGCAAGACAACGCTCGACCTCACGTCGCTAGGGAGGTACTCGATTATCTTAATCAAGTTGATATACCGATTATGCAATGGACACCAAAACGCTCGGATCTGAATCCGATAGAACATGTATGGGATCACCTTAAGAAAAATGTGAAACCTAGAAATCTGAGGGAACTTGAAAATTTAGTTATCACAGAATGGGAGCAAATTCCTCAAGATTTTATCCAAAATTTAATTAGAAGCATGCCTAGGCGCATAAACGCTCATCCGAAGTAGAGGAGGCAACACACGCTACTAGTGTCCCAGTTACACCATTAATTTTGCTACTAGTGTCCCAGTTTATTTTTTTCATTATTACATAATTTCAACGATTTTGCTATTAGGTCTTAAGAATAATTTTAATTCGAATCTTATAGAGAAATTTGGTAGCTAATTCACTTTTAAAGTATCCGAATAAGTTTTTTCTAACTTTTAGTGTAACCATTGTTCATAAAAAATTATTAAAATTAATTCATTATAGAGATTTGTATGATTTAATATATTGTTGCGTTAATTTCGTCCACGAGTGTATTATGTACCAAATCAACAAATTATATCTAGTTCGTCTCACATAAGAGCATGTTTGTTGTACCAGGTATCGTGTGCAACCCGAACTAAATTTCCCAAACGAAGAGTCAATTCAAAAGCCAAAAAATCTAATTACAGATCGCAGGATATGGAATAAATACGAAATCACCCTTCTAACCAAATAAATATGCTTAAAATTTGTTCATATCGCAACCAAAAAATCCCCTAATATTATTAAAACAAATATGCCACCTCTTTCACCCATTAAAATTAAAAGTAACGTAAAAATAAACTAATTTTTGGATTTCTCGACTCCAAAAACCCTAACAACTAGATTGGCGGAAGGGGGTGACTATATTTTTCATGATCCTTATCCCTAAAACGTGAAGAAAAGCAAAAATCTCGAAGTGTGATTTTATCACGAATATGAGGGTAGTATGATAAGTAGCTAGCCTCGGAGAGAGGTGGTAATATTACTATTTAAAAAATTATATTTTTCATAAACATAACCTTTCACAAGTCGCTGCGTGATTTAGTTTGTGAATAGCAACGGTTTAAATAGAACTTTTGTGATTTTGCAACAATAAAAAAAATTGAATATCGAGCAGTGATAAAATATTCGTTTTTGAAGAAGAAAACTAATGATAAGATAAAAGCGGAACACAGCGAAGTTTATAGGGACCCTGCACCTTCGTTATCGTCCATAAAATACTGGACAGTTGTATTCAAAAGCGGCCGTACAAGCATATTTGATGAAGAACGTCCAGGTCGTCCAAATAAGGTTACTACATCAGAAATGATTAAAAAAATCCACGATATAGTGATAAATGATCGGAGAGTGAAAGTGCATGAGATGGCTGGTTTTATAAATCTTCTCCGTAAAACTAAATAAATAATTAATGATACTAGTTATAAATAAATAGTACTAGTACTATAAACCATTTGTAAACTAGTTAATTACTTTATTTACTAGTCGCGTATCTTTGGTTATACGTAGTTTGCCATTGTCTTTTCGACTAGATAATAATTGCACTTTTCCTGTAGAACCCAATTTATCATAAGAATTTTTTATATCTTTCAAAGTTATGCATTCAGATGTAATTCTTTTAATCATAAGCACTCTTTATACAATACGTAATTCGTAATTAAAACTTCTCTCTTCAAAAACTCATTTGTCAAATTCTCAACAATTTTAACGTCATATATCGCCTCATGGAATTTTTCGTTTGGTGCTATTTGCAATAAATCATGCGCTAACTTTCCAAGCTTAAACATTTCTGAGCCTTTTCGGTCAGGAAAGCGTTTTTTAAAAAGACTTACTGTGTCCAAAAAACCAGCAATATTTTTAAAATTCTCGATCATTGCAAAATTAATTATATATTATTTTTTTTATTTATTTATTTATTTAGTAGTAGTATTCACAATACTTTTCAATTTACATTTAAAATAAATTTAACAAACAATTTCATACTCTGATTAAAAACTAATATTTTTTTACAAAATTTATTGTTCCTTTTCTAAACATATTTATATTTGTTTCACTCTTTATGTTGTTCGGCATTATATTGTATAAGGTCAGGCCTTTTGAAAATAGAGATTTTTTACATTGCACTGGTATCTGCACGTTGCGGTCTAAAATCTAATACGTTCCTCAGGCTGTACGGTTGAACATCCCCAACATATCTTATTTGTTCAGTCAAGTATTCCGGTGCATTTCCCATTTTCATTTTCTGGATAAAACATATTGTATTTAGCTGCAGTCTTTGCTTTACATTTAGCCATTTCAGTGCATCTAGCATATATCTTATTGATGTGAAACGACTGCATTTCAAAATAGAGCGCATAGCCTTGTTCTGGAGTTTTTGTAGCCTTGCCTGTTGTTGGTCTGAACAGCATGTGAATAACACAGTTGATCCATATTCAAAATAAGGTTTTATCATGGTGTTGTATATATTTATTGCAGTTAATATTGTTACTTTACTTCTTAAACGTTTGAAAAACACGATTTTTTCCCTATTTTTTTACATATATATTCGACATGTTCTTTAAAGTTCAAATCCCTGTCTATGAGGAAACCCAGGTATTTTATATTACTTACTTTTTCTATTATTACATTATTTATTTTGAATGCTCTGTCAGTGTTCATATCAATTTCCATCAATTTTGTCTTGTTTTCATTTAATTTTAACTTATTCATTTTTAACCATTTAATGTTATCCATGTCATTTTTTAAATTTTCATGACATATCTCCTCTGTTGCTGCTTCTGTGAAAATTAATGTATCATCTGCATATAATACAATTTCACATTTTTTTAATACATTTTCCATATCATTTATATATATTACAAAGAGAAGAGCTCCCAAAATTGAGCCCTGTGGTACTCCAAAATCGTTTTCTATTGCATTTGATATTTCGTTATTGATATCTGTGAATTGTTTACGATTTGTGACATAGGACTGAAACCATTTTAGCTCTGTGTCTTGAATACCGTATCCAGTAAGTTTTTGCAATAGAATATCCCTATCTATAGTTTCAAATGCTCTTTTGAAGTCAAGGAAAATTGCTAATGTTTTATTTTTTTTCTTTTTACATTTCCATCTGTTTATAACATAATTGATTGCTGTTTCACATGAATATTTCTTTCTAAATCCTGATTGAAACTTTGATAGTAGTCTGTGTTGTTCCATGTATTCTTCCAATTGATTTTTTATTATTTTTTCAATAACTTTTTCACATATTTTTAAAGTGTTAATTGGTCTGTATTCTTCACATTTTAATGTATGTTTTACTTTTTGGATAGGAAATATCATTGATTCCTTCCAGTTATTTGGAAACAACCCTGTCTCTAGTGACTTATTTATAATATTCAGTATAATATTTCCTGTTATGCCCCAATTATCTAGAATTATGTTACTTGATAGTTTTGTATAGTCTGGTTTTTTCTTAATATTCTTAAAAATAGTTTTCAGTTCTTGTAGATTTACTGCACGAAATTTGAATTTAGTACCAATCTCAGGTATTTCATTTTCGTATTGTATATCTTCGATGGAGCATCTGATTTAATTTATACTATTTACAAAATATGTATTAAAATTTTCAGCTATTTGGAAATTGTCTTTATATTCTATTTGATTATATATCACAGTTTTTATCACACTTTTAGGTTTTCTTAAGACTAGTTCTTTAATTTTATTGCACATTTCTTTTTGGTTATTTGCATTATTTATTTTATTATTAGTATAATTACTTTTTTTGACTTTATACGTATTTCTTATAGTTTTATAACTATTCCATGCCTCATTTGTATTTTCTAAGATTGCTCTTTGGTATTTAAGAACTTTTTCTCGTTTTAATGCTCTGAGCTCATTATTAAACCATTTGTTATAACTTTTTTTAGACATTTTTTTCTTAAAAGTAATTTTTTTTATTACGTTTTCGATACAATCATCAAAGTTGTGAACATATTCATTTAAATCATTAATTTCATCATATCTTAATATTGCACTTATTTCATTTTTGAATCTGTTTTTGTTGTACTTAAAAAGGCTTATTTCTTTAATATGATATTTTTGCTGCTTGGTATCACACTCGATTAAAATGTCAATAGATTCATGATCAGCTATTTTATTATTTATATTATTTTTTGCCGTAATTGTTTCTTTATTTGTTATTATATAGTCTATCAATGTTTTTGAGTTTATTGTTATTCTAGTATATTCGTTCATTACCTGCTTAAGACCGTTATCATTAAGTATGCTTTCCAGTTTGCTTGCATAAAAATCATTCTTCCAGTCAATGTTGAAATCTCCAGCAATTAAGATATCACAGTTTGTTTCGCATACTTCTTCTATAAAATCTTGAAATGTATGACAAAATTCTGATTTTGAAGCACTTGGTGATCTATATACTATAATTACTATTAATGATGTTTTTTTATATATCGCCATGTATGCACTTATCCAATGTTTTGTATCCTTAATATCGTCTTTAATTTTATTTATTTTCCAATGCTTCCTAAAATAGGCCATTATACTTATATATATTAAATTAAATTGGACGAATCAAAACGTATACTATGGGCAACAAGTACTCAAGGTTTCGCAAAAAAATTTAAAAACTGTTGTAATGAAATTAATGCGTCCTTTAGAGAGATTGTTTTTATAGGTTTATCATATAAATACAGGTGGCCATTAATATGTTCTAAGCTCGTAACTTTAAAAGTGTGGTAATTAATCGGTTGCGTAGGCCTAATATAAACATTGAATGTTGTATCCTTATATTTCGCCGCTATTTGCAAAATATCAGCTGTACTTGAAAATCTCGATGTTTCTAAATCGAAATACTCTAAGCCACAGCCCTCGGATGTAATTGAAACATTATTCAATATATTAGTTAACGCTTGAGGATTAATAATGTCACCAATATGATAAACGTCCGTCTGCAGTCCACAATTTGATTGATACTGTACTCCTTCATGCCTCTTTATTTCTAACGAATAAATTTCTAAGTTTTTTCGTTGCAGACAAATTAGCTCTTGATGCTCTTTGTTTTCTTATTTAATCTTATTTAATCGTTTCCCACATCGCAATTGATTATAATCAAAAGGCATTTTTTATTTAAATTATGTTTTTTTTTTATTTTAAATAGAAGTAAACAGGTCTAAATTGTAAACTTACACAAAGTATAATAAATAACCTATATCATCTATGTCATTCTATAGAGCATTCGGTATACGCATTGGCAACGTTGCCACATGAATTTTCATTAAAAGTGTGTGTCTGCATATGAAAGTTTCCATGTATCGAATACAGTCTCCGATAAAAATAAAATACTCTGCCATTGAGAATATTAAACTTTTTGTATTTATTATCGGACTATACTTTTGGCTCCGATTGTCACCTTAACAACTTATTTCGATATGAGAAAGCTTTCCGCAAGATGGGTGCCGCGATTGCTCACAATAAGCACGCAAGTGTGTCATCTTCAAAGGAATGTTTGGTAATGTTAATGCGCAATCGAGATGATTTTTGGCGTCGATTCATAACTGTTGACAAAACCTGGATTCACAATAGCAAACTAAAGACCAAAGAACAGTCCAAACAGTGGATTTTCCGTGGCGAACCGGCGCCAAAGAAAGCCAAGGCGACTTTATCGGGCGACAAAGTTATGGCCACAATATTTTGGGATGCACGTGGCATAATCCACGTCGATTACCATAAAAAGGGCAAAACGATTAATGAAGAATATTATGTCAACCTATTAGTTCGTTTCAGCCATGCTGTGAAAGAAAAATGTCCGCATTTGGCAAAAAAAAAAAATTCTCTTTCATCAAGATAATGCACGTGTGTACACTTGTGTCATCGTCAAGGCAAAATTCCATGAGTTAGGATACGAATTGCTTCCGCATCCACCATATTGGCCAGATTTAGTCCCTAGCAATTATTTATTAATTTCCAAATATGAAAAAACCGGTCAAGTGCAAGTTGATCTTGCGCAATTACTGTTCCGTACGTTGATTGCTTCTGAAATAAAAATTTTTGTTACAGAAGTATAAAATGATCAGTGACTTCACAAAACACACCCCAAATGAGTTTTCAACAAAGTTTGTTTTCGATCGTTACTGAAAACTGATGACCTTGAAATATTTGTTTTTTTCATATACCAGATTAGTAATGGTAATGCCCTCATGATAATTTTCGTTCAATCTACACCCCGTGGAGAATATTCCAGAATTTTTTCAAAATTTTTGGATCACTATTTTTCGAGATAGGGGGGTTGACAGCGATTTTTCATGATCTTTTCAAAATAATAGAAAGAAAAGTGTGCGCATGTAAAACATTATATATATTTTTGAACTCGTGTTTTTACAAGCTTTGTTTCCGATCTTTACTGAAAACTGATGACCTTGACATTTTTGTTTTTTTTTGTATATACCAGATAAATTATTAAAGGTAATGCACTCGTGATAATTTTCGTTCGGTCTACACACCGTGGAGAATATTCCAGAATTTTTTCAAAATTTTTGGATCTCTATTTTTCGAGATAGGGGAGTTGACAGCGATTTTTCATGATTTTTTCAAAATAATACAAAGAAAAGTGTGCGCATGTAAGACATTATATATATTTTTGAACTCGTGTTTTTACAAGCTTTGTTTCCGTTCTTTACTGAAAATTGATGACCTTGAAATTTTTTTTTTTTTTATATATACCAGATAAATTAAACTAGTTTACAGCCAAAAAATACCAAGAACGCCACATGCCTAGATAAGTTAATTGGGACCTCCTGAACACGAAAAACGCTATAATTTTTTTTTTTTAAGTACCGTTTTTTAGATAACGGTATTTTTGTGTTTTTCGGTGTATGGTCCCACTAAACCCTTATGGAGCCCAACCGAAAAGTCCGATCGAGATAAATGTCATACCGTTGGAAAGGCAACTAAATGCCTTTTCCGGCGGTATACTATAAATTTCTATGTGACAAGAAGTGGCTGAGTTATAACACCTCAAATTTCAAAATTTGCCTATTTTTTAGGTTTTTTTCAAAATTTTTCATTTTTATTTGGTTTTTTTTTCTACGTTATTGTAAAGATCTGGAATGTTTTATTTTTTTACCAAGTAGTTTATTTAATAACCAACATTTTAAACGTAATTTGAAAAAAAAAAAGGATGAAAAATAAAGTTTTTATTAAGGATTTTGTGGAACGACAATATTTTCATTTTCATTGCTCACACGCTATATTCGGCGTAAATTAAAAAAATTTAAATTAAAATGACGAGTGACTTGAATTTTTCCGTTTTTTTTCGGATGTATCTTCGCGAATGAGGAACCAACAATAGTCTGCCATCATTTGTTCATCCCACCAGCCCTTGTAACGTCTCTCGATTTCTTGCATTTCCTGGTGAAATCTTTCACCCTGCTCATCACTTTCGGATCCCAAGTTCATGGGGAAAATATCCAAATGACTGAATAAAAAGTGTAGTTTAGGTGTCATATTTGAACCTAAAAGTTAAAAAGAATAAATTTCAAATAATTTTCAAATGATAACGGCCTTTTTGATATACATGCTTTCACTCAACGCTTACCAATGGCATTGAATTTTTGCAGTAATGTATCGATCTTCTCAGCGTAATCAGGACTTCTGTAGTTTCCCAAAAAGTTGTAAACGATGTCCTGGAATGCTTCCCATGCCTCCAAATGAGCTGGACCTAAACACTCATTAAATGCTTGGTCACCGTACAGAGCCCGAATTTGAGGTCCATCAAATATACCAGCTTCAATTTTGCTCGCTGTGGCTCTCGGAAATTTTTGTTTAAGGTAATTCATGGCAAGACTGTCTTTTGGCAACGTTTTCACAATATTTGTAAATAACCCAAGCTTAATATGTAGTGGAGGAAGTATTATCTTCTCCTGAGGAATGAGTGGGTCATTTTTAATATTGTACTCTCCGTGCGTACGCCCACTTCGTTCGGGCCAAACTTTTCGGATGTAGTGATTCTGACGGTCACGGCTGTCCCATAGACATAGAAAACAGGGAAACTTCGTATTGCCCCCTTGCAATCCAGATAGTATGGCAACTAATTTAAAATCAGAGCAAACTTTCCATTGATGTTGGTCATATTGTATGAGAGCGAGAAGTTCTTTCATTGCTTCATATGTTTCCTTTATGTATTTTCCATATCCGATTGGAATTGATGGTTTCGTATTCCCTTTATGAAGCAAGACTGCCTTCAAACTATCCTTGCCTCCATCCAGAAAAAGACGCCATTCCACTGGGTCATAACTTTGTTGGAGAGCATTGAAAAGACCACGTATGTTGGCACAAAAACAAAAGTTTCCCGTTTTTGCGAAAAAAACTGCAAGTTGTTTGCTACGATCACGGTAATATGTAACACGTGTCTCAGGAGCACAATATCCCCACTGTTGCAATCGCGATGCAAGTAATTCACATTTCGATTTCGGCAAATACAAATCTCGGCACAAATCATTAAGCTCGGCCTGAGTAAGTAAATGGGGTTTCTTATTTGATTGCATTTCTGATTCACTGCACTCATCTGATGAATCACTTATTGTTGTTCTTTTTCGTATTTTTGTGGGCTCTGCTACAATTAGCTGCGGTTTGGGGCACGATACTGAGTGCGGCACTGGCAGCGTCACCGAGCTAACAACTGGATAAACTGGTTCAATTCTACGTCCGACAGCCTTTTCCGTTAAACAGAAATAACAATCTGTTGTATGACTGATCGGGTTTCTCCATTGCATTGGCTTTCCAAATGTGAAGAAACACTCTTGACCCTTATTTTATTTAATATTGTTCGGCAGTTGTTACATGCATTATTCGGTGTCCACGGTTTGTCCAGAGACGCAGGTCGAAAGCCGAAATACTTCTTATACGCTTCAGATAAATTTTTCGTATTCATTTTTCGCATCAAATGCTGTGATTTCTTTTTCACAAGAACTCCACAAACATAACAAAATTCGTTGGGATCGATTGAACACATTTTATTTTTTGCACGTACAAAGCCAAACTGTTTACTGTGATCAGATTCAAATTCTGATGGACGCCGAATATAGCGTGTGTCAGGGCTACCAACGTATACAGTGATTCAAATTCTGATGGACGCCGAATATAGCGTGTGTCAGGGCTACCAACGTATACAGTGATTCAAATTCTGATGGACGCCGAATATAGCGTGTGAGCAATGAAAATGAAAATATTGTCGTTCCACAAAATCCTTAATAAAAACTTTATTTTTCATCCTTTTTTTTCAAATTACGTTTAAAATGTTGGATATTAAATAAACTACTTGGTAAAAAAAAAATAAAACATTCCAGATCTTTACAATAACGTAGAAAAAAAAAAAACCAAATAAAAATGAAAAATTTTGAAAAAAAAACGTAAAAAAATAGGCAAATTTTGAACTTTGAGGTGTTATAACTCAGCCACTTCTTGTCACATAGAAATTTATAGTATACCGCCGGAAAAGGCATTTAGTTGCCTTTCCAACGGTATGACATTTATCTCGATCGGACTTTTCGGTTGGGCTCCATAAGGGTTTGAGTGGGACCATACACCGAAAAACACAAAAGTACCGTTATCTAAAAAACGGTACTTAAAAAAAAAAAAATTATAGCGTTTTTCGTGTTCAGGAGGTCCCAATTAACTTATCTAGGCATGTGGCGTTCTTGGTATTTTTCCAAATTAAAAATTTGTAAACCTGTGTTATTAAAGGTAATGTACTCGTGATAATTTTCGTTCGGTCTACACACCGTGGAGAATATTCCAGAATTTTTTCAAAATTTTAGATCAGTACTTTTCGAGATAGATGGGGAGATATAATACAAAAAAAAAAAGTGTGCGCATGTATGACATTATATGTATTTTTGAACTCGTGTTTTTACAAGCGTTTATTTGACACCCCACTCGATGACCTAGTAAAATTTTTTTTTTACTTCCGATTTCATCCCCCAAAACAAACTCCTTAAGTCAAAATTTAACTTTCAAAACTACACGGCTCTGACGAGGCCATCAATTTCTATATTAGTACCAAATTTCAACTTTCTACATCAAATCGTTTCGGAGAAAATCGGGTGTGACAGACGAACAGACAGACACCAAAGTGATCTTATCAGTGTTCCATACGGAACATTAAAAATGGCTCTGCGGAGAAAAAATTGGCCCAAGCGATGAGGTGATTGTTGAAATAAAGGCCTATTTTGAAGGGTTGGAGAAATCGTATTTTAGATCGGATACGAAAGATAGAAAAACGTCGGACTAGTGTATCGAGCTAAAAGGAGATTATGTTGAAAAATAAAATAAATTTTACACATAAAAATGTTTTTTCTTTTGTCAAGGTCAGGTACTTATCATACAGTCCCCGTACAATACTTTACTTTAGCAAAGAAAGGAAAAACAATAAAAACAATAAAACTTGTGTGATAAAGAAAAATATTTCCTTAATTAATCAAAGTAAAAATATAATTTAGAAATGGATATTTTCGAGATTAGTATTCACTTTATGACAACAAATAGAAAAGGAAATGACTGACACTCACGTATTTTACCGCAATCCGTGCTTCTCATATGATTATCGGACTTCTTTCGTTGTCGTTTTTTTTTTCACTTTAAGTGGTCAATTTTCTCTTTCTTTCTCATTTCATATTCTCATCTGTGGTCAAGTGCGTGTCGATACAGGCATTGAAACCGCATGATTTTCGATTTTGATCGTACGGTGCCGTTACTGCATTGTAATTTGTAATGTAATCGCTCTGTAAACATGCAAGGCGATCGGGATTGACTTGAGAAATATAGTAAACATTAAAAAATAAATTATCTTTGAATACTGTCGGTCAAGTAAGAACGTGACCGTTCGTGTTCTTAAAAAAATGTGTTTCGAGAACATTTTTTGACATCAATATATTCTTTAGTGTGCTAACAATGGCCAATTATCTTAGTAAATTGTCTAATCGTCTCCTGCATCAATAATCGCCTGTCATCTTTATGACATGCTGTCGACGAGATTTTCTTCATACTCGCGCGGCAATGATCTCCAAACTTTTCGAATCTCGCGAGACAACTGAGTCAAAGTCCTCACAGAGTCTTTCCTCTGAGCTTTCCCTTTACAAGAGACCAAACGTTTTCAATAGGGTTGGCGTCCGGCGATTGAAAGGGCCACTCACAATCGCCACACAATAAAAAAGTATTTTATCGTGTGCCCAAACGACCTGCTTCGCGACGTGATTTTCGCCTAGCAAAGGTTTCTTCAACTTGCTTCGGAATTTGACATCATGAGCACGAAGATGTGGTCGAATGGTCTCATGAGATACGTTCAAAAATTTTCTTAATTTTGCCGCTCCTTGACGCGTCAATTTTGAGTCCCGTGAAAACAAAGATGCGATTCGTTTTTTTTTCGACTTTTGAAGTGATTTTGCCTTCCGAGCCACGTTTTGGCAAGTTGTCGACATTTACCCACTTCTTCACAAACGACACCGACTTTTTAATATACTTAGCGGCCGCGAAATGTGTCATTTTAGGCCCCTTTGGATGGGAACAAAGAACGACTGCCTCGAATTGAGCATTTAGTTTATCAAAGCACGTGGTAAAAACGAAAATCAACGGATGGTCATATCAGCAACATCTAGATTTGGCGAAAGACATGCGAGGGACGTAATTGGCAGGCCCTCAAAAAAACGAACAACTAACGTCCTGATTTCACAAGTGTCCCGACAAAACTAGTGGTGGAATTGATCACCGGCTACTGTTACCTGAGGAAACATTTACTTTGTAGAGAAAAGGAAGAAATTTCTATGCACATCCTATATTAATGTGCGGCTTTAACTCGTAACTGACATAAACTCTTCAGATATCTACATCGTAACGATGAATTACCACATGAAGGGCTTGGAAAGAAGGTAATCCTAAGAGGACGACTTTCATGTAATCAAGAGATGGAAGCATAATAACCCAAGAGGCTCCAGTGCACAACCAGCCACAATCATCTACCCCTCCCACAACTAACCAACCAATCAACAGTCGCAGAAGCGATTGTCTTTTTTTTTATCGGCCACGTCCCCGCTTGAATAGCGATTACTCTTTTTGGATTGCCACCGGCGAAGATGTAATATCCGTTAACGTTCAAGTTCCGAAACATACATTTGTATTTCACGGCACCTTTTAAATAACGCGATAGTGCTGCCACGGGCGTTATTATATTTCTGCAACAACTACTACCTATATGTATGGCCAAGCCAAATATACTTACATAAATTAATAAATAAATACACTGACCTGCCAAGATTGGAATCTGGGACCCTTGATACCGTATCCTGGTACGACAACAGCCGAGCCAAAACTTATCAGTCAAGAACAATAAAGATCGGAAAAGAGACATTATCCTCTATCAACCTCATCTATAACCATGATATTTACTATTTAGAGGTACTACAATCTGTCAAGTAAGAACGTGTCAGCGATAACTCATTTTTGGTAGATGCGATTTTAGCGAGACAACAAAAAAAATCGGTAGAGGAAACCTTTGTCTACGACGCATTTTAGTAAAAGTATCAGTCGATTCCGAACTTTCATCGAAATTACGTAAACTCCAAAATGAGTCACTTGTTTGCGCGTCGGTTCAAGGCAGTCTTTCTTTGGTCCCATCCAAAGGGGCCTAAAATGATATATACCGCTGAAGCTAAATGTATTAAAAAGTTGGTATCGATTGTGAAGAAGTAGGTAAATCGTTTTAACGAGACGAAAAATGTCTACGACTTGCGAAAACGTGGCTCGGTAGGCAAAGTCACAACGAATCGTGTCTTTGTTTTCACGGGACCAGAAATTGACGCTGCGGCAAAGAGCGGCAAAATTAAGAAAACTGGGTTGAATGTGTCTCATGAGATCATTCGACAACATCTGCGTGTTCATGATGTCAAATTCCAAAGCACGTTGAAGAAACCTGTGCTGAGCGAAAATCACGTCGTGAAGCGGCTCGATAAGATACTGGAGTGGCCCACACAATCGCCGGACGCCAACCCTACTGAAAACGTTTGGTCCCTTGTAAAGAGAAAGCTCGGAGAAAAGACTCTGAGGATTTTGACTCAGTTGTCTCATGAGATTCGAAAGATTTGCGGAGTATACAGAAAATCTCGTTGACAGCATGCCTGGAAGATGCCAGGCGATTATTGATGCAGCGCGTGTACGGAAAAAGCGATTCACGTTGGTTTTGGATAGCTGTAAATTGTACTCTGTGAGAAACACAGTCCTGGACAAATAATTCCCAAGGGATGAGGTTCTCCATATAAAAGAGCTTGAAAAGGATTGTACGAGGCGAAACAAGTGGATGTAAAGTATTAGCGCTGCGTGTATTTCTAGCATGCACCGCTTTGGGGGGAATTAAGCGGGCTACATCCATCGAACACTGTCCATAAAAATACTTGTAGAATATAGTCAAGTTGCCGACCATTCTTCGATCTTCCAGTGAATCAAGATTGCTGGTCAGTTCTAGCTCTCTAGACACAGTTCCCTTCTAAATAGAATCCAACAAATGCAGTGTATGTTTGGAAGCAGAGCCCCAAACATGGGAGCAGTATTCCATCATTGGTCGAATTTAAGCTTTGTACAAAATTAACAGTTATTATGGAGTGTAAAACTGTATTCATTCTAGCTATATTCCTAGCTTTTGAGAAACTCTCTTTGCTATGCTTGCAACCTGTTCATACCAAGACATATTTGCTTCCAAATTACCTAACAGCAAATTGATTGGCGACGTATCTACGTCAGATTTAGCAACGTTAGCTTTTTTAGAAAAAACGGACGCCTGACTTTTTGTATCGTTAAATTCTACTTGGTTACTGTTATTCCAAGATAGAATTTCTTCCAGGTCTTTATTAAGTTGAACGACTTCCTGCTGTCTGCGGATATATGCATGAGTAGCCGATGTTCGGACGTTCAAAGTGAATGTCGAAGTAAGCATACTATTATCTACAAAGCTGTAGATTGGATTCCTGGTCCCTTCCAGCAGATCGTTAATGTAAATGAGAAAGATAGTAGGAGACAGTATGAAGCCTTGGGGCACACTGGCGTTGATAGGGAAGGTGTTAGAAAGGAATTCGTCAACTGACACTAATAAAGAACGCGCTGTGAGGAAACCGGAAACTATATTTGTCACTGTCGCGACGCGTCGGCGTCGCATCAAATCAGTACATGGAGCACAGTTCGCAAAATATTTATTTCTAATTATAATTTTTTACTTTAACTATAAATCTGCTACCGTACCGTAAATTATGTAAAAAAGAAATAAAATAAAAACAAATATCTTTGTTTTTATTTGCCTTAACATTCATTTACAATTCCAAGCATTGATCCACGAATAGCCCCTTCTCTTCCGCTGCTTCCCATTTCTTTACTCGCATATCCTTTGAGCGTAACCCTCTTCGCCCGCGGCCAAAGCGGCGATTTCTTCTTTCTTCAGTCGTCCAACCTCATTTCTTCATCTCGGAAGACCCGATACTGAAAGTACCGTTTTCTTCTTCTTCTTTCTATCTTGAACGCGGTCTATACGATCGTATATCGAGTAAGTTATCGAAGAGTAGGTGCGGAAGAACAAGTGAATTGAAGATATACCATTATACGGGATCGATATTATCGGAAAAGGTGTTTCTTCTTTATTGTCGCGAAGGCCTTTAGGATTTTAATAGATTCGTGGGTGGTGGACTTAAGGAATGTTACCCGTATAGTTTAATTTTTTGTTAAATAATAAATATAGGAGTTTTAAAAATGGACGGACAGTAATGTTGTTTTAAGTGACGTTATTCTCGAAAATTATTTTGAAAAAAAGAACTAGTGTTCTTAAGGCTATGATTGAAACAACTGTACGGTGTTGTTGTGTTGAACTAATATCAACTAAAATTTTGTCTTGTGAAGTGTAAAAAAAAATAGATTGGTTTTTCATTATGAATAAGTTTTGCACTTTTGGTAAACGTGACAAACATTTCGTTGCAAATAAAGAAGAGAAAACTACAAACGTGGTTTTGTTGCCCGATATTAATATACCACAGGTGAGTTCATAATTTTTTTGATAAAGGAAAAATGTTTAATCTGTTGGTAGGTATTAAAAATAGTTTGAATCTCTGTTTAAAAATGAGCAGTTTATATATATATATATATATATATATATATATATATATATATATATATATATATATATATATATATACATATATATACATATATACACATATATACATATATATATATATATATATATATATATATATATATATATATATATATATATATATATATATATATATATATATATATATATATATATATATATATATATATATATATATATATATATATATATATATATATATATATATACAATGAACACTCTAACATCGGAATTTATTGCAAAACATAAAGGAATGGAAACTAGATAATTTTTAGTGTTCTGTTCAGAACCCTTATAAGATGACTTCGGTGTCTGTCTGTCTGTCTGTCCGTCTGTTTGTCTGTCACACCCGATTTTCTCCGAAACTATTTGTCATAAAAAGTTGAAATTTGGTAATAATATAGGAATTGATGGCCTTATCAAAGCCATGTAGTTTTGAAATTTAAATTTTGACTTAAGGGGTTAGTTTTGGGGGGTGAAATCAGAAGTGAAAAATTTTTTTTTTTTACTAGGTCATCGAGTGTAGTGTCAAATGAAAGCTTGTGAAAACACGAGTAAAAAATGTATATATAATGTAGTACTTGGACTCACTTTTCTTTGTATTATTTTTAAAAAGTTGCGAAAAATCGCAGTCCCCCCACCTTATCTCGAAAAGTACTGATCAAAAAATTTTGAAAAAATTCTAGAATGCTCTCCACGGGGTGTAGATTGAATGAAAATTATCACGAGTGCATTACCTTTAATAATTTATTTGGTATATAAATAAAACAAAAATTTCAAGGTCATCAGTTTTCAATAAAGATTGGAAACAAACTTTGTTGAAAACTCCTTTGGGGTGTGTTTTGTGATGTCACTGATCATTTTATACCACCGTAACAAAAATTTTTATTTTAAAAGCAATCAACGTACGGAACACTAATTGTGCAATTTCAGCTTGTACTTGACCGGTTATTATTTTTTATGTTTATTTAATTTGTAAAGTGACTATAATTTATTTTGTGTGTGCTTTCTAGTTAATTTCTTTATTTCCTTTAGTAGTAGTTTTCTTTTCTTTTTTTGCAATAATTTGTGATGCTAGAGTGTCTTCAAAAAACAAAAACCTCAAACTGCATGCTATGGGATCAGGAATCTTGAAATTATATATATATATATATATATATATATATATATATATATATATATATATATATATATATATATATATATATATATATATATATATATTAGCCATACCCGCGGCTCCGCTCGCGTGGACTTGATTCACTACTATCGTCACTGCTTATTCTTTATGTTACCTAACATAATAAAATATCTACCATTATTTCCCCTTATCTCCCATTATTTCTCCTTATCTCCCATTATATCTACATAATTTCCATTATCTAGGCTTATCTCTGCTCATCTCCCATTATTTCTCCTTATCTCCTATTATTTCCCCTTATCTCCCATTATCTCACCTTATCTCCCATTATCTAGGCTTATCTCGACTTATCTCGCAATATTTTTCCTTATCTCCCATTATTTCTCCTTATCTCCCATTATCTCACCATAACCCCCATTATCTAGACTTATCTCTACTTATCTCCCATTATTTATACTTATCTCCCATTATCTCACCTTATCTCCCATTATCTAGGCTTATCGAATTATATAGAACATATGTATAAATTTATAAAAACACGTAAATCGGATAAGTGGTTCTCAAGTGATAAGCGCACTAACGGACAGACAGACAGACAGAGAGACGTTGCATTTTATATATATGATATTCTTTGCAACATGATATTGTTCCATATTTAATGCTTTAGGCGACGTATTGCAAGAGAACGTGCTAACGGTAACCTTTTTTCCGACTTAACTCACTATTATCGTCACTGCTTATTCTTTATGTTACCTAACGCAATAAAATATATCCTATAATCTGACCAGAGAACATATGTATGTTTTTTTTAAAAAAAAAGAACGTAACGCACTAACGGACAGACAGAGAGACGTTACATTTTATATATATTATAGATAGATAACCTGGCAAGTGATAAGCGCACTAATGAACAGTCAGACAGGCAGAGAGAGACATGCAGACAGACAGAGAGACGTTACATTTTATATATATTATAGATAGACGATTATAGATAACCTGGCCAGAGAAAAAATGTATGAATTAAAAAAAAAACACTTAAATCGGATAAGTGGTTCTTGCGTGATACACAGAGAGACGTTGCATTTTATATATATATATATATATATATATATATATATATATATATATATATATATATATATATATGTATGGGACTTTTCACCTCAACGGGGAGACACGTGTGACCAGATCTAAGAGAGACGCCCATATATGTGTAATGACTTTAAATTATTGTTAAAGTGTCTATTTTCGAACTCTACCTGGCCTGTTTAAACAAAAAAAACGTATTTTTATATCAAAAAACGAAAATTTCGAAAATTTATACTCGGGGTTGTCCCAGGGTACTGAATTTATTTCTGTCGTTAGTTTTTGATTTTGCACCCTTATAGGGAACAAAACCAGGGATTGAGGGTGATTAATTATCAGAATTTGTAAAAATTTAATTCTGTAGATTGGGAAATGAAAATTTAAGGTTTTTTTATGCTTCTGATTATATTTTTGAGGGTAGTTGGGGATGAAATATTGACATAATTATGTTTTATTGTGTCTGGAATTAAAAATTTGTTATCAGGGGTTTGCGAGGACGCATATTAAACTATGTAACGTAAAGTTCCAGTTCCTGTTTTATAAGCTATAGTAGATCAGGTTAAGGTAGTTTAAGTAGACGTTATTCGTTTTTTGATATAAAAATATTTTTTTTTAAACACATACACAAAGGAAATATACGTCAAAATAACGAATGGTTGAAAAGTGCTTTAAGAATTCTGAATTTTGTGGTAATTCTACAAGTATCTTTTGTCTCCTACGTAACTTCTCTAAAAGTTTTAGTTTTCGAATAAAAATTTTTTGAATATTCAAAATATGGCAAATACGCTGTGATATATACATATCTCCCAAAATTGAGGTCATAAAAAAACTTTTTCTACAAAAGTTGTAGTTTTTTTCGGGTAGAATAGGATTATTAGAGAAAACTTTTGGTTATATTATGAAATTACGTTTTTACTTTAGTTATTCTCAAATTTCTTGAAATCGGTTTTCAGATTTGGATCTGTATTGAGCCCAAATCAGCACAATTTTTTAATATGCCACTCAGAATTCAAAACTACAAATCATAAGCTTTAATCTGGACTGGATTGTGTCCTCATAAATTACCTCATATATATATATATATATATATATATATATATATATATATATATATATATATATATATATGTATATATATATATATATATATATATATATATATATATATATATATATATATATATATATATATATACATATATATATATATATATATATATATATATATATATATATATATATATATATATATATATATATATATATATATATATATATAATATATATATATATATATATATATATATATATATATATATATATATATATATATATATATATATATATATATATATATATATATTTTCAAAGAGATCCGTGTTAATACGAACAAACATAAAGGAGTCCAATATATACATACTAGTTAAAATCAAAAGGGATTTACTGACAAAGACATTCTTACAGCTTTCACGATAATGTATTTTAAAAGTAGCTCTGATACATTTTTTTTTGTAATTTATAAATTTTGTCTACTTGGGGAGAATTTCCCCAAAAAATCAAACCATACCTGAACTGCACGTAAGCATAACATGCCGTCAAGGCAGCATCAACGCCCACATTACTTGATAAGATTCTCAGTGCATAATAATATTTGGAGAGACCAGCCGCGACATTCTCTACATGCTGTCTCCAATCAAGTTTAGCATCAATATTGACGCCCAGCAGAGACAGATGCTGAGATGTTTGAATATCGCTACCCTTGTAAGGAAACGTGAGAAAATGATCAACCCTTCTGCCAAAAACCAGACATTGTGTTTTTAAAACATTCAGTAGAACTCTACATGCTGTCTCCAATCAAGTTTAGCATCAATATTGACGCCCAGCAGAGACAGATGCTGAGATGTTTGAATATCGCTACCCTTGTAAGGAAACGTGAGAAAATGATCAACCCTTCTGCCAAAAACCAGACATTGTGTTTTTTTAAAACATTCAGTAGAAGGTCATAGGTTGTAAAATAACGATCTAGAATTTCACAGGCTCCCCCCACATCAGCGACTATCTCCTGTGGAGTGTCACCACTAAAGATCAGGGTTGTGTCGTCCGCATATAGAACTGTAAACTTTCCTGTAATGTTAGGCAATTCGTTTGTATAAAGTATATAAAGCAGCGGGCTTAAAATAGATCCCTGAGGTACACCCCTCGTAACAGCGACCCTGTCTGAAAGAAAAGACCTGCCATAATTATCAGTCTCCATCACTTGCCGAGTGCGATTATTCAAGTAGGAGGCGATTAACCTTAATGCATTTTCCCTAGTACCCAGGTGTTCCAATTTTATGCATAAAGTCTTACGATTGACACTATCAAAGGCTTTTGACAGATCAATACACATTGCCATAGTTATCTTTCCGCTATTTAGTGAATCCAGAACCAGAATCCATACATATATATATATATATATATATATATATATATATATATATATATATATATATATATATATATATATGTATATATATATATATATATATATATATATATATATATATATATATATATATATATATATATATATATATATATATATATATATATATATATATATATATATATATATATATATATATATATATATATATATATATATATATATATATATATATATATATATATATATATATAAATTTAGGATAGTTTTTTGTTCTTGGTCTTGCGGTCAATTTTTAATGAAACAAGTTTACTTTTGGTTAACGTTTCGGTTTATTTTATTTAAACCATCTTCAGAACTACAAGAAAGAGAAAAAAAAAATAATGTTTAAGATGTAAAATTGATGATTATTGTTGTTTTATATAGAAATATATATAAAGGATAAAAATTAGTGTTTAATTATAGTTTTCCTACCTTATATCTAGTTGGATCTTTTGGTTTACATGTTTAGAGTTTCACGGTTTTCATAATACTAAATTTAAAAAGTTCACATATTTTATTTCACTATTTGTACAGGTAAAGTGGGTAAATCCAAAATTTATTTATTACTTTTATATTGTTGTTACTTTAATTGTTGTTAGTTTAGTAATTAGGCTTTATTAGGTTATTAAATCATCGGATACAATAAATAAATAAAATAAACCAAAACGTTAACCAAAAGTAAACTTGTTTCATTAAAAATTGACCGCAAGACCAAGACCAAAAAACTATCCTAAATTTATTCATTAACGGTCAGGAAAAAAAGAAAAATATATATATATATATATATATATATATATATATATATATATATATATATATATATATATATATATATATATATATGTATATATATAGCCGGGCCCGCGGCTCCGCTCGCGTGGACTTGATTCACCACTATCGTCACTGCTTATTCCTTATGTTACCCAACGTAATAAAATATCTCCCATTATTTCACCTCATCTCTCAATATTTCTCCTTATCTCCCATTATCTCTACATAATTTCCATTATCTAGGCTTATCTCTGCTCATCTCCCATTATTTCTCCTTATTTCCCATTATTTCTCCTTATCTCCCATTATTTCACCTTATTTCCCATTATCTAGGCTTATCTCCACTTATCTTTCAATATTTCTCCTTATCTCTCATTATTTCTCCTTATCTCCCATTATCTCACCATAACTCCCATTATCGAGGCTTATCTCGACTTATCTCCCATTATTTCTCCTTATCTCCCATTATCTCACCTTATCCCCCATTATCTAGGCTTATATCGAATTATATAGAACATATGCATAAATTTATAAAAACACGTAAATCTGATAAGTGGTTCTCAAGTGATAAGCGCACTAACGGACAGACAGACAGACAGAGAGACGTTGCATTTTATATATATTCTAGATAGAAGATTATAGATAACCTGGTTAGAGAACAAATGTATGAATTAAAAAAAAACACGTAAATTGGATAAGGGGTTCTCGAGTGATAAGCGCACTAACGGATAGACACACAGACAGCGAGACGTTACATTATATATATATATATATATATATATATATATATATATATATATATATATATATATTTGCTACATGATATTTTTCCATATTTAATGCTTTAGGCAGTGTATTGCAAGAGAACGCGCTCGCGGCAAACTTTTATCGTCACTGCTGATTCCTTATGTCACCTAACGTAATAAAATATATCCTATAACCTGGCCAGAGAACATATGTATGTTTAACAAAAAAGCACTTAAATCGGATAAGTGGTTCTTCAGTGATAAGCGCACTAACGGACAGACAGACAGAGAGACGTTGCATTTTATATATATTATAGATATAATAAAAATATATATCTATAACCTCAGAGAACATATGTATAAATTTAAAAAAATCACGTAAATCGGATAAGTAGATCTCGAGGGATAAGCGCACTAACGGACAGACAGACAGACAGAGAGACGTTGCATTTTATATATATTATAGATATAGATTATTATTATTATTATATATAACCTGGCCAAAAAATATATGTATGAATTTAAAAAAAGACACATAAATCGGATAAGTGGTTTTCGCGTGATAAACGCACTAATGGACAGACAGACAGAGAGACATTGCATTTTATATATATTATAGATTATAGATTTTAGATATTTTTTGCTACATAATATTTCGCCATATTTAATGGTTTAGGCTGTGTATTGCAAGGGAACGCGCTAGCGGCAAACTTTTTTCCGACATTATTCACTATTTTACGTCACTACTCATTCCTTATGCTACCTATCGTAATAAAATATAGCCTATAACCTGGCCAGAGAACATATGTATGTTTTAAAAAAAAAAGTACGTAAATCGGATAAGTGGTTCTCCAGTGATAAGCGCACTAACGGACAGACAGACAGAGAGACATTGCATTTTATATACTCTTATATTGTAGATGTGTATACTACTCAGGACAAGGCAAATTGCAAATTTTTTTTAGGATATTGAAAAATGGGTCAAGCATGAATTTTATGCATCACGAGCTTCATTAATTGGCAGTTTAACTAAAAAAATTACACAAGTTCTTTCACTATCTGTATAAAATGGATAAAAATGTATATAATTTAAAATATTTTATCCTAATTACAATAAGGTAACAAATATTTCATGGTTTCTTACCTCTAAAATATGTTAAGTGTATCATGTTTTAATGTTTTACCTTTAATTTTTATAATTAGCTCGAAAAAAGTGATTAATATTATATTATGGTAAACCTAATTAGTTTAATTTTACAACGACTGGCGAAGTTTAACTCGGAGATAAACATCATCTTGGTAAAAATAATTGACAGTTATTTACTCACTACTTTCTTTGCCAAGAGGATGCGATGAGTGGATAAGTTTCGACTAATTTAAAGTTTAGTATTTCTAGACTTTTTACGATCATGTGAATTCACCTAATCATAAAAATATTAAACCGAATGGTACGCCAAAAGAACTGGGAGTTTAAGGTACCTAAATTTTGAGTCACATTACTAATGCTCAATAAACCAAGAGGAATCTGTAATTATAGGAATAACAGACCATGCAGTACCACACGAAAGTGCCATAACAAAACCAAAAACGTGTTAAAACCTAAATAAAAACTATCCGATAATATTAATTGATAAAATTATTGGTACTGAAAAAAAATTAAAAAAAAAGAGAATTTTCGGAATTAAAAACAACAGTTTGTCATCTATTATAATATATATAAAAAGCAACGTCTCTCTGTCTGTCTGTCCGTTAGTGCACTAATCACTGGAGAACCATTTATCCGATTTACGTGTTTTTTTTTTAAACATAGATATGTTCTCTGGCCAGGTTATAGGATATATTTTATTAAGTTAGGTAACATAAGGAATAAGCAATGACGATAATAGTGAATCAAGTCGGAGAAAAGTGTGCCGCTAGCGCGTTCTCTTGTAATACATTGCCTAAACCATTAAATACGGAACAATATCACGTAGCAAAAAATATAATATATTTAAAATGCAACGTCTCTCTGTCTGTCTGTCTGTCCATTAGTGCTCTAATTACTCGAGAACCACTTATTCAATTTACATATTTTTTTTTAAAATTCATACATATGTTCTCTGGCAAGGTTATATAATAATAATCTATATGATATATATAAACCGTAGTGTCTCTCTGTCAGTCTGTCTGTCTGTTAATGCGCTTATGACTCGAGAACCATTTATCCGATTTTTTTAGATTGATACATATGTTCTCTGGCCAGGTTATAGAATGTATTATATATATATATATATATATATATATATATATATATATATATATATATATATGTATATATATATATATATATATATATATATATATATATATATATATATATATATATATATATATATATATATATATATATATATATATATATATATATATATATATATATATATATATATATATATATATATATATATATATATATATATATATATATATATATATATATATATATATATATATATATATATATATATATATATTATATATAACGTTTTTGCGGTCTGCCAACACTTCTTTTGGCCTCCAATGAGATGTTCTGTTGGGCCATTCGTCCAGGTTTTTTCAGGCCACATTCAGCCGACTCCCACTTGAGGGATGCTGTTCTCTTTATGACATCTATAACCCCTGTTCTGGACCTTATGTCAACGCTTCTGATTCTGTCTCTTATGCTCACCTCCAGCATTGCTCGTTCTATTTCGCGTTCTGCTACTCTCAACTTTCTGATACTGCCTTCCGTTAAAGTGATTGTTTCAGTTCCATATGTTAGAACTGACAGGACACAACTTTCAATTTTTTTTTTTTTTTTTTTTTATGGGTCTAGCACACGTGCTACAGGGAAGTCCCTAAAGCGCTACAGGAGCGACACGTGTGCGGAGAAAAAACGACTCAAGTCGCCAACCGTTCTTCGATGTTCCAGCGAATCAAGGCCGTCAGTCAACTCCGGGTGTCCAATCAGACGAACAGCTCTTCTCTGGATAGAATCCAACAAATGCAGTGTATGTTTGGGAGCGGAGCTCCAAACATGGGAGCAGTATTCCATAGTTGGTCGAATTTGAGCTTTGTAAAGGATTAACAGTTGTTGTGGAGTGTAAAGCTTTCTGGTTCGAAACAATATTCCCAACTTTTGAGAAGCTCTTCTTGCTATGCCTGCAACATGTTCATGCCAGGACATATTTGCTCCCAAATTAACGCCTAACAGATTGAGTGACGATGTTAGAGGGATGGAGTGCCCCGACATAACTATGTCGGGTTCTGCAACGTTAACTTTTTTAGAAAAAACTGCCGCCTGGGTTTTTGTAGCGTTAAATTCCACTTGGTTACTGTCACCCCAAGATAGAATTTCTTCCAAGTCTTTGTTAAGTTGAATGACTTCCTGCTGTCTGCGGATATTCGTCTGAGTAGTCGATGTCCGAGCGTTCAAAGTGAATGAAGAGATAAGTGTACTGTCATCTGCAAAGCTGTAGATTGGATTCTCGGTCGGTCTTTTCCAGCAGATCGTTAATATAAATGAGGAAGAGAGCAGGAGACAGTATGGAACCTTGGGGCACACCGGCGTTGATAGTGAAGGTGTTAGAAAGAAATCCGTCAACTGCCACTCGTAAAGAACGCTCTCTGAGGAAACATGAGAGCCACAAACAGAACTTTTCAGACATACCATAAGAACGTAGCTTAGCCAACAGCCCATCATGCCAAACACGGTCAAATGCCTTGGATATGTCAAGAGCAACCGCTCGAGATTCTCCAAAGTGTTCAATTGCGTTGTTCCAAACATGTGTTACATAAGTCAGAAGATCTCCTGTTGATCTATTTTTACGAAAGCCATATTGGTGATCACTAATAATGTTGAATCCTTCAAGATATTTTAGAAGATGCTGATTGATAGCCTTTTCCATGACTTTCGATATTATTGAGAGTAGTGCGATTGGTCGGTAGTTATTTGGCAAGGTCTTCTTGCCTTTTTTAGGTATCGGCTGAACTGTGGCACATTTCCAGCAGGAAGGAAATATTCCCTTTCTGTAGGATAGGTTGAAAAGTCTACAGAAAACTGGTGTTAGTTCCCTCGCACAGTTCTTGAGAACTATGGCAGGTATTCCGTCAGCGCCTGAAGCCTTTTTGGTGTCTAGCTTCATCAAAATACGTTTTATGATACGCTGTCTGAAGACAATATCGGGCATCCTTGACTGCACTATGGGAATAGTAGGTGGTGTTTTTCCTTGGAAATCGACAGTAGAATGTGAAGCAAAGAGTTCAGCCAACAAGTTCGCTTTCTCAACAGGTGTCGTTGCAATAGAATTATCTGGCCGTGTGAGTGGTGGTATGATGGATTTGGTGAAATTTTGACTAACTGCCTTAGCGACTGACCAAAAGGATCTGGAATTGCCGGGACAAGCGAGAAGTTTGTTTCTAATCCGTTGATTGTGTACCTCCTTGGTTTCGTCGATAATTTCTTTGCATCTGTTCCTGGCACGAACAAAGATGTTACGATTTATGGTGTTAGGATCTTCACGCCACTGTCGGTATGCAAGATGTTTAGAAGCAACAGCTTCTTTGCATTTTAAGTCAAACCAAGGCTTGCCGTTGGAAGGGCATTTCTTCGAAAAAGGGATGTAAGCATCCATACCGGCCAAAATAACATCGGAAACCTCCCTGGCGCAGTCAGATGGGTCGTCGGATCGAAAACAAACGTCCAACCAAGGGAAAGTTCGAAAATATTCCATGAGATCTTCCCATTTAGCAGATTTGTAGTGCCAAATCTTGCGCGGTTTGGGCGCCTCTCTGTCACTGATTGGTAGAATACTCGATGC
This sequence comes from Pachyrhynchus sulphureomaculatus, assembly GCA_019049505.1. NCBI lineage: Eukaryota > Metazoa > Arthropoda > Insecta > Coleoptera > Curculionidae > Pachyrhynchus > Pachyrhynchus sulphureomaculatus. The sequence goes on along the minus strand of CM032446.1, from coordinate 261,771,864 downwards.
CGAAAGTAGTTTATGGTCGGAAGAACCTAACGGTGGATTTACGCTGACCGTGTAAATCTCCGGATTAGTGGTTAAAAACAGATCAAGAAGACTGGCGAACTCTCCGTCTCGATCAGGGATCCATGTTGGTTCATCAATAAGCTGAGTCAAGCCACAACTGATTGAAAATGATTCGGCTTCACGACCTTGTTCGTCGGTAGTATTTGAATATTTAAGCCAGTTGATGTTGTGTACATTAAAGTCGCCCAGGATGGCAATTTCGGCATTTGGATAGTTAATTTGTAAATGATCTATGGTGTCTGCAAGAGAAGCGAAAAGTGTTCTAAAGTTTGTATCACTTGGTGGTCGATAGAGGATACAGACGAACCTTGTGGTTGGTTGAGTCGTTATTTTTAACCACATAACATCAAAGTTTGGGGGCTCCAGAGCCTCTTCTCGTTGGCAAGAGAGGTCGCTTCTGACATAAAGACAGATTCCAAAGTTACGCCTAAATCGGGTATAGAAATCGTACCCAGGATAAAGATAGTTTACTGTGCTGGTCGATGAACTGACCTTAGTTTCACAGAGAGCGAGTACATGAGGTTTATTTGATTGCAGGTGTTGGTGCACTGAATTTATGTTCGAATTTAAACCTCGTATGTTGCAAAAATCCATTTACCTCCGGAATTTTTTGTATCCAGGTGCCTCATCATGCTATTTGGTCCCACAGTCCGGGACATCGGCACAGCCACGAAACGTTAAGCAACTTCACGCAGCTTAAGCCGATGCGATGGTATCACACCGGGCGATGCTGGTGGGATCTGGGCATCTACCATCTAGCTTTGCTTTGCAATTGCTTTTCTTGTTGAGGAATTTGAGATATCTTTGTTTCTCAAGACCCATGACATTCTGCTAAACACCGCCCAGACCAATCGGATTCTTCTATGTATTTCCCCCTGTTAGTTTACTTTGTCTAGTTTAAAAAGATGCCCAAAATATACATATTCTTGTACATTGGTTAATGTGTTATTATTAATTTTAAAATTTTATTGCTTTCGTCATATTTTGTGTTTTATCTAGGTTTATTTCAAGGCCTACTTGTTTTGCGGCCTTATTTATTTCATTTAACATGAAACCCAACTCCTCGGGATCTGGGCTTATCAAGACTATGTCGTCAGCGAACAGCAGATGATTAAGAAATCCTCCATTCATATTTATTCCCTTCCGTTCCCAATTTAAATGTATATATACGAGGCATGTTTTTTAAGTAAGTACCGTTTTGGAATTAAAAAAAGACGTGCAAAGATATCGCTATAATTTTATTTTTACATGAAAGCCTGTACCTTAATCTACTTTTCTACATAATTTCCGTGAATATTGAGGCACTTGTCATAACGTGGCACCAGTTTTTGAATACCCTCCTCATAAAATTCTGCCGCCTGACTTGTTAACCACTGTATCACAAATGTTTTGACTTCGTTATCGTCTTGAAGACGCTGACCACCCAGGTGCTTCTTCAAGTGCAGGAACAAATGGTAGTCGCTGGGCGCCAGATCAGGGCTGTATGGAGGATGATCTAGAGTTTCCCATTTAAAAGATTTGATGAGATCTTTGGTCCGATTAGCCACATGTGGACGGGCATTGTCATGCAGCAAAACGATACCGTTACTCAACTTGCCACGTCTTTTGTTCTGGATTGCACGACGCAGATTGTTCAATGTCTCACAATAAGACGCTGCATTGATTGTCTCATTACGAGGCAGAAACTCCACTAGCAATACTCCTTTTCTGTCCCAAAAAACTGTGCACATGATTTTGCGGGCAGAAATTGTTTGCTTAAACTTCACTTTTTTGGGTGATGATGAATGTCGCCATTCCATGGATTGTTGTTTCGATTCTGATGTGACGTAGGCCACCCATGTTTCGTCACCAGTAACAATTTGGTCTAAAAAATGTTCACCTTCATTGTGGTACCGCTCAAGGAAAGTCAATGCACTGCCTAAACGTTGGGTTTTGTGCAAATCCGTCAACATTTTTGGAACCCAACGTGAACACAATTTCCGGTAATTCAAGTTCTCGGTCACAATGCGATACAAAACACTACGAGAATATTGAGGAAAGCAGTCGCACAATGATGAAATTGTAAAGCGTCTGTTTTCTCTCACCTTTTCGTCCACTTTCTGCACCAAATCTTCATTAACGACCGAAGGACGCCCACTCCGTTCTTCATCATGCACATTTGTGCGGCCATCTTTAAATGCTCTCACCCATTTCCTTACCATTCCATCACTCATAATGTTTTGTCCGTAAACTTCACAGATCTCACGATGAATATCGATCGGTTTTACGCCTTTAGCACTAAGAAATCGTATAACAGCCCGTACTTCACAATCGGCGGGACTCACGATTGTCGGAGGCATCTTAAACACTCAGTAAACAACGTATACAATGAAGAATCAGACTGTAATGGCGTCAGTGCGTAGATATGAGATGTAGGTTACCAGCGCGCATGCGTGGAACGCCGACCGTATCGCTGCGGCGGCGGAATCGCAAAACGGTACTTACTTAAAAAACATGCCTCGTATATATATATATATATATATATATATATATATATATATATATATATATATATATATATATATATATATATACACACACACACACATATATATACACATAAAGATTAAAAGATTTAAAAGATGTCACTATTTCCTCGCAGACAAAGTTACCGACTCACACGATGATACTGCTGTCCTTTCCGAGTAGAAAAGTATAAAAAAAATTATTCTTTAATGATAAAGTTAAATAATTTCTAACTTTTAAAATGTTCTTGTTACATATAAACTTACTCCTGTGATAATTGGCTGTAATTAATAAATTTAGTAGTTAATCTATATACATCTCTTCTCAGCATCTGAATTCAATCATTTTTAAAACTGTATATCAAGTTTTTGCTTATAAAAATAATAAGATTTTATTATGGAAGCAATCTTGCAGAATAACTGTACTGTTCTATTTACCGATATAACAATCTAAATGAAAAGAGTTTTTTATTAATAAGTTTGTTTAAATTTATTTATTTGTTTATAATAGAAATGATTTACATTGCATGGTATTGTTTGTACAGTTTTATGTAAAAACTGTTCCACTTTGTTAATTGTCTGGATGTTAAAAAAGCGATCATCGATGTAGAACCAATAGTAGAAAAGACAACTTTTTTAAATCACCATCCCAATTATAAAGAATTGATATTTAAAATTTGCTAGACATGTATTTTTAGCATTTTTTTTTTATGGGTCTAGCTAGGTGCTACAGGGAAGTCCCTAAAGCGCTTCAGGAACTTCGTGTGTGCGGAAAAAGCGATTAACGTTGAGCGTGCACTCCTCTGGGCGTAATCAAGCCGAAACAAGTCGTAAACAAAACCTTCTGGACATACCATGAAGCGTAGCTTAACCAACAATTCATCATGACAAACACCGTCGAATGCCTTGGACATATCAAGTGTAACCGCTCGACATTTACCAAATATTCCAAATATGTGTGACATATGATCTGCTGTTGATCTTTGCTGACGAAAGCCATAATGATGCGCACTAATTATATTAAATATTTAGATATTTTAAAAGATTCCAATTGGTAGCCAATTCCGTTAACTTTCGAGATTACTGAGAGCAATAGGACTGGTCGGTAGTTGTTAGGCAAGACGTTTTTTCACTTTTTAGATATCAGCTGGATTCTAGCCCATTTAGAGCAGGAAGCAAATATTCATTTTCTATAGTATAATCTATCATCTATCACCATACCATGAATTTAACCAATAATTTCTGGAGTCATTGGTATTCATATGGTTTTCCGGAAATTTCCAAACCACTTTACAAACTGTAATCGAAGGTGTAGCTTTTCTCTCTCTCTCTCTCTCTCTCTCTCTCTCTCTCTTCTAGCCATTTTCTATCCTCCGGATATAGGCCTCTCTCATGTGCTTCCATATATCCCAGTTTTGAGCAATTTGATACCAATTGAGCCCCACTGATCTTTTGATATCGTCATACCAACGATGTTGGGGTCTGCCAGTACTTCTTTTTTCTCCCCATGGTCTCCATTTGGTCACTTTTCCGCTCCAGTTATCAGTATTTCTGGCCACATGGCCAGCCCAGTTCCACTTGAGGGAAGATATCCTCTCAGTTATGTCGTGGACCCCTGTCTTTTTCCTAATCCAATCGTTTGATTTGCAGTCCTTAAGTGATATACATAGAATTTTCCTTTCAATTGCTCTCTGATGAATTTACAATTTTCTAATAATTTTCCATGTCAAAACCTTAGTGTCGCTACCATATGTTGTTACTGGTAGAATGCATTCGTTATATACTTTACTTTTAAGTTTTGAAGGCAGTTTGGACTGAAAGACTTGTTTCATTATATCTTCGATTGACTCTCAGCTCTTGACTCAATTTTCCGAGTGCAACTTTCTGTCCCAAATATAAATCCACCCTTTCTACTTATTGTCCATGTTGTCATTAATGGTTGTTTGTTCGTTAGTGCTGAATTTGGTTTTTGTGATGTTCATCTCTAAACCGACCTTTTTTGCTTCAGTTTGTATTTCTTGGAGCATTTGTTTCAATTCGATTCCATTTTCGGCAAAAAATGCGATGTCATCAGCAAATCTTAAGTTGTTGAGTCTCTTTCCGGATATGTTTTCCCAGTGAAGGTTCTTCAAGATATCTTCTAGTACCAGGGTGAATATTTTGGGTGATATGATGTCACCCTGTCTAACATCTCTGTTTATTTTTACTTCCTTGGTATCCTCGTGTAATCTCACTTTCATTTTTGATTGTTCATTGATTTTTGTCAGTATGTTAATAAACCTTTGACCGACTCTTGCATTTTTCATCGTTTTCTCAATTGCTTAATATTCCACTGTGTCAAAGGCCTTTCGAAAGTCGACAAGTGCAATCTAGGCTGTGATATTGTATTCAGTTACCTTTTCTAGTTGTCTGAGCATGTGTAGATGTTCGATTAGTTGGTAATTTTTAAACTTCTTGTCTAATCGATTTGTGATTATTCTCATGAATATTATATTGAAGGATTCAGCATTACAGCGATCACCAATATGGCTTTCGTAAACATAGATCAACAGGAGATCGTCTGACTTATGTAACACATATTTGGAACAACGCAATTGAACACGGTTGCTCTTGACGTATCCAAGGCATTCGACCGTGTTTGGCAAGACAGATTGTTGGCTAAGCTACGCTCTTATGGCGTGTCTGAAAAGTTCTGTTTGTGACTCTCATGTTTCCTTCACTATCAACGCCGGTATGCCCCAAGGCTCCATACTGTTTCCTACTCTCTTTCTCATTTACATTAACGATCTGCTGGAAAAGACCGAGAATCCAATCTATAGCTTTGCAGATGACAGTACGCTTATCTCTTCATTCACTTTAAACGCTCGGATATCGGCTACTCAGGCGAATATCCGCAGACAGCAGGAGGTCGTTCAATTTAACAAAGACCTGGAAGAAATTCTATCTTCTCAGAGAGCGTTCTTTACGAGTGGCGGTCGACGGATTTCTTTCTAACACCCTCACTATCAACGCCGGTGTGCCCCAGGGCTCCATACTGTCTCCTACTCTCTTTCTCATTTACATTAACGATCTGCTGGAAAAGACCGGGAATCCAATCTATAGCTTTGCAGATGACAGTACGCTTGTCTCTTCATTCACCTTGAACGCTCGGACATCGGCTGCTCAGGCGAATATCCGCAGACAGCAGGAGGTCGTTCAACTTAACAAAGACCTGGAAGAAATTCTATCTTGGGGTGACAGTAACCAAGTGGAATTTAACGCTACAAAAACCCAAGCGGCAGTTTTTTCTAAAAAAGTTAACGTTGCTGAACCCGACATAGTTATGCCGAGGCACTCCATTCCTGTAACACCGTCATTCAATTTGTTGGGCGTTAATTTGGGAGCAAACATGTCCTGGCATGAACATGTTGCAGGCATAACAAGGAGAGCTTCTCAAAAGTTGGGAATATTATTTCGAACCAGAAAGCTTTACACGCCACAACAACTGTTAATTCTTTGTAAAGCTCATATTCGACCAACTATGGAATACTGCTCCCATGTTTGGGGCTCCGCTCCCAAACACACACTGCATTTGTTGGATTCTGTTCAGAGAAGAGCTGTTCGTCTGATTGGAGACCCGGAACTGACCGGCGGCCTTGATTCGCTGGAACATCGAAGAACGGTTGGCGACTTGAGCCTGTTCTACAGGTATTTTCTTGGAAAGTGTTCGAAGGATGTAGCCCGCTCCCAGAGCTGTGCATGTTAGAAATACACGTCGTCGCGCTAATACTTCACATCCGTATGAAGTTCAGCTTTTTACTCCGCATACAATGCTTTTCAAGCAGTCTTTTGTATGAAGAACATCATCCTTTTGGAATAATTTGCCCAGGGCTGTGTTTCCCACCGAGTACAATTTACAGCGATTCAAAAACAATGTGAATCGTTTTTTCGCACACATTCCGCTCCTGGAGCGCTTTAGGGACTTCCCTGTAGCACGTGTGCTAGACCCATAAAAAATATGTTTGTGTAGCTTTATAACAGTATTTATCAAGTTTCTTTTAAATCTCCCGAGGCGATTTGCCTTAAATAAAGTAATGTTTTATCAACACACTAAACGCTATAACATCCATTTTTTTCGAAATCACTTGACTTCCTCGATTCAAACGAATGCCAAACACAGGAAAATCAACTAATCTGACTGAAACTTGGTAGGTGTTTTTGAACGAAATGCTACCAACGAAAAATGACCTCAATTTACTGTCTGTCTCTCCACAGATTTTTCAAACCCACATTTTTAAAATAACTCAACGTCTGTGTAGTCCACGGGAGCTAAGCTGTAAGCTCATGCTAGTACGAGGGCTACATTTTAAGTTTTTACAAAAACAATGATATAAATCATTTTATTGCTTCTCAAAATATTCGAGATTTATACACTTTTGCATGCGTTGGAACCAATTCTCGAAACATTTTTTCCTCACTGAAGTTGGTATCTCAAAAACATGGTTTTGGAAGGATTCAATTACTTCTTGAGGTAATGAAAATATCTGTCTACGCATTTTTTTTTAATATTCTGGAATAACAAGTGTATGAAGCCCGAATACAGGGAAAAGCGAGGAAGACCTAGACAGACCTGGAATAGGAGTATTGGAGGTATACTTAAGGAGAAGGGAAAATCCTGAAAAGAAGCAGTGAAAATGGCAAAGAATAGAGACAATGGAGACAAATGGAAGAAGTTTATATGTGGAGATTGAGAGGGAAAAAGGAGAATGTATAACTGCCCTACACCATACGGTAGAAGGGATATATATATATATATATATATATATATATATATATATATATATATATATATATATATATATATATATATATATATATACGAGGCTGGTTTGAAAAGTCCGTGCAAAGTCCGAGAGATGGCACCACCGGCGCGTATCGAGGTCATGTTTAGTTAGTAGCATCTCTTGAATGAACGCATACCAAGTTTCAGCTATATTGGTCTATTTCTTTGTGTTTGGCATTCGTGTGAATCAAGGAAGTCGAGTGATTTTCAAGAAATGGACGAAAAAGAATTTCGTTTGGTGATTAAACATTACTTTATGAAAGGCAAAACGCCTCAGGAGACTAAAGAGAAGCTTGATAAACATTATGGTGACTCTGCACCTTCGATTAGAACAGTTTATAAGTGGTTTCAAAATTTTCGGACTGGCCATATGGGCACAAGTGACGCTGAACGTTCTGGACGGCCTGTGGAGGTTACCACTCCAGAAATCATTGATCAAATCCATGATATGGTGATGGATGACAGAAGAGTTAAGGTGCGTGAGATTGCTAGTGCTGTGGACATCTCGACTGAACGGGTACATAATATTTTGCGTAAACATTTGGACATGAGAAAGCTATCCGCAAGATGGGTGCCGCGATTGCTCACGCTTGACCAAAAACGGAATCGTGTGAAGTGTTGCAAGGATGGTTTGCAGCTGTTCCAGAAGAATCCGGAGGACTTTAAGCGTCGTTTCGTCACTGTGGATGAAACATGGATACATTACTATACTCCTGAGACCAAACAACAATCTAAACAATGGGTTACCAAGGAGGAATCTGCACCAAAAAAGGCGAAGACCGTTCCTTCGGCCGGAAAGGTTATGGCGACTGTCTTTTGGGATTCGCAAGGGATAATCCTCATCGACTATCTGGAAAAGGGTAAAACTATTACAGGTGACCGTTTGAAAACCGAGCTGCAAGAAAAACGCCCGCAATTGGCCCACAAGAAAGTCCTTTTCCATCACGACAACGCACCAGCACACACCTCAGCAATTGTGGTCGCAAAATTAATGGAAATAGGATTCCAACTCGTTTCACATCCCCCTATTCTCCAGACTTGGCTCCCTCGGACTACTATTTGTTCCCCAATTTGAAGAAATGGCTGGTGGGACAAAGATTTTATTCAAACGAGGAGGTGATTGCAGACACTAATGGATATTTTGCAGACTTGTTATTTGGAAGGGATCAACAAACTAGAACACCGTTGGACGAAGTGTATAAGCCTAAAAGGAGACTATGTCGAAAAATAAAAAAAGGTTTACCCCAAACACATAAGTAGTTTTTATTTTTGCACGGACTTTTCAAACCAGCCTCGTATATATATATATATATATATATATATATATATATATATATATATATATATATATATATATATAAAATCTTAGTTGAGGAACTCGGCAAAAAGGGACGTGATAAGAGGTCCCACAATTTCCATTAAGCCAATATTTCGGTCCTAGATTGGGACCTTCTTCAGGGCAAGAACTGAAAAGGAGAACAAAACATATTCACTGATACTGTTTGGGACAAATTTAAATTAATGATGTTATAATTAATAAAATTAGTGTAGAACAAGAATAAGATGTTAGTTATAAGGCCCCGTTGCCAGTTCTTTCCATGTCAGACTTAGTGTACTCAATTTCCTGCCTCAATTGTCCATCAATCTATATTGGCCAGACTTCAATCCTTGAATCGTCGTATTGCGCTCCATAAAAGTGATACTAGATGCCATCCACACAGATGTGCTTTGGCGATCCATTCTGTTGACAATAGTCATTCCTTTAATTTCAGGGAACCCAAAATTCTTCATTTCTCTAAAAATCTTTCCAAGAGAGAATTCCTTGAAATGTGTTACATCCAGGAGAATCACCTTAATATCAATAAAAGAACCGACCTAGATGGTCTCAGTAACATATATAGTTTTCTCCTCTCTTGTGATAAATCAACACCACACGATAATTCCCTGTCTTCAAGTGTTTTATGATCCATCTGAATTGAAATAGTAGTCATCTCTCTCTTAGCTGTGTAACTTCCAGGGTTTTCTTTCCTCCTTCCTCTCTTTGTTTATGGGTCTCTGTGATCCTGGGTTCCACAGATTACTTCCACTTTATCTGGGTCATCTTGTGCACTTATCGATTACTGTCCTCCTTCCAGTGACAGTATATAGCGTCACCCCTTCATTACCTCCTGTTACTTTCAATCTTCATTTATTTCTGCAAACAATCTCTTCCTCCAATCTTATTGCAACAAGATATTAATAAATTAATATCTTATTGCAACAAGATATTAATAAATTAATATAATAGGCGATCTTCCTCTTTGTTGCTCCCATTATTCTCTCTCTCTCTCTCGCTCCCTCGCTCACCCTTCACCTAAAATTAGGTTATGATTTATCCTTCCTCGGTTCCATACCGGTTCTTGGCTATCTCTTTCTTGCTTAAGGGTCCATACATGCACTTCCCAATTTTGATCGGTTCCTTCCGGGTGTCGAACCCGTTTTCTGGTTAATTGAGTTTTCTTAATAAGCCCCTTATCTCTGTCGGTCAGCTGTCTCCTGTCGCCCTTGTCATCTTTCCTATATGGCGGTGGCCATGGGTGGTTGTCTCAGGTGAAATAATTAACAATGTTTTCAACATCCAAAATTCTCAATCACATCCATGTTTTAAATGTGGTTTTTGTAATTTTATCTACAGTGTTATAGTGTGTATTTTGTGGATTAACCAACGTTTTTAATGTATAAGCTACCTACGGCCATTTAGGCTAACTCAACTTCACACTACTCATGTGAGTTTTTGACTTTATTATGACTAATATCTTATTCTTGTTCTACACTAATTTTATTAATTATAACAACTTAATTACAACATCATTAATTTAAATTTGTCCCAAAAACTATCAGTGAATATGTTTTGTTCTCCTTTTCAGTTCTTGCCCTGAAGAAAGTCCCAATCTAGGACCGAAATATTGGCTTAATGAAAATTGTGGGATCTCTTATCACGCCCCTTTTTGCCGAGTTCCCCAACTAAGATTTTATTTTTAAGAATTTTGGTAGATACGGCAATCTTTGGCTTTCTTTCGTTATATCATTGTCGTGTTGAAGAATGATGTGACGTTTTCGGTTGTTTTTCGTGATTCCATCGATGGCTTCTGGCAAACAAATTGTTATATACCATTCAGCATTAACTGTTCTTCGATTCTCTAAAGCAATGGTTGCAACATGTCCGGTATAACCACAGAAACAAGCGATCATTTTCTTGGAAGTGCTTCGCGAACGAACCACATTTGTTGGATTCGGTTCATCTTGAAACACCCAAATAGTTGACTGTTGCTTAGTTTCCGGTTCGTTCAAATATATTCAAGTTTCGCCTCCTGTTACGTTGTTGTATATGGATTTTGCATGTCCTCTGTCGAATTTTTTGAGCATTTCCTTACACCAATTGACACGAGCCTGTCTTTGAGTTCGGAATCCATCAGGAACAGATCTTTTTCATAGCTACATGTGCCAAATAGAATTTTTTATATGCCTAAGGATGCCTCTACCTCACAGTAAGTCACATGCCGATCCTCGTCAGTCATGTTGCGCACAGCATCCATGTATTTTTGAAACAACAACCGATTTTGATTGACCTTCATGAAATTCATCGCTGACGGAAGCACGACCATGACGAAATTCTGCAAACCAATTGTAAACAACAAATTTTTTTAATGATGATTCATTACCAAAAGTTGAACGAAGCGATTCGAGCCATTGTTGTTGAGTTAAGCCTTTACAAAAATCGTAAAAAATCATCCAACGAAGTTCTTCACGTGAAATTTCCATTTGTTCTCAAAACTGTTTTTTTTAAACGCTCACTGTAAACAAACTGCTTTAACAATAAAAAATGTCAAAGGCGACCTTCGTATGTGATAATAATTAAATTAAATTTCACATTTATTTATAGAGACTTTAATTCAATAAAAATGATGCTAACAAATTATTTGGCTTGTATTGTATTGTATTGTGTATTAAGACATATGTCTGTATGACGTATATAAAAGATTTTCGGAATTTTATTTACTTCACACTAGTCTGTGAATCTCGATTTGGGTCAGCAGTGGAAGCCCGCAACAGCTTTCGGATGTGTTAATGTAGGTAGCCTAAGGCGCTGCGTTGTGGGTGAATATCTAAAAAAGAAAGAATCGAAATTCCTTTACTATTTTTTTTAGATAATCTTAAAAATTAACAAAAAATTGGCGTTTTCTTTAAGTGTTTTGAAAGATAGCAATTATGTGCTCGTCCGATAGTTATTTTTAACGAGAAAAAAAAAATTATAATTAATATTTTTAACTATCAAAATATAAAAAACCGGTCAAGTGCAAGTTGAACTTGCACAATTAGTGTGTACGTTGATTGTTTTTAAAATAAAAAATTTTGTTAGGGTGGTATAAAATGATCAGTGACTTCACAAAACACACCCCAAATGAGTTTTCAACAAAGTTGAAATTATTAAAGGTAATGCACTCGTGATAATTTTCGTTCAATCTATACCCCTTGGAGAATATTCCAGAATTTTTTCAAAATTTTTTGATCAGTACTTTTCGAGATAAGGTAGGGGACAGCGATTTTTTAAAAGTAATACGAAGAAAAGTGTGCGCAAGTATTACATTATATACGAGTATATATATATATATATATATATATATATATATATATATATATATATATATATATATATATATATATATATATATATATATATATATATATATATATATATATATATATATATATATATATATATATATGTATATATATATATATATATATATATATATATATATATATATATACCTACCTATATATATATATATATATATATATATATATATATATATATATATATATATTTACTCGTGTTTTCACAAGCTTTCATTTGACACCACACTCGATGACCTAGTAAAAAAAAAATTTTTTCACTTCCGATTTCACCCCTCAAAACGAACCCCTTAAGTCAAAATTTATGTTACGGTGGTATAAAATGATCAGTGACTTCACAAAACACACCCCAAATGAGTTTTCAACAAAGTTTGTTTCCAATCTTTACTGAAATCTGATGACCTTGAAATTTTTGTTTTTTTTATATACCATATAAATTATTAAAGGTAATGCACTCGTGATAATTTTCGTTCAATCTACAACCCATGGAGAATATTCCAGAATTTTTTCGAAATTTTTTGATAAGTACTTTTCGAGATAAGGCCCGGGACAGCGATTTTTCGCGAATTTTTAAAAATAATACAAAGAAAAGTGTGCGCAAGTATAATATTATATATATATTTTTTACTCGTGTTTTTACAAGCTTTCATTTGACACCACACTCGATGACCTAGTAAAAAAATTTTTTTTTCGCTTCCGACTTCACCCCCCAAAACTAACCCCTTAAGTCAAAATTTAATTCTCAAAACTACATGGCTCTGATGAGGCCATCAATTCCTATATTATTACCAAATTTCACCTTTCTATGTCAAATAGTTCCGGAGAAAATCGGGTGTGACAGACAGACAGACACCGAAGTGATCTTATAAGTGTTCCGTACGGAACACTAAAAATAACACGAACGAATATGACGTCGAAAGATGCTGGAACGAAACCAAAGACTGTATTCAAAAAGCTACGGAAGAATCTCTTGGGAAAAGAAAAACACAAATGCAATAAATTAAAGCACTTTCAGAAATAAGGAGGAATGGCAGTTTGACATATAACAGCTCAGGAATACAGGAACAACGTACCACTTACATACGAGGACCGCTTTTTACCGACCGATAGATAGCGTTATTCAGATGTGACATTAGGGTTGTTGTAAAATTTATCCCATCAACTTACGAAGTTGAGAACAAAGGACAATAGCCTTTTCTAGATAGATTTCGAACCAGAAAGCTTTACACTCCACAACAACTGTTAATTCTTTACAAAGCTCAAATTCGACCAACTATGGAATACTGCTCCCATGTTTGGAGCTCCGCTCCCAAACATACACTGCATTTGTTGGATTCTATTCAGAGAAGAGCTGTTCGTCTGATTGGAGACCCGGAACTGACCTTAATTCACTGGAACATCGAAGAACGGTTGGCGACTTGAGCCTATTTTACAAGTACTTTCATGGAAAGTGTTCGAAGGATGTGGTCCGCTTAATTCCTCCCAGAGCGGTGCTTGTTAGAAGTACACGTCGCGCTAATTCTTCACATCCATATGAGGTTCAGCTTGTTACTCCTCGTACAACGCTTTTCAAGCAGTCTTTTATATGGAGAACATCATCCCTTTGGAATAATTTGCCCAGGACTGTGTTTCCCACCGAGTACAATCTACAGCGATTCAAGAACAACGTGAATCGCTTTCTCCGCACACGTGTCGCTCCTGTAGCGCTTTAGGGACTTCCCTGTAGCACGTGTGCTAGACCCATAAAAAAAAACCGGTCAAGTGCAAGTTGAACTTGCAAAATTAGTGTTCCGTACGTTGATTGTTTTTAAAATAAAAATTTTTGTTAGGGTGGTATAAAATGATCAGTGACTTCACAAAACACACCCCAAATGAGTTTTCAACAAAGTTTGTTTCTAATCTTTACTGAAAATTGGTGACCTTGAAATTTTGTTTTTTTTATATACCAAATAAATTATTAAAGGTAATGCACTCGTGATAATTTTCGTTCAATCTATACCCCGTGGAGAACATTCCAGAATTTTTTCAAAATTTTTTGATCAGTACTTTTCGAGATAAGGTAGGGGACAGCGATTTTTTTAAAAGTAATACGAAGAAAAGTGTGCGCAAGTATTACATTATATATATATTTTTTTTATTCGTGTTTTCACAAGTTTTCATTTGGCACCACACTCGATGACCTAGTAAAAAAAAATTTTTTCACTTCCGATTTCACCCCTCAAAACGAACCCCTTAAGTCAAAATTTATGTTACGTTAGTATAAAATAATCAGTCACTTCACAAAACACACCCCAAATGAGTTTTCAACAAAGTTTGATTCCAATCTTTACTGAAATCTGATGACCTTGAAATATTTGTTTTTTTATATACCATATAAATTAATAAAGGTAATGCACTCGTGATAATTTTCGTTCAATCTACACCCCGTGGAGAATATTCCAGAATTTTTTCGAAATTTTTTGATAAATACTTTCCGAGATAAGGCCCGGGACAGCGATTTTTCGCGAATTTTTAAAAATAATACAAAGAAAAGTGCGCGCAAGTATAATGTTATATATATATTTTTTACTCGTGTTTTCACAAGCTTTCATTTGACACCACACTCGATGACCTAGTAAAAAATTTTTTTTTTCACTTCCGACTTGACCCCCCAAACTAACCCCTTAAGTCAAAATTTAATTCTCAAAACTACATGGCTCTGATGAGGCCATCAATTCCTATATTATTACCAAACTTCACCTTTCTATGTCAAATAGTTTCGGAGAAAATCAGGTGTGACAGACAGACAGATAGACAGACAGACAGACAGACAGACAGACAGACAGACACCGAAGTGATCTTATAAGTGTTCCGTACGGAACACTAAAAAGACTATTATTTGTTTCGGTCTCTGCAGAACTCCTTGAATAGTGCTAAATTAGTTTGAAAAGAGTCGTGTGAAACTACTTGTCACATTTTTTTGCTCAGAAACCACAGAAGTGCAACGTTAAGTTGTACCCTTTTCCTTGGCTACAAAAATATTTGATACTTAGTTATTACTCTTATGTTCTTTTATTTGAATGAAAGCGTAATCTTATACATCTGAGCTAATAAAATATAGTCAACATTTTGAGCAATGTCATAGCTACATGAATGTTTTCCATTTATAGACACTTTTATTAATACACCGTGAAAAATTATAAAAATGTTAAAGCATTTCCAGAAACTCTTTCGCGAATATAAAATATAAAAAATCGGTCAATTGCAAGTCTGACTTACGCAATTAGGATTCTGTACGTAAATTGCTTTTAAAATAAAAAAAATTGTTACGGAGGTATAAAATAAACAATAACTTCACAAAACACACCCCGAATGTGTTTTCAACAAAGTTTGTTTCCGATCTTTGTTGAAAACTGATGTGTGTTCAAAACCTCTAAAATGGCGTTTTTTGAGATTACGGAAAAAATGAGATTTGGTAGAGCGAAACTAAAACTGAATTCGTGTTCAACGACTAACATATAAGAGACCTAGTCTAGCCCTAGGCACATTAAAGAACATTTTTGTGGTCCTGTGTAATTTATCTAGTACTAGCCGGGCCCGCGGCTCCGCTCGCGTGGATTTGAGTCACTACTATCGTCACTGCTTATTCCTTATGTTACCCAACGTAATAAAATTTCTCCCATTACTTCTCCTTATCTCTCAATATTTCTCCTTATTTCCCATTATCTCTACACAATTTCCATTATCTAGGCTTATCTCTGCTCATCTTCCATTATTTATCCTTATCTCCCATTATTTCTCCTTATCTCCCATTATCTCACCTTATTTCCCATTATCTAGGCTTATCTCGACTTATCTCCCATTATTTCTCCTTATCTCCCATTATTTCTCCTTATCTCCCATTATCTCACAATAACTCCCATTATCTAGACTTATCTCTGCTTATCTCCCATTATCTCTTCTTATCTCCCATTATTTATACTTATCTCCCATTATCTCACCTTATCTCGCATTATCGAGGCTTATCTCGACTTATCTCCCATTATTTCTCCTTATCTCCCATTATTTCTCCTTATCTCCCATTATCTCACCTTATCTCCCATTATCTAGGCTTATATCGAATTATATAGAACATATGTGTAAATTTATAAAAATACGTAAATCGGATAAGTGGTTCTCGAGTGATAAGCGCACTAACGGACAGACAGACAGACAGAGAGACATTGCATTTTATATATATTGTATTCTTTGCTACATGATATTGTTCCATATTTAATGCTTTAGGGAGTGTATTGCAAGAGAATGCGCTAGCGACAAACTTTTCTCCGACTTAATTCACTATTATCGTCACTGCTTATTCCTTATGTCACCTAATAAAATATATCCTATAACCTGGCCAGAGAACATACGTATGGTTAAAAAAAAAGCACGTAAATCGGATAAGTAGTTCTCCAGTGATAAGCACACTAACGGACGGACAGACAGTCAGAGAGACAGACGGACAGAGGGACATTGCATTTTATATATATTATAGATATTCTCTGCTACATAATATTGTTCCATATTTAATGGTTTGGACTGTGTATTGCAAGAGAACGTGCTAGCGGCAAACTTTGTCCGACTTCATTTACTATTATTGTCACTGCTCATTCCTTACGCTACCTATCGTAATAAAATATAGCCTATAACCTGCCCGGAGAACATATGTATGTTTTAAAAAAAAAAAGTACGAAAATCGGATCAGTGATTCTCCAGTGATAAGCGCACTAACGGACAGACAGACAGACAGAATACGTTGCATTTTATATATATTATAGATGTAATAAAATATATACCTATAACCTGGTCAGAGAACATATGTATGAATTTAAAAAATCACGTAAATCGGATAAGTGGTTCTCGAGGGATAAGCGCATTAACGGAGAGACAGACAGACACACAAACATTGCATTTTATGTATATTATAGATATAGATTATTATTATTATTATTATATAACCTGGCCAAAGAATATATGCATGAATTTAAAAAAGACAGGTAAATCGGATAAGTGGTTCCCGCGTGATAAACGCACTAATGGACAGACAGACAGACAGAGAGACATTGCATTTTATATATATTATAGATTATACATTACAGATATTCTTTGCTACATAATATTGTTCCATATTTAATGGTTTAGGCTGTGTATTGCAAAGGCTCGCGCTAGCGGCAAACTTATTTCCGACATCATTCACTATTTTACGTCACTGCTCATTTCTTATGCTACCTATCGTAATAAAATATAGCCTATAACCTGACCAGAGAACATATGTATGTTTAAAAAAAAAAAGTACGTAAATCGGATAAGTGGTTTTTCAGTGATAGGCGCACTAACGGACAGACAGACAGACAGAGAGACGTTGCATTTTATATATATTATAGATATAAAAAACAATAATTCATCATCATTCATCAGTTTTCAACAAATATCGGAAACAAACTTTGTTAAAAATTAATTTGGGGTGTGTTTTGGGAAGTCACTGATCATTTTATACTTCGGTAATAAAACTTTTCATTTTAATAGCAATCAACGTTAATTGCGCAAGTCCGACTTGCACTTGGTCGGTCATTTTTCTTTTAGATCATCATACATTTCACATTGGACTCTATGATCTGCTAAGAAAGATATTCTCGTTGGCAAACTTAAAAAAGAAAGTACTTTAACGACAGTATTTTTCAACAACAAATAAATGTTGTTTTTGGGACACCATTGTGTTCTTTATTAAAATAATCACCTATAATATTTAATTTTCTAAATATAGGTATGCATATTAATGGTAATGTGAATACACTTCTTAAATATATGCAAATCTCTTATAATTAAGATAAAAGTGTTACCTGAATGAAATTGCATTTTTTTAAGTGTGATATATCTCAAGTAGTATAAGTCGCATCGGGTCATGTTAACGTCAGTTGAAAGTTGACCTTTGACAATAGTAGACGTGCAAAATTTGTAGGAATTCGTTTATCCACACTTAATTTAGAGCGCCGTGAAGATGCGTGAAATTTTTGCAAAAATTCGTTGTATTTTCAATTTTATTTCGATGAAGGCACAAATGTTGCACAGGCCTAGAAAGAAATTCGCACCGTTTATAGTCAAGATGCATTATCAAAACTAGAAGCAAAAGAAGAATCGTACCCTTTCGTTCTGGAAATTTCAGTAGTAGAAAAAGTTAATAGAATTTTGACAAAAATTGAGGAACACCGGCAAGTAAGTAACCCCGACATTGCCAAGAAATTAAATATTCACCACCAAACAGTTTTAAACCATTTGTAGAAAGCTGGCTACAAAAAGAAGCTCGATGTTTGGGTTCCACATGATTTAACTCTAAAAAATTTACTCGGTTGAATTTCCATCTGTGAATCTCTGCAGAAATATAACGAAATTTCTGAAGCTGTTGATCACGGGCGATGAAAAGTAGATCACGTACGACAATGACGGACGAAAAAGATTGTGGTCGAAAGAGGATAAAGCTCCACAAACCATGGCAAAGCCCGGATTAACGCCCAAAATGGTGATACTGTTTGTTTGGTGGAATTGGAAGAGAATCGTGCATCATCAGTTGCTACACCCTGAGAATCAATCGTTTGATTCTGCACTCTATTTCCAGCAACTGGCAAGACTGAAGCAAGCGATTGAAAAAAAATCGGCTGGAACTAGTTAGCAGAAAGGATGTCGTCTTCCATTAGGACAACGCCAGACCACACACTCGACAAAAATTAGTAGGAAGTTTTAAATGTATCCACCGTATTGCTCAGACCTTGCACCGTCAGACTATTATTTGTTTCGGTCTCTGCAGAACTCCCTGAATGGTGTTAAATTAGGTTGAAAAGAGTCGTGTGAAACTATTATCACGTTTATTTGCTCAGAAACCACAGAAGTGCAACGCTAAGTTGTACCCTTTTCCTTGGCTACAAAAATATTTGATGCTTAATTATTGTTCTTATTTTTTTTATTTGAATGAAAGCGTAATCTTGTACATCTGAGCTAATAAAAAATAGTCAACATTTGGAGCAATGCCATAGCTACATGAATGTTTTCCATTTATAGATACTTTTATTAATACACCGTGAAAAATTTTAAAAATGTTAAAGCATTTCCAGAAATTCTTTCGCGAATATAAAGTATAAAAAACCGGTCAATTACAAGTCTGACTTGCGCAATTAGGATTCTGTACGTCAGTTGCTTTTAAATTAAAATTTTTTGTTACGGAGGTATATAATTAACAATGACTTCACAAAACGCACCCCAAATGTGTTTTCAACAAAGTTTGTTTCCGGTCTTTGTTGAAAATTGATAACCATGATTTTTTTTTATACACCAGATAAATTATTAAAGGTAATGCACTCGTGATAATTTTTGTTCAATCTACACCCTGTGGAGAATATTCCAGAGTTTTTTCAAAATTTTTTGATCGGTACTTGGCATTTTTGGCAATTTTTTAAAAATAATACAAAGAAAAGTGTGCACAGGTATTACATTATATATATTTTTGAAGTCATAACTTTCACAAGCTTTTATTTAACACCCCACTCGATGACCTGGTAATTTTTTTTCACTTCCGTTTTCACCCCCCAAAACTAACCCTTTAAGTCAAAATTTAACTTTCAAAACAACACAGCTCCGATGGGGCCATCAGTTCCTATATTATTGCCAAATTTCAACTTATTATTTATATATATATATATATATATATATATATATATATATATATATATATATATATATATATATACATATATATAGTTTCGTAGAAAATTGGGTGTGACAGACGAATGGACACACACCGACGTGATGTTATAAGTATTCCGTACGGAACACTAAAAAATAACAAGACAAGAGCAATTAGCTAGCACAAAAAAAGCCTTTTGCTAAAAATTTCAGTTTTTCTTGTCAATAAAACTTTATGGTAATTTCTTATTTATGGTGAGTTCTCACTGCGTCAGGATGTAAAGAAAAATATAAATGTATTTTCAGTTATCCTGTGTATCTAAAACTTATTTCATTTTATTTTTTTTTATTATTTTTAATTTACTTAAGCAGCATTGGCCATTTTTTTCTAATAATGTGTTTTTTTTTGCAGGTAATTTTTCTCTTTCAATATATTATACGCAATCAATATATTCTACGCGTTTAGGGTAAGTTAAAACTTTTTCATCTAGTTTCCTTTAACACAGATCAGAGTTTATTCAGGGGTGTTCGATCCTATCATTTCCCGAAGTGGTATAAAATATGGGAAATAAATTATTTCTTTCATCATGTATCTCATTTCGTGAGTATGTCAGTAGGTATTTTCTTACCGCAAAAAACCAGTGATTTGGCATGCAACTCGATGTATTTAAAGCCTGTAAACCAGTGATTCCCAAAGTGGTTCAGGTGGACCCCTAGGGGTCCACTCGACGGGGGTCTACGTTGGCGTGAAAAAAAAATGGGGGTTCACAAGTTGTAAGTGAGAGTCCACGAAAATTTATCTGGTTTCGATAGTAAAGAACAAAAATGTTGGCTTGGCTTTACCTATCAATGTAGGCAGATAATACACTACTCAAAAAAATTAAGGGAACAAAAAAAATTCCAAATTTTTCGGTGATTTTTGACAGGCTGTATTTCGGTGAAAAATGGTCGTATTGAGACTTTAAAAAAAAGCATTTTGAAGCTCTAAGATTCTAATTTTCAGATTTTTTGGCTAAAATTTTTTAGGAGCTACGGTTCTCATGCAATCCTAACAGATAGCGCGAAAAAATAATATTGCCAACATTTTGTTTTTTTTTTTGCTTCAAAAAAATTTTTTCAGTTAGGCCGGCATATGGATCAGATAGCCTGTTTATTTAGCATTAATTTCCTTGTTTTAAAACCTCCCTTAATTTTTTTGAATAGTGTATTTTAAGAAGGCCAGCGACTGTTACTTGTAAAAACTTGCATATTCGATATTCAGTACAACGCGCATCGAGACTTGCAAAGCGCCGCCCGCCCGCCCGCAACGCATCCCGTTCAGACATGCAAAGGGACGAAATACCACTTGTGCTGTGCTTACAATCTTGCATGAACTTGTTTGATTCTTCACCAATATAAATACGAATGCCAAGGACAAACGCTACTCATTTGTTTCCGGAATTTTGAAAAGAAAAATGTGAGTAAATCGATGTCAGTGTTTGCCAGTGCCGGAAAAAGTAAGTACCTGCCTATTTGTTATTCATACTTTTATTTTATATTGTAATAATATTATATTTGTTATGTTTGCGTGTAGTAGGTACGTAATAAAAATTAAATACTGAACAGGGCCATTATTCGATACTTCTATAAAAGAACAGAATGCCGAGAAAGATTGAACTTTTAGTACTTTTTATTATAAAATTATTTATCTACCCGACTGTGGGGATTCACTAAAGGAGAGATATATGATTGACCTGCATGTTTGTACATATTTCAGTGCCCTCGTAGTTGCTAATGCTAAATGACTAAAAATATTTTCATAAATTGTACAGGTCTTTATGTACCACTCGTAACGTACATCAAAGCAATAAATAAATCATTAAAATCGCGGATGTCAAAATATTCTTTGAAAGTATTTTCTCTCGAATTTACAGAAATGTATCAAAATATAATTAATCAAAAAATATTTTATATTACATTAAAATAGGTTCAGCCGTTTTGTGAAAACCTCTATATGGGTCTTAGTAGTTTATTGAAACATTGCTAAATCTAAGAAGAAATGTCAACAGTACAATGTTGATTATTTGAAATTTGGTTTTCTTCCATCAAAGGCAGACAAACGATTGCCCATATGCCTTTTATGCAACAAAGTTTTGAGCAATGTCTCTATGAAACCATCGTAGCTCGAAGATCATCTAAGAAGGTGTCATCCTGATAAAATAGGTAAAGATTTAAAATATTTTCAAACATTGAAGAAAAAATATGAAAAGAGACCCACCGTGCACAGTATGTTCGCTTCAACGTCTCAAAGTAACGATGATGGCTTGCGGGCATCTTACAATATCTCATTGCTAATAGCGAAATCTGGAAAACCGCACACCATCGGAGAACAGTTAATTTTACCCGCTGTTGAAGAGTTTTTAAAAACTGTTCTGCACAAACCTCCATTTGACGTACTCAAAAGAATTCCTTTGAGTAACAACACTGTACAAAGACGTATTGATGAAATGAGCTCTGATATTGAAAGCTTCTTGTGTAATTATCTGCAAACAACTCATTTTTCTATTCAACTGGACGAGTCAACTTTACCTGGCAATATTTAATGCCTTGAGTGATTTTTTTTAAGGAAAAAATCGATTCCATTTACAAACATTATTTCGGTGGAAGCAGATGGAGCTCCTGCCACCTTCGGGCGATATCGTGGGTTTATAAGCCATCTTAAAAGAATTATACCAGGAGTAACTGCAATTCACTGTGTCATCCACAGACAACACCTGGTAGCGAAAAATTTGAGTGATAGATTGCACCAATCGCTTCAATTTGCGATTAAAGCAGTTAACAAAATAAGAAGCAATGCGTTGAATACCCATTTATTCGCACAATTGTGCGACGAAAATGATGAAGACTTCCAACGATTGCTCTTACATACTGAAGTACGCTGGTTGTCGAAAGGTGCATGTTTAACAAGATTTTACTCACTTTTTGAATCAGTTTTAGAGTTTCTGGAAAATAAAGATCCAGATTTAAAAGAAAACCTGATCATGAAGCAGACATCGCGTATTTGACAGATTTTAATGACATTAACTTGCAGTTACAAGGGGACAGCCTAAATTTAATAAAAACAAAGGGTGTAATTTCGGCTTTTCTTGGAAAATTGAAATTTATGAAGCAAAATATTAGTCGGCGCGAATTCTCCCAGTTTCCAAACTTGTCACAAGCAGAATGTCTTGATGAGGATATTCAGAAATACGTTCAACATTTAAATGCCCTGCATGATGACTTCAAAAATAGATTTGAAGATATTCTGTCGATGGACATACCACCATGGATCATAAATCCATTTGATGAAACGGAAGTGGCGAATGTGGTATTACAAGAGGAGCTACTCGAGCTTAGCACCAATGAGGAGCTGAAGGTGAAATTTAAAAAAGACTATCAAACATTTTGGCTGCAGGCAGAAATACCCGAAAAATATCCTGGGCTGTGGGAAATTGCGAGAAAACTTTTGATAGCGTTTCCCTCGTCATACCTTGTCGAAAAAAGTTTTAGTGTCGTTACAAACCTATTAACAAAAAAAAGGAGCTGATTGAACATCACAGAACAGAAGATTTGCGGTTATTCCTTACAAAACTGAAGCCAAATATTGATAATTTGCTGTCAATCCATCAAATACATCCCTACCATTAAAATTATGACTACTTTTTTTTAATTGTTGATTTGCATTGTTGAAGTTACGGTACGTTATTAATGTTTAATTTTAATTCTATTAAGTCTGTAATCATATTATTTTAATAAATAGAACACAAGAAAATATATTATTTTTCTTTTTATTTTTACCACTCCGAATTTAGGATTGGAACTCAGCCACGACGCAAATTTCCATCGTTAGATCTAATCTTCACATTTTTTGACGAGTTTTGGGAATATGGTAGAAATGTAGCAGCAGGGGGTCCACCGAAACCAGTAAAATTTTGAAAGTGGTCTACGAGAAAAAAAAGTTTGGGAAGCTCTGTTGTAAACCTAAAATTCCATACGCATACTCTGGAGCAATAACCGTGAAAAACTAGAGTAATATGCAGTGGCGTAGCCAAGAGGATCACGAGAGACGTGTCCTCCGCGACCATGGATGTAGAAAATAGCGCTTGCATTTTAATAGTTATTACTAGCAGTTAATAAAAAATCTTAAACGCTTGAACGATTGTCTTAGAGATGGAACTAATATAAAAGAAAAGTAATAGTTAATATTTGAAGTGGCGTGGCTTCCATATAAAAGAAATTAATTCAAACTACCTTAGACAGTACAATTCAGTTGAAAATCTTGGTATTTTTATACAACACACCGTTCTTTTTAGTTTAACTAGTTGTTGAAACCAGATGCATTACATCTAATGATAATAAGTATTCACTATAATTTCATTGCTAATTTCTTTAAATAAAGCAGGTAATGTTTTTTATATAAAAAAAACGGCCAATTGCAAGTCGAACTTGCGCAATTAGTGTTCCGTACGTTGATTGCTTTTAAAATAAAAAAAAATTGTACGGAGGTATAAAATAATCAATGACTTCACAAAACACACCCCAAATGAGTTTTCAAGAAAGTTTTTTTCTGATCTTTAATGAAAACTCATGGCCTTTCAATTTCTGTTTTATTTTATACTAGCTGGGCCCGCGGCTCCGCTCGCGTGGACTTGATTCACTACTATCGTCACTGCTTATTCCTTATGTTACCCAACGTAATAAAATATCTCCCATTATTTCTCCTTATCTCCCAATATTTCTCCTTATTTCCCATTATCTCTACATAATTTCCATTATCCAGGCTTATCTCTGCTCATCTCCCATTATTTCTCCTTATCTCCCATTATCTCACCTTATTTCCCATTATCTAGGCTTATCTCGACTTATCTCCCATTATTTCTCCTTATCTTCCATTATTTCTCCTTATCTCCCATTATCTAACCATAATTCGACTTATCTCTGCGTATCTCCCATTATCTCTCCTTACCTCCCATTATTTCTTCTTATCTCCCATTATCTCACCTTATCTCCCATTATCGAGGCTTATCTCGACTTATCTCCCATTATTTCTCCTTATCTCCCATTATCTCACCTTATCTCCCATTATCTAGGCTTATATCGAATTATATAGAACATATGTATAAATTTATAAAAACACGTAAATCGGATAAGTGGTTCTCGAGTGATAAGCGCACTAACGGACAGACAGACAGACAGAGAGACGTTGCATTTTATATATATTGTATTCTTGGCTACATGATATTGTTCCATATTTAATGCGTTAGGGAGTGTATTGTAAGAGAACGCGCTAGCGGCAAACTTTTCTCCGACTTAATTCGCTATTATCGTCACTGCTTATTCCTTATGTCACCTAATAAAATATATCCTATAACCTGGCCAGAGAACATACGTATGTTTAAAAAAAAAGCACGTAACTCGGATAAGTAGTTCTCCAGTGATAAGCACACTAACGGACGGACAGACAGACAGACAGACGGACAGAGAGACATTGCATTTTATATATATTATAGATATTCTCTGCTACATAATATTGTTCCATATTTAATGGTTTGGACTGTGTATTGCAAGAGAACGCGCTAGCGGCAAACTTTGTCCGACTTCATTTACTATTATTGTCACTGCTCATTCCTTATGCTACCTATCGTAATAAAAAATAGCCTATAACCTGGCCGGAGAACATATGTATGTTTTTAAAAAAAAAGTACGAAAATCGGATAAGTGGTTCTCCAGTGATAAGCGCACTAACGGACAGACATACAGACAGAATACGTTGCATTTTATATATATTATTATAGATGTAATAAAATATATACCTATAACCTGGTCAGAGAACATATGTATGAATTTAAAAAATCACTTTAATCTTATAAGTGGTTCTCGAGGGATAAGCGCATTAACGGACAGACAGACAGACAGACAAACATTGCATTTTATATATTATAGATATAGATTATTATTATTATTATATAAACCTGGCCAAAGAATATATGCATGAATTTAAAAAAAGACAGGTAAATCGGATAAGTAGTTCCCGCTTGATAAACGCACTAATGGACAGACAGACAGACAGAGAGACATTGCATTTTATATATATATAGATTATACATTACAGATATTCTTTGCTACATAATATTGTTCCATATTTAATGGTTTAGGCTGTGTATTGCAAAGGCACGCGCTAGCGGCAAACTTATTTCCGACATCATTCACTATTTTACGTCACTGCTCATTCCTTATGCTACCTATCGTAATAAACTATAGCCTATAACCTGGTCAGAGAACATATATATGTTTTAAAAAAAAAAAGTACGTAAATCGGATAAGTGGTTTTTCAGTGATAGGCGCACTAACGGACAGACAGACAGACAGAGAGACGTTGCATTTTATATATATTATAGATGTAATAAAATATATATCTAAAACCTGGTCAGAGAACATATGTACGAATTTAAACAATCACGTAAATCGGATAAGTGGTTCTCGAGGGATAAACGCACTAACGGACAGACAGAGAGACAGAGAGAGGTTGCAATTTGTTTATATTATAGGTATAGATTATTATTATTATTATATAACCTGGCCAAAGAATATATATATATATATATATATATATATATATATATATATATATATATATATATATATATATATATATATATGAATTTTAAAAAAGACGTAAATCGGATAAGTGGTTCTCGCGTGATAAACGCACCAGTGGACAGACAGACAGACAGAGAGACATTTCATTTTATATATTATAGATTCTAGATATTCTCTACTACATAACATTGTCCCATATTTAATGGTTTAGACTGTGTATTGCAAGGGAACGCGCTAGCGATAAACTTTTTTCCGACTTCATTCACTATTATCGTCACTGCTCATTCCTTATGCTACCTATCGTAATAAAATATAGCCTATAACCTGGCCAGAGAACATATGTATGTTTTAAAAAAAAAAGTACGTAAATCGGATAAGTGGTTTTCCAGTGATAAGGTCACTAACGGACAGACAGACAGACAGACAGAGAGACGTTGCATTTTATATATATTATAGATATACCAGATAAATTATTAAAGCTAATGTACTCATGTGATAATTTTCGTTCAATCTACACCCTGTGGAGAATATTCCAGAATTTTCTCCAAAATTTTTATCAGTACTCAGCGATAAGCGATTTTTCGCAATTTTTTAAAAATAATACGAAGAAAAGTGTGCGCAAGTATTACATTATATATATTTTTGAATTCGTATTTTAACAAGCTTTCTTTTTCACTCTCGATGACCTGGTAATTTTTTTTTTCACCTCCCAAAACTAACCCCTTAAGTCAAAGTTTAACTTTCAAAACTACCCGGATCTAATCAGGCCATCAATTCGTATGTTAGTGCCAAATTTCAACTTTCTGTGTCAAATAGTTTCAGAGAAAATTGGGTGTGACAGACAGACAGACACCGAAGTGATCTTGTAAGTGTTCCGTATGGAACACTAAAAATACTTTAGAAACGCAAAACCCTTGGAGGGAGCAACGCTCTCTAATATTCTTATATATTTTAAATAATGCTAAAATGGGGCCAACGTCTCAAATAGTTAGGTTAGGCGTCAATGATTCGAATTTTGCGAGATAACTGAGTCAGAGTCCTTAGAGTCTTTCCTCTGAGTTTTCCCTTTACAAGGACCCAAACATTTTGAATAGGGTTGGCGTCCGGCAATTGTGAGAGTCAGTAGCCTCTCATCGCGGGCCCAAGCGAGCCGCTTCGCGACATGATTTTCGCCCAGCAAAGTTTTCTTCAACGTGCTTCGGAATTTGACATCATGAACACGAAGATGCTGTCGATTGGTCTCATAGGACACATTCAAACCCGATTTTCCTAATTTTGCCGCTCCTTGACGCAGCGTCAATCTCGGGTCCCGTGAAAACAAAGACACGATTCATTTTTCGACTTTCGGAGTGACTTTGTCTACTAAGACAGGTTTTGGCAAGTCGTCGACATTTTTCGTCTCGTTAAAATAATTTATTCACTTCTTCACAAACGGTACCGACTTTTTAATATATTAGCGGCCGCGAAATGTGTCATTTTAGGCCCCCTTGGATGGAAACAAAGAAAGACTGCCTCGAACTGACACGCAAACAAGTGACTTATTTTGGAATTTACGTGATTTCGGCGAAAGATCGAAATCGACTGATACTTTTACTAAAATGCATCGTAGACAAAGGTTCCGTCTACTAGAATCGCGTTTATCAAAAATGAATTATCGCGGACACGTTTTTACTTGACAAACTGTAAAAGGCTTGCACAAGGAGTGACAAGCTAAACTTCATACGGATGTGAAGAATGCAGCGCTCTATGAGGAATTAAGCAAGCTACATCCGTCGAATATTTCCCATGAAAATATTTGTAAAATACGAGGCTGGTTTGAAAAGTCCGTGCAAAGTCCGAGAGATGGCACCACCGGCGCGTATCGAGGTCATGTTTAGTTAGTAGCATCTCTTGAATGAACGCACACCAAGTTTCAGCCATATTGGTATATTTCTTTGTGTTTGGCATTCGTGTGAATCAAGGAAGTGGAGTGATTTTCAAGAAATGGACGAAAAATAATTTCGTGTGGTGATTAAACATTACTTTATGAAAGGCAAAACGCCTCAGGAGACTAAAGAGAAGCTTGATAAACACTATTGTGACTCTGCACCTTCGATTAGAACAGTTTATAAGTGGTTTCAAAATTTTCGGACTGGCCATATGGGCACAAGTGACGCTGAACGTTCTGGACGGCCTGTGGAGGTTACGACTCCAGAAATCATTGATCAAATCCATGATATGGTGATGGATGACAGAAGAGTTAAGGTGCATGAGATTGCTAGTGCTGTAGGCATCTCGACTGAACGGGTACATAATATTTTGCATAAACATTTGGACATGAGAAAGCTATCCGCAAGATGGGTGCCGCGATTACTCACGCTTGACCAAAAACGGAATCGTGTAAAGTGTTGCAAGGATGGTTTGCAGCTGTTCCAGAAGAATCCGGAGGACTTTAAGCGTCGTTTCGTCACTGTGGATGAAACATGGATACATTACTAAACTCAAACAACAATCTAAACAATGGGTTACCAAGGGGGAATCTGCACCAAAAAAGGCGAAGACCGTTCCTTCGGCCGGAAAGGTAATGGCGACTGTCTTTTGGGATTCGCAAGGGATAATCCTCATCGACTATCTGGAAAAGGGTAAAACTATTACAGGTGAATATTATTCATCGTTATTGGACCGTTTGAAAACCGAGCTGCAAGAAAAACGCCCGCGATTGGCCCACAAGAAAGTCCTTTTCCATCACGATAACGCACCAGCACACACCTCAGCAGTTGTGGTCGCAAAATTAATGGAAATAGGATTCCAACTCGTTTCACATCCCCCTATTCTCCAGACTTGGCTCCCTCGGACTACTATTTGTTCCCCAATTTGAAGAAATGGCTGGTGGGACAAAGATTTTATTCAAACGAGGAGGTGATTGCAGACACTAATGGATATTTTGCAGACTTGGACAAATCCTATTATTCGGAAGGGATCAACAAACTAGAACATCGTTGGACGAAGTGTATAAGCCTAAAAGGAGACTATGTCGGAAAATAAAAAAGGTTTACCCCAAACACATAAGTAGTTTTTATTTTTGCACGGACTTTTCAAACCAGCCTCGTAGACTCAAATCGCCAACCGTTCTTCGTTCCAAGGTTACTGGTCAGTTCTAGGTTTCCGACCAGACAACTTCTGAATAGAATCCAACAAATGCAGTGTATGTTTGGAAACGGAGCTCCAAACATGAATATAACAAGTAGGAAAACCTTATTCTTAGTAGGACTTAAAATTCTTCCCATGAAATCACGTCTTGTAAGAAAAATTTACTTTCACATCATAAACGGTGTTTTCCCTGAGAATGCCAATGATAGTTATTAAACACTATAAATATTAATTACTTAGGAATTGTCACTGCATAATTAAATATACACATTTTTTTTGTTTTTACTTTTGTTTGTACTTTCTCCATAATGAGATAATAGTTATTAGACATTCCTTAGTCCTTCCGTGTAATACATTAAACTTTCGATGTAACCAATCCCCTGGGACGTAAAAATATTATATTATAACCAGAGTTTTGGATTGTTGTAGCTTCTACTTGATGGAAATTCATTATAAATATATAACAAAAGACTGTTTTTAGTCAATTTCCAGTGGTTTATTTAAATTGCGATGACGCGTTTCGCTGTCGATGCAGCTTCTTCA
Source organism: Pachyrhynchus sulphureomaculatus (assembly GCA_019049505.1). NCBI lineage: Eukaryota > Metazoa > Arthropoda > Insecta > Coleoptera > Curculionidae > Pachyrhynchus > Pachyrhynchus sulphureomaculatus. The sequence goes on along the minus strand of CM032446.1, from coordinate 261,741,819 downwards.
AATCTACATTTTACACTGTCAAGTTCGGTTTAATATTCACAGTTTTATATAATTTCTTAATTATAATATTACACCTAATTAAATTACATTGATAGTATTGGAAAATCCACACATCAACCAAGACTTAAGGACAATAAAAACAATTCAGAGTAAAGCAAAACAAAATGATGTAATCTTTACCAAAGCAGACAAAGGTAACACAGTAATAGCAATAGACAAAATCGACTATATTAATAAAACGTTAGATTTTTTCAAAACAGGAAAGTACGAAATTTTAAATAAAGATCCAACAAATATTTTTCAAAAAGAAATAAAACAACAAATTGAACAGGCTAAAAGTATCATTCATGATAAAGATAAAATTAAATTGATAGATATGAATCCCCAAATCCCACAACTTTATTCACTCATAAAACTACACAAACTTGACCACCCAATCAGACCAGTTGTTTCCTACATGTCTGCTCCAGCATATAAGACGTCATCCTTTTTAATTGATTTAATCAAATATCATACCAAATTTGAACCTAAATATAGTATCAAAAACTCATACGAACTCGTGAATAAAGTTAAGAATATAACAATTCCAGATAATTCTAAATTAGTCTCTTTCGATGTCAAAAACTTATTTCCAAGTGTTTCTCCAGACGAAACAATAATTTTAATAAAGAACCTATTAATAAAAAACAAAGTAAATGAAGTTATAAAAATGGACATAATTAATTTATTAAGAACTTGCCTAAGACAAAATTATTTTTCATTTAACAATACATTCTACAATAGTAAGGAAGGGTTAATTATGGAGAGTCCATTAAGTCCATTACTTGCCGAAATTTTCATGGACAGTATTGAAACAATGATATTTAACAACCATAACAATAGTAGTAATTGCCTATACTGGTATCGATACGTAGACGATATAATTGTATGCTTTATAGGTACGGACAGACAATTAACTCACTTTTTACAGTATATTAATTCTTTACATAGAAATATCAGTTTTACAATGGAAGAAGAAGTCGAAGGGAAAATCAATTTCCTAGACTTAACAATCAGTAAAGCCAGGAAAAAACATGAATTTGGAATATATCACAAACCTTGTCATACAGATACCACAATTCACAATAGTTCTCACCACCCTAACCATCATAAACTTGCCGCTTATCATAGTTTTATACATAGACTAACTAATATCCCCTTATCAGAAGAAAATTTTACTAAAGAATTAAACTACATAAAACAAGTAGCCGTTAACAACGGTTATTCGGTTACTTTAATCAATAGTATCGTTAAGAAAAAACTTAGAAACAAGGCTATCTCAGATATATACCCACGTTTTAAGGACAGAAATACCACTTTTAAATGCTTAACCTATTTCGGCAAACCAACGGAAAAAACTGGGGAAATTTTTAAATCAAAAAAATATCAACATAGCGTACAAGACTAACAATACCATAGGGAAATACCTTAAAAACTACAAACCACAAATCAATAAAGACAATAAATCAGGGGTTTATCAATTAACATGTGGGTCATGTCCTAAAACATACATCAGACAAACTGGACGTACATTTAGACAAAGAATTACAGAACACGAAAAAAGTTTCATCCATAGAAAATCTAATTCAACATATGCTAATCATCTATTAACAGAAAATCACACATTTAACAAGAATTTCAAAATTTTACACACCCAACAAAAAGGTTTAAAACTAAACCTTTTAGAGACTATGCAAATAAATCGATTAAGGACTACAGGTACTTTACTCAACGACCAGGTAGATTTAAGCAATTCACCATTATTGAATTTATTCTCTTAACTCCAAATCTGTGTGGATTTTCCAATACTATCAATGTAATTTAATTAGGTGTAATATTATAATTAAGAAATTATATAAAACTGTGAATATTAAACCGAACTTGACAGTGTAAAATGTAGATCTGAAGAAGCTGCATCGACAGCGAAACGCGTCATCGCAATTTAAATAAACCAGTGGAAATTGACTAAAAACAGTCTTTTATTATATATTTATAACCAGAGGTTACGTTGAAACAAATACTCTCGATGTAACTCACTCCACCGTAATTACGGGACGAAAACATTATAACGATGATTTTTTTGGAAAAAAAACAAGTTCCCAATTCATTGAGTTCATATACGTGTACTCAAATTCAAAATATTTGCCGATGACGTAGTAATCTACTAGTCTTCCCAATCTTCCGGTGCTTTAACCACTGTTCTTAACAGTACTCTCTCGGCTCTCGAAAAATGGACTATCAAAAATGGTTTCTCCTTTTCACCCACCAAATCCTCTCAAATCTACTTTTGTAAATCCAGGTCCTGTTTCAAAATAAATCTTTTGACAATAAATGGCTCTCCAATTGTTGATTCTGACAACATATTGGGACTTACATTTGACAACAGATTAAACTGGAGCTCCTACATAAAATCTCTTAAACCACGCACTGCCCAAGATCTCTTTCCAGTTTCAAGTGGGGCTCAGACTTCTCATCCCTTATGCATATATACAAATCTCTTATCCTGTCTAAATTGAGCTATGGTGATTTCATTTATGATTCTGCTAGTTCAAATACTAAGAAAAAAACTCAATCCAATTCAGAACCAAGCCATCAGATTTGCCACAGGTGCCTTCAGAACCTCTCCCATTTCCAGTCTCCAATGTATTTTGTTTACTCCGCCCCTACATCTAATCAGACAATTATCGTTGATGAAATATTATCTATCATCTTTACATAGATTCTCTAATAGACATTCACTTGATCTCTCCAACATTCATAACAGAAACATAAAGCTTTTTCCTCCTCTATCTATACGATCTAGAATTAAACACATACTCTCCACTCACAACCTTACCCCTCCATCTTTCAAATATTCTTCTTTCACTTCTTTTCCTCCTTGGCGCTCTCCAAAACCTGAAGTAGATCTAACCCTAAACAAAACTTACAAATCTCTCTCACTAAAATCAATTCTATATGCTCAGTCACTTGAAAGAATAAACAAGTACAAATCAGATTATTCAATCATTTTCACTGACGGTTCCCAACAAGGGACGGGCGCTGCTTTTATTCACAATCACATTATTAAATTATTCAAATTTCCATCCCACTTCTCGATCTTTTCGGCGGAGCTATTTGCAATTAAAGAAAGTTTACGATTCGCAATAAATGCAGGGAAATTCAAAAGATTCTTAATTGTGTCTGACTCAATGAGTGTTTTAGAATCCATAAAGAATGGGAATACTAAATTTGCTTTCTTAAACCAAATCTCCGGTCTCCTATATATAGCCAATCACCGCAATATCCATGTAATCTTCCTCTGGATTCCTTCACACACTGGGATAGTGGGAAACGACAAAGCAGATCTATATGCAAAAACGGCAGTTCATCAAGGCCCTCTTATAAGAGAAGACAACCATCCCAACGATTACTTTAATCGCATCAAACTCATTTATAGGGATCTTTTTCAACTACAGTGGGATTTGGAGGAATCTTCCAATAAGCTCTGGAACTTAAAACCTACAGTCTACCCCCCTTTTCATTCACATTTACTCTCAAGAAGACAAAACACTATCTGGAGACAACTAGCTATAGGTCATACATTCTTAACTCACTCCTACCTTCTAAAAAAGGAAGATGCTCCCATCTGCTCGATATGCCAATCCACTCTTACTGTAAAGCATATATTTGAATTCTCTCACTTCTTACAATCTAGAGAAAAGCATCACTTACTTCTGAACATGAAGCAAATCTTAAGTCCAGATCAAATACAATCCCATATAAATCAATATCTAAAAGAAAATGAATATCATCATTTAATAGATAGATAGATAGATAGATAATGTTTTTTATTTATTCCTTGTAAATTACAAAGCTCCATATAGGAGCGTGAAACAATGTCAAAAGTTCTTAAACTAAGAAATATTGCATTTTATCAAATATTCTAGTTACACACATAAAAAATAGCCGAGATTCATCAGCAAAGAACTCCTCCAAACTATAAAATGCCTTACGGACTAAATAATTCTTAATTACTAGTTTCAGCAAGTTCGTTCTTAAAATTCTAACATGATTAGGAAAACTATTGTACAATCTTAGAAAACAAAAATGTACATTCTTTTGTATATAGGAATATTTACTTTTATTTGGTTTTAAATCATGTTTTAACCTAGTGTTATGTTCATGCACTCTTATGCATTCTTGAAATAGGTCTTTATTACTATGAACAAATAACACTGCTTCATATATATATAAACTTATTACAGTAAAAATCCGTTTTGAAATGAATACGTTTTTACAACTATCTCTTGCCTTTATTTTGTACACTACTCTTAGACACTTTTCTGCAAAACCAAAATTCTGTTTATTTCACAGGAATTTCCCCAAAAGATGATTCCATATCTCATACGCGAATGAATGTAGGCGTAATAAGAAGACACTGCTGCGTCATCACCAACATAATCTAAAATGACTCTTAGCGCGTAACAATACTTAGCCATATTATTGGCTAAAGCACTGACATGACACTTCCAGTCAAGTCTCCTGTCCACAATCACTCCAAGAAATAAAATCTCATCTCCCGAAACTACATCAATGTTGTCATATGTTACTGTTATACGTTCATTACTTCTGTTGGAAAATAGAATCATCTGTGTTTTTGAGATATTTAAAAGTAGATCATTCGAAGTAAAATATTGCCTTAATAGGTTTAGAGTATTAACCATTTTTTGAAGTAAGAGATGTTTATTATCCTCTTTAAAGATCAGAGTAGTATCATCGGCATACAGCACTATATAGTCATGCGACACTTTAGGCAATTCATTAGTATACAATATATATAACAGGGGTCCTAAAATTGAACCTTGAGGTACACCCCTTTTTATTATGACCTTCTCAGAGCAAGCAAGCTTTCCACAAGGGTCTGTTTCAATAACACATTGTGTCCTGTTTTTTAAATATGATTTTATGAGCTGAAGAGCTACACCTCTAATTCCATACTTCTCTAGTTTTAAGCAAAGTATTGAGTGATTTACTGAGTCAAATGCTTTTGACAAATCGAGAAGCATGGCCACAGTCAACCTATCATCATTTAAAGAATTAAGAATCTCTGACATGGCTTGATAAATAGCTCTAATAGTAGATTTATGTCGACTGAAGCCATTCTGCTGATCAGCCAGGACATTGTTTCGCTCAAGGAAGGATATCAATCTGGAGTATAATATTTTTTCAAAAACTTTGTTTACATTTGACAGCAGTGATACCGGCCTATAATTTTTTTCTTCAGCTCGGTCACCTTTTTTATATATTGCTTTTATATGTGCAAGCTTTAATTGGTCTGGGAAGACTCCTGCCGAGAACATAACATTAATAATATGTTCCAAAGGTATAGATATAATATCTGCCGTCTCCTTCAGCAGCGAAACAGGCACCTGGTCCTCTCCTACAGATTTTTTGTTTTTCAAATTTTTTATGCATCTACAGACATCTTCAGTGCTAGTTGGTTCTAAGAATATCGTCCGCTGACACCCTTCTATGAGTCAACTGTCCCACTACCATCAACATCTGGACAAGAATTAATGAAGTAATGGTTTAAAGCATTCAATGCTGTCACTGAATCCCCATATTTCGGCGCAAAAGTGTCGATTATTGAATTTTTTTTGAGAATTTTCAGATATATTCCTTACCAATGACCAGGTTGCCCTAGTTTTATTATCAGAATTCAAAATAAATTCAGTATTTGATTTTCTTTTAGCTTCCAATATAACTTTCTTTAAAATTTTATCGTATCTCTTGAATTCATCGTTAGATATTTTACCTTTCTTTTTCTCACAGTATAGTTTCCTTTTATTTTTAGATGAAATTTTTATACCTTTAGTTATCCAACCATTATGAAGTTTTCTACAATTATATTTTTTTGTTGGAAAAATTACATTCATTAGACATTTTATTATATTTATAAATGTATTATAGCATACATTGACGTCATTGCACTCCAGTCAACAGTCTGCAACTCCTGCCTAAATAGAAGTAATCTTTTTTTTGAAAATATTCTTTTTTTAATATACTTGTAATCTAAAGTTTCACCCTGCTCTGAATGAAATGAAATAAGCTGCGCATGATGATCCAAGAGAGCATTTTCAATTACAGCAGCACTAAAACCATCAATATTTACAAAAATATTATCTATAAGTGTGGATGAGTTCTTTGCCTCCCTTGTCGGTGCAAAATATAAGCAAAATTAACTATGTTGTCTGCAACTTATACATTTCTGGGTGCTAAATGACCTTAGTAGTCGATGCACCCTATTCCCATAACATCCATCCATCCATCCATATACGTGTACTATACTGCATCAACGCAAAGTAGGTCCGTTTCATTCGTCGTCACTAACTATTGCTTCTGATACTCCTCACACTTAGCAAGTGTCTTTGAGATGGCTCAACATGAGAGCTTGTAGCATTGGCCACGTTTCGACAATACATTGGGCAGCTTCCGGGTGTTGAGGGTTATGTTTTCCCGCGTATTTCAAAAATAGAAATATTAATCAGTAATTCGAGGTGAAAAGAAAACAGAGGCAAACAGCTTTTCGATCCTTCATTTCCTAATTTTGTGTAACACTGTGTGTAATTTTTTAAGTTATGGAAAAATAACCATATACGGACACCACTACGTGATAGTAGACCAAAAAAAAAAGACCCGTGTCTCCCAGTTTTTCCGAAAGTCATGCACTTTTTTTTTTATGGGCCCCCAAAGATTTGAGGCCTGGGTGTAATTTTTGCAAAAAACTCATCATATTCTGAGGCTCATCTTGCAAACCGTTCGGAATTTTAATTTACTTTCTGTGGCAAAGTTGTAGCCCTTGTCATAAGGAACAAAAATTGTGAACATTTAAAAAAAAAATCGATTTTTTTTACCTTTTTTTCCCTGTTTAGGCCCATAGCTAGCAAACCGTTCAAAATTCAAGGAAACAATCAACTACAAAAATGTAGCTAAGATCTTAGTAAACAACTTTCTAGAATATATGAACTTCCTAGGAATGATTCTTAACACTGTTTAGGTAGCCGCAAAAGTGAAAATTTTCCCGAAAAATCTATTTTTTTAAAGTTTTTTGCGATTTTGATCTGGAAGATGAAATTTTTTGGATTTTATATGTTCACAATTTTTGTTCTTTATGACAAGAGCTACAACTTTGCTTCAGAAAGTAAATCAAAATTCCGAACGGTTTGCAAGATATGAGCCTGAGAAAATGATCAGTTTTTTGCAAAAATGACATCGAGGCCCCAAATCTTTGGGGCCTCATAAAAAAAAAAAATGTATTACTTGGGGCAAAACTGGGAGACACGGGTCTTTTTTTACCCGAGGCTCTCAGTTTTGGCCCAATTCATGTACTTTTTTTTATGAGGCCCCAAGGATTTGGGGCCTCGGTGTCATTTTTGCAAAAAACTGATCATATTCTCAGGCTCATATCTTGCAAACCGTTTGGAATTTTGATTTACTTTCTGAAGCAAAGTTGTAGCTCTTGTCATAAAGAACAAAAATTGTGAACATATAAAATCCAAAAAATTTCATCTTCCAGATCAAAATCGCAAAAAACTTAAAAAAAGTAGATTTTTCGGGAAAATTTTCACTTTTGCGGCTACCTAAACAGTGTTAAGAATCATTCCTAGGAAGTTCATATATTCTAGAAAGTTGTTTACTCAGATCTTAGCTACATTTTTGTAGTTGATTGTTTCCTTGAATTTTGAACGGTTTGCTAGCTATGGGCCTAAACAGGGAAAAAAAGGTAAAAAAAATCGAATTTTTTACAGTTTTTTGCTATTTTAATCTTGAAGATGAAGTTTTTTTTTACTTTAAATGTTCACAATTTTTGTTCCTTATGACAAGGGCTACAACTTTGCCACAGAAAGTAAATTAAAATTCCGAACGGTTTGCAAGATATGAGCCTCAGAATATGATGAGTTTTTTGCAAAAATTACACCCAGGCCTCAAATCTTTGGGGGTCCATAAAAAAAAATGTACATGACTTTCGGAAAAACTGGGAGACACGGGTCTTTTTTTTTGGTCTATTATCACGTGGTGGTGTCCGTATACGGTTATTTTTTTTCGTGTTGCACTGTGTAATACATCCCATTACTAACCTTTTCCAAGACTGGTGAGTTGAAGTTATACATGATTCACTTAACTCTCAAACGTGTTTAAACTTAAATATATGACGTATCTACTAATACATAATCCTGAACACATTTGGTACTAACTATATTGTAGTACTATTATACGACTGAACAGTCAAGCGTGTCGAATTTCGCTCAAAGTGAATGAAGAAATAAGCGTACTATCATCTGCAAAGTTGTAGATGGGATTCCTGGTCCTTTCTAGCAGATCGTTAATGTAAATGAGATAGTAGAAACTGCTCGAGATTCTCCGGAGTGTTCAGTTGCGTTGTTCCAAACAAATGTTACATAAGATAGATCTCTTGTTGATCTTTACTTTCGAAAGCGATATTGATGGTCGCTAATAATATTCAATCCTTGATATTAAGAAGATTCCGATGACTTTCGATATTATTGAAAGCAGGCCGACTGGTCGCTGGTTGTTGGGCAAGGTCTTCTTGCTTTTTTTGAGTATCGGCTAAACTATAGCGTATTTCCAGCAGGAAAATATTCCTTTCTATAGGATAGGTTGCAAATTCTACAGAAAGCTAGTGTTAGTTCTCTCGCGCATATTTTGATTATAGGTACTTCGCCAGCGCCAGGAGGTCTCTAGCTTCATTAAAATACGTTTCCTTAGAAATCGATAGTAGACTGTGAGCCAAAAAGTTGAGCTAACGTTTGCTTTCCCAACTAGTGTTGTTCCAATATTATTATTTGACCGTGTAAGTGATGGTATAGTGGATTTATTCTCTCTTAATTACAAACGCGAATAACCTTTCTTGGTATAGGCGGGTCTTACTTGGGTAATTAAAGAGAATTTGAGATATTACATGAATATTAATTAGCTGGCAATAGACGTGAAAATTTTAAGCAATACAATACACTACATGACATGAATTTTACCAGCAGATATGAAATACCCTCCTGTTAGGTGTGTTTGCAAAATATTGCTAAATAATTTATTACTCTTAAGAAACCCCAAAAGTTAATAATTAACGGTTGTTTATCAAAAATTACATAAAAATAACCTGTTGCTGTGAAAGAGAAAGCTTAAATATTGATTTAAAGATGTTAATTGTTTAACCAAATAATTTAAATTTTTTATAATAAAATAATTGAGGTTGGGTAAGGTGTGAGCAGTATTACAAATGACAAATATAATTAGTGTTACAAATCTATCTTAACACAAATAAAACACTAATAATGTTTTTAATTTCTACTATATTATTATTTTTCGTGATAATTGTTTTGGCACACGGTGCCTTCTTCGGACGAATAAGAATTTTAAACTAAATGTAATATTGAATACATGTCCTTAAATATAGTATTATAGTTTAAAAAATCCTCAGTGTACTTAGATAATTCCAACTATATAACTGGATATAATACTACTCAGTATATATCTACACCAAACATTTTATTCTTGCACTCGACGCGCGGTTCGTTAACCATGCTAGCTAAACTACAAATCTACCCTATTTATACTTAGCCTAACCCTTGAATTACTCAGGCGGAACTAATGGCATAGGCAAGGCCATCAGTTCCGGTCAAGTAACCAGTAGAGGGGACTATAAGGAATAGGCCCTCTGTCTTTATTTAAACTACTTTTACATTTTATAATTTCCATACTTTCGTATGCATTCAACAATCTCCTATCAGATACATTTTTTATTAATTTTAGATTATCTAATGTTACAATATGATCAACTTCAAGGGCATGTTCGGCAATGCTAGACTTTTCTGTTCTACTGTATTTTAAGTGTACTAAATGTCCTTTAAATCGTGTTTTAATTGACCTTTTAGTTTGCCCAACATACATTTTATCACAATCATTACAACTAATTTCATAAATTCCACTTTTCTCACGATTAGGAATCTTATCTTTGGGATTTCCTAAGATATTCCTTAGATTGTCTGATCACTTATAGACCAAGGTGAGGCCTACCTTATTAAATACCTTATTGAGTCCCTCGCTATATTTCGGATTATATGGTATGGAGACATACTTGGTGTTATTTTCTTCGCGTGTAAAAAAGGTGGAATTCTGAATATTAAACCTAAACTTATATCTATTTATTAGCTTAGTTACTAAGTCATCGTCATAACCATTAACTCTAGTTATATTTCTAATACGATTCCTTTCTTTATTTAACTTTACTCTATTCAGAGGGAGAGTGACCAAACGATGAACTAAAAAATGTAATGAGGCTAATTGGTGTTGTTTGCAATGAAATGAATCATTAGGAATATATCTATCTATACTGTGTCCTTCCTATAGATATCAAATTCGAATCTATTATTATTTTTAATAATTAAAATATCTAGAAAAGGCAATTGTCCTTTGTTCCCAACTTCGTAATTGAATTTAATGGAATCATACCGGCTATTTAATTTAGAAATAAAATCATCACTATTTGCTTTCTTTGTATCAAAAATCGCGAAAATATCATCCACATACCTATACCATACCGTTGGAAAATATTCGAATTCTTGACTGGTTTTGGTTTCAAACTTACTCATGAATAAATTGGCTATGAAAGGTGATAAGCAATTACCCATAGCTGTTCCTTCTTTCTGAACATAAAATCGATTGTTATATTGGAATAATTTTGTTCCATACAAAGTTTAGATCATGTTAAGTATTCACGAATAATTTCATCCTCAAAATCATTCTTTCTAAGTAATTCTTCGAGATATTGTAAAGTTTGTGGAATTGGCACACTTGGGAACAAAGAACTGACATCAAAATAAATTAAGACTTCACCTTCATTAAGAACTAGATTTTTTGTTTTATTAATGAATTCTAACGAATTCTTCACTGCGAAAGTATTTAATGGTAAGCAATACAATTTTGGTTGGTCGGATTACTCACATTTAATTTAAATTTTAGCGAATCGGAGACAAGGTTCTTACATTTTTATGAAGAATTTTTAACCTCTGATTTCATTCTCGGTAATGGATTTCTTATTACCTTTTCATAAGGGCCAGATTCGATAAGATTATCTTCTTATTCAATATAACAACCTTATTTCCTTTATCCGCTTTTAAGTAGAAGACATCTTTCTTTTTCAGTCCTTTAACTACTTTTATGTTTTTTTGTAAATTAGAATTTGTCTTGTTAACCGTGTTTGTCGATATTTGATTGCGACAAATGATTTACTATTTTTTGGAAGTGTACTAATGGAACTTTCAATGTGAGCACCTATTTCTGATAAATTATCTGTATCTGTATTTATATTAGGTACTGCAAAGTTAACACCTTTGTTTAAGATGCGAATTCCATTTCGTGTAAAGGATTGCGATGAATGATTTTCTACAATATGGATACCATAATATATAACCATAAATACACAATATACAATTGGAAAAACCTAAAAATTTAATCCTATTTATTGTTCTAGGTAAATCTAGTTGGGTTAATTTCTGATTTTTATAAAAAATATAAATGAAACCAACAACTGAGGAGTTGTTGTTTCAGAGTTGTTGGTTTCAAATTGTTGATTCAGTTGGTTTCAAGTTGTTGCTATTCTTATATTTGTTTTCTAAAAAATTCAACTTTTTCGATTTAGATTCATTATGAAGAATTTTTAAAATTTTCGTCAAAATTGTAGTTTTCTAAGATTAAATGGTCGGCATAATTAGAGGTGTTATTTTGTTTTATGTGACTTCTTTTATGTTCGTTAATTCTTTTTGAAAATGAACTACCTGTCTGACCAACGTAGAATTTTGACCAAGAACTGCAATTAAGTTGGTATACTCCTGATTTTGTCGTTTTATCACTTTTATTTTTGTTATTTTTTAGTAGATTAGATTAGTTTTAAAGGCGATGTTTAAACCTCTTTTAGACAATTGTTTGGACAGAAAGTTGGTTTACTATCCTGTATACATCCATTGTTAACCGCTATCTATTTTATTATATTTAGTTTATATTTAGTTCTTTAATATAATTCTTTCTTGCCATTGGTATGGGAAGAAGTCTAGGAACAAATGAGTTAAAAGCAGTCATTTTGTGTGAGCGAGGATGATTAGAGCTATTATGTATTATCGAGTCTGTAGGTGGTGGTTTATGGAAGATCGAGAAGTCATGTTTATCCTTAATATTTTGAATCGTTAAATCTAAGAAATTAATTGATTTATGCTGTTCCATTTCCACAATAAATTTTATATTTTGATGAATATTATTTATAAAGTTAAGAAATTGTGTAAGTTGTCTATCTGTTCCAGAAACACGTCTACATACCTATACCAATGAAGAAAATAGTTGTTAAAGAGATGTTTATGAAATATAGATTCTAGATGATCCATAAAGATTTCGGCTAACAATGGACTTAAGGGATTCCCCATTATTAAATCTTCTTTTGACATATAAAAAACATCGTTAAATTCAAAGTAGTTTTGATCCAAATAATGGGGAACTCCTTAAGTCCATTGTTAAGCGAAATCTTTATGGATCATCTAGAATCTATAATTCATAAACATATGTTTTCTCTATTGGTATAGGTATGTAGATGACATATTATGTTGTTTTTCTGGAACAGATAGACAAGTTATACAATTTCTTAACGTTATAAATAATATTCATCAAAATATAAAATTTACTGTGGAAATGGAACAGCATAAATCAATTAATTTCTTAGACTTAACGATTAAAAATATTAACGATAAACATGACTTCTCGATCTTCCATAAACCACCACATACAGACTCGATGATACATAACAGTCTAATCATCCTTACTCACACAAAATGGCTGCTTTTAACTCGTTTATTCATAGACTTCTTCACATACCAATGAAAAAAGAGAATTATATTAAAGAACTAAATATAATGAAACAGATAGCGGTTAACAATGGATATCGACCAGATATAATAGATAAAATCGTCAACAAAAAATTTTATAGACAAGCTATTAATATGGTATACCCAACAATTAAAACTCAAACATAATTTTAAAACACTCACTTATACAGGAAAGATAACCAACTTTGTATACAAACAATTGTCTAAAAGGTTTAAACATCGCGTTTAAAACTAATAATAAACTTTTAAATCTAATAAAAAATAACGAAAATAAAAGTAATAAAATGACAAAATCGGGAGTATACCAACTTAATTGCGGTTCTTGCTCAAATTTCTACGTTGGTCAGACAGGTAGATCATTTCAAAAATAACCGGTCAAGTGCAAGTTGAACTTACACAATTAGTGTTCCGTACGTTAATTGCTTTTAAAATAAAAAATTTTGTTACGGTGGTATAAAATGATCAGTAACTTCACAAAACATACCCCAAATGAGTTTTCAACAAAGTTTGTTTCCAATCTTTACTGAAAACTGCGGCGTTAGTAAATTTCACACCAAAACTACCTGCGCCCTTGATACAACAGGTAAATTCCACACTAACCTTATAAGGGTGCTTAAATCTTACAGGTAATTTCCACACCAAGCAAATATAATTATGCTTTATTCATCTAAATAAAATTGGACGGATTTCTTTTAAATCAGTTTTTATTGAAAATTTTAGATATTTGCGAAAATATATGTTTTTATTTCATAGTAGAATAATATTGACAAAACATGAAGTTTTTGCTACAAACCTTTACATATCTATTTATATATATTTACAAAACAGGTTGAGAAAAATAGGAGACACATTTTAAAAAATGGAAACGATTAATATTTCCTAATTGTCTTTGTTCATAAAGATTTTTTAAATGTTTTAATTTTTGATTATTATGATTATTACTTATTTTAGACTCGTCGACACTTTGTATTTTTATATATACGTTAATCTGAAATTCTTTCAGCCTATCGATACAAGTATATAGAGACGGATGTGTAGAATAAAAAGAATTATTTAGATGGAAATGGAAGGACTCACAACAGTTAGTCGTTCGAGTTAAAGATGGACTCGATTCTGCCCATATTTCAACTGAAAAATCGGCTCCTTCCTCTATATACGTTTCTAGTAGGTAATCACAAAATGTATTTAAACGTTCATCCTCAGGTTTTATAGAATATAAATCGTATGCAAAACTGTCACCTAATTCTTCGGGTGCTAAATAGGACAAGCCGAAACAATACTTCAACCAACGACCAATTTCAGAATTTTTGTCGCAATATTCTTTAGCTAGACCTAGATTCTGTATCTTGCGAAACCAAGATTGGTGTAAATGAAATCTACATCCTAACACTTTAGCATTTGGCCAAACTTCTGATACTGCCTTAGATAGATTTTTCGAAGTCAATAGTAATTTTCTCTGGATTGAAATACAGTGTATCTGTTGAATAAATCTTACATTTTAATAATGTGAAGAGGTTTTTGTATGTTTCAGCTTTCTTATCACGCAATAAGCAAAATAATAATGGAATGTAATGACCGTTTGCAAAACCATGTACTGTAAATAACTGTGTAAAATATTTAGTGCAGTATGAAAAGGTGCCGTCCATATATATATTGGATATTTTACACAACATATTGACATTTGTAGTGCAAGAAAAAACAATAATGCCACTTTCGAGTTCATTGATATATAGAAAATTCTCACCCTTGCTTGTTTTGATTTCAAATGTCTCTAAAACACTGCACCTCCTCAACACTTCTTGGATTACGTCCTGGCAAAAATTTTCGTCTATGGTTGTAAATATTTTTTTCTAATATATTCGATATCTTTTTCTGTTACTGTTTCAGGCAACGTGTTTTGTAGTTCTTGTCGGATAATTTTAGATGGCTTTTCACTCATATGCTCTCCGGCTTTTCTTTTGCAGGAATTACTAATTATTTGCCGATTCAGCTTCTTGGTGTCGGCTTCGTGTGTATGGAGTTCTTCACTTCTGGTAACTAAATTCTCGGGCCCAACGGTGAAGGCTTTTGATTTGCAATCTTTTTTTGAACATCTCCAAAATGTTTCTCCACATTTTAGCACCTTTTGTCGAAAGTAAGTGTAGTAATTCACACATAACATGTCCTTTCCTCGATTACTTTTTATTAACTTTGCTTCCATATTAGCAACACTTTAAAAAATATACGCACACTCAAGTAATAATCACAAATTAATAATATGTACTAAACTGTTATGTAGAAGGGTTTAATAATGATTTAATTGAACAGGCCGGTGCGTACCACCACCCATTTATCAACCCTTATCATCTACCTGAAAGTACTCTGTCTAGGTCATAAATGGATTAGTGGTGTGGAAATTACCTGCGCCCGAAAACTGATGACCTTGAAATTTTTGTTTTTTTTTATATACCAGATAAATTATTAAAGGTAATGCACTCGTGATAATTTTCGTTCAATCTATACCCCGTGGAGAATATTCCAGAGTTTTTTTCAAAATTTATTGATCAGTACTTTTCGAGATAAGGTAGGGAGACATTTTTCGCAATTTTTTAAAAATAATACAAAGAAAAGTGTGCGCAAGCATTACATTATATATATATATATATATATATATATATATATATATATATATATATATATATGTATATATTTTACTCATGTTTTCACAAGCTTTCATTTAGCACCACACTCGATGAGCTGGTAAAAATTTTTTTTTCACTTCCGATTTCACCCCTCAAAACTAACCCCTTAAGCCAAATTTAACTTTCAAAACTACACGGCTCTGATAAAGTCATCAATTCCTATATTAGTACCAAATTTCTACTTTCTATGTCAAATAGTTTCGGAGAAAATCGGGTGTGGCAGACAGACAGACACCGAAGTGATCTTATAAGTGTTCCGTACGGAACACTAAAAAGAATTATCGAACATAAAAGAAGTCACATAAAATAAAATAACACCTCTAATTATGCCGACCATTTAATCTTAGAAAACCATAATTTTGACGAAAATTTTAAAATTCTTCATAATGAATCTAAATATAAAAAGTTGAATTTCTTAGAAAACATGGAGATTAACAAATATAAGAATAGGAACAACTTGAAACCAACTGAATCAACAACTTGTAACCAACAACTCTTTGTTATTAAACCTTTATAAAAATTAGAAATTAACCCAACCAGATTTACCTAGAACAATAAGTAGGATTAAATATTTAGGTTTTTCTAATTGTATATTATGTATTTATGGTTTTATATTATTGTATCCAATTATATAGTTGGAATCATCTAAGTACACTGATAATTTTTTAAACAGGTAGAAAGAAAATACTTTATTTAAGGATATATATTCAGTATTACATATAGTTTAAAATTCTTATTCGTCCGAAGACGGCACCGTGTGCTGAAACAATTGTCACGACAAATAATAATATAGTGGAAAGTAAAAAACATTATTAGTGTTTTATTTGTGTTAAGTTACAATGAATTTCCTTCAAGTAACGGCTAACTCAATAAATTTTTTAAAAATCTATGTTGTCTCTAGTGTCATTTTAGTAATAATTAGAATAATTAATAGTATTTTTGATATAAAACTGTCGATTGGGTTCCTTCCTACACGTACATTATAGAAATATGAAGATTAAACACATAACATTTTTTAATGTTCTTTATGACAGTAAAACGTATTACAATAATTGTTAGTTAACCTGCAAATTACTTTTTGTTCAATGTCTTCATCTTTCATCCCAAAAAACTTCCTATGCAATCGATTTTATTGACTGATTCCAAGTTTATCAGGCGAAGTAAATTTATTGAAATTTAAAAACAAACAAGAAATCACATTACCGAAATTTTATCTTCGCAAGATTTCGAATCTCTTGCGACATTTCATCAAATTTAGAACAAATAGAAAGTGAGAAGAATATTGTTATATTGATATACCGGAGACTATAACTTTTTTAAACTCTTAAGGCTTTTGGAGCTATGCATTTCTTGAGTAATATACAACGAATTGTACCAAAAAAACGCATACCTCGTACTGGGTACTCCATCGGAGGCTGACTCGCTGCAGCTATACATGTCGAAGGACTGGTTAGTAGATTACCAGCACTTATCACCGCAGGCATATGTGGTTCAATGTAAAACAAATGAAAAGGGACGAAGGCCCATATTTCAACAGTCTACTCACTGTACTTTTATTTGTCAATCCATCCCTCCTCCTCCAGTATAAATGTCTTGTCAGACATATCGTGATTATGTCTAGCTATCCAGTGAATGGACGATGTTTCTAATAGTGGCATGCCAACGTTTTCTGTTAGATGTTTGTTTTGTAGCTTGCTCCATGTAGGTTCCCAACATCATCTCAATCGTATCCATATATATATATATATATATATATATATATATATATATATATATATATATATATATATATATAAACTCCTGGACAAAATTAACGCAACAATCTGAAAATTAATTTATCTTTTTCTTATGTCAGTTTTAAAGTTTATCGAGTATTTGAATAGAAAGCTATGCATATTTTGTTTCGTTGTTCATGACAGAAATCAAAACAATTCGTTTAGATTTACAGTTTTAAAGAATTTTTTTAGAAGATAAACAATTTTCTATAATAATGCGATAGATTTTCTTTAAAAGTAAGCTTATAAATTGTTCCCTTTTTCAAAGTAATACGTTTTTGTGGTAGACTGTTTTATTTTTGACCCCGAAGAATTAGATAAATGAATCGAACAAGGAATTTAACTGAACACGAGGTAGTGCGAGCCTCAGTTTTATTGGACGAGGGATATTGTCAGAGTTATGCTGCCAATTTGTTAGGCAAACATCGTTCCACAATAAGTCGTATGGTAAGACGCTTGAATGAAGTAGGAACTTATTTTAGAAGGCTAGGGCAAGGGCGAAAACGATGCACTAGCGACCTAGATGAACGTTTTATAAGCTTTAAGAAACAAGACTGTCACTAGTTCTATAATAAGGAACGAACTCGAAGCTGTTCGCAATGTCACAATTTCTTCTAAAACAGTTAGAAGATGGTTAAATGAAGCTGGATTAAACAGTAGGAGACCAGCCACTGTGCCCTTGCTTACTAGAGAGAACAGAGTTGCCAGGTTACGTTTTGCTCGAAATCACGAAAACTGGTCTGTGGATGATTGGAAATAAGTTTTCTTCACAGATGAAACTAGAGTTAGTCTAAAAGATCCAGATAGTTGTGAGCGAGTATAGCGAAGACCAGGAGAGAGGTTTGCTCCTTGCAATATCTCTGCAAGGATTCCATTCGGCGGTGGCTCTGTTATGTTCTGGGGTGGCATCTGCTTTGATGCTCGCACAGAGTTAGTTCCTGTATGTACGAGATCCATGAATGCTGACTACTATCTTGAGAATATTGTAATAGAACATGTGATGCCTTTCGGTCATTTTGTGGGGCCCAATTTCCTGTTTATGCAAGACAACGCTCGACCTCACGTGGCTAGGGAGGTACTCGATTATCTTAATCAAGTCGATATACCTATTATGCAATGGCCACCAAAAAGCTCGGATCTGAATCCGATGTATGGGATCACCTTAAGAAAAATGTGAAACGTCATATACCTGCACCTAGAAACCTGAGGGAACTTGAAAATGCAGTTATCATAGAATGGGAGCAAATTCCTCAAGATTTTATCCAAAATTTAATTAGAAGCATGCCTAGGCGCATAAACGCAGTCATACGAAGTAGAGAAGGCAACACACGCTACTAGTGTCCCAGTTACACCATTAATTTTGCTGCTAGTGTCCCAGTTTATTTTTTTGATTATTACATAATTTCAACAACTTTGTTATTAGGTCTTAAGAATAATTTTAATTCGAATTTTATAGAGAAATTTGGTAGCTAATTCACTTTTAAAGTATCCGAATGAATTTTTTCTAACTTTTAGTGTAACCAATGTTCATAAAAAAATTTTAAAATTAATTTATTATAGAGATTTGTATGATTTAATATATTGTTGCGTTAATTTTGTCCAGGAGTGTATATATGTATATATATATATATATATATATATATATATATATATATATATATATATATATATATATATATATATATATATATATATGTATATATATATGTATATATATGTATATATATGTATATATGTATATATGTATATATATATATATATATATATATATATATATATATATATATATATATATATATATATATATATATATATATATATATATGTATGTACAGTCCCTGGCCAAATTATTAGACGCACTGTATTTTTTTTAGTAATTTTATGTTTCTTAAGAGTTTTTATGCAATAATGGTATATTTAAACTACAATATTATTGACTTTTATTTAAAAGAATTGTTGTAGAGTACATATTTGTATTTATTTTTAACATATGGCAACACTGTGTTGACAAAGTGATACATGAACGTAAATAAGTACAAACCTGTATCAGTCGCGATCGGAATCGAGTCAGGTACGGACGTGTTTCTGTGGCTTTATGGACTGTGATTGTCTGTTTAACAGTTTTATACTACTCAGTTATTAGTTTATTTTGTATGCAGTGTTTTAAAAAAGTAATTGGACTATTTTCATTATGGGTAGAAAAGGCGATCTTTCACCACGTAAAAAAGCTGAAGTGAAGGCCCTTGTGATTGCGAAAACATTTACAAACCGAGAAATATCACGAAGATTGGAGGTTTCTGAAGCTAGTGTACGACGCATAAAAAAGAAAATTGAGTCAGGGAAGGAATTAAGCCCGAAAAGAAAGAAAAGATGCGGTAGAAAACCAGTTTTCACTCCACGGTCAGAGAGATGTTTGAAGAAAATTTGTGTAGAAAACAGATTTGCTACCACAAAGGTAATAAAATCACAACTCCAGGATGCTAGCGTAAATGCTTCTGAGCGCACTGTTCGAAGAAAATTGAAAGAATTAGATTTTAAGGCCTGTCGCCCCGCCAGGAAGCCCAAGTTAACAGCTGCAATGAAAGCAAAGCGCCTGAAGTGGGCCAAACAATGGCAAGACAAAGATGTGGACTTCTGGAGATCGGTAAGATACAGCAATTTAATCAATAATTGATACATTATTATCATTTTCAGTTAAATAAAGCAAATAAACATGGAAGTTTATATATTTTTTTTTTCCTATTTTTGACAGGTCTGCTTCAGTCACGAAAGCACATTCGAAATTTTGCAGAATACAGCTCAGTATGTGCGTCGTCGTCATGGAGAAAAGTTTCATCCTGATTGTGTCGTCCCGACGGTTAAACATCCCACCAAAGTGATGATTTGGTCAGTCATCAGCGGCAAGGGCACTGGACGTCTGTACGTCGTCAAAGGAATAATGAGGCAAGATCAGTACAGAGAAGTATTACAAAATCGGTTGATTCCGCAGCTCAGAGAATGGTTTCCAAATGGGGAACCATTCACTTTCATGCAAGATGGAGCTCCCTGCCATACTGCTCGGTCTGTTAAAGCTTTTTTGGCAGAAAAAATATCCCTCTGTTGGATTGGCCCTGATATGAACCCCATTAAAAATGTGTGGGGCTGATGAAAAGAGAAGTGGCTAAAGATGTGATTACCAACAAAACCCAGCTCCTAGAAAAGATTATTCATGTGTGGAATCATCATCCTCAAATGCAGGAGACAGTACAATCTTGCATTGATAGCATGCCGCGCAGAATTAAAGCTTTGAAAGCGGCTAAAGGTGGCTCAACTAAATATTGACTTTTACTAACATTAATTTCACTTTTCTTTAAAACTTAATAAACTTATGCTTTTCTAAATTAATGCTGTTTTATTTATGTCAAATAAATAGGTAATTGATTGGATAATATAAAAATAAAAAACAAATCAATTTAAAATAATAAAACGGTACAATATCACTCGGTAATTAATATTTTACATGAAATCTTGCACTGTGTCTAATAATTTGGCCAGGGACTGTATATATATATATATATATATATATATATATATATATATATATATATATATATATATATATATATATATATGTATATGTATATATAAACTTGATTGATTTTTCTTGGGTACTTAGGTTTTTTTGGAAAATACAAACTAGTTTATTAGACGTTTCACCTTATTTTTTTTTAGTCATTTTCAAAAATTCCTTATTTTTTAATATTCATTCTAAAATTAGAGAATATAAGGTTAAAATCTTTTAAGTCAAATTACAGGTTTAAAAACATATATCATTTTTACGCACACTCGGACATTTAAACCACAACAAAAATATAAAACAAATTACTCACGAGTATATACCCTGAAAGTCAACTTTTGTGTATTTGTGAATTTCAAATTCTATATTTCTTTCAACATATCGTGTCTCGTATTTTTTACTGATTTTTTAAAATTTTATTATCTATAATGGGTTTTTAAACAAAAAACTATTGTTGATGTTAAGTATATATGCCATTTTATATTATTAAGAGGATATGCATGCCACCATGTTTATTTTTTAATTAAATTTGTTTAGATATGACTGATTCCTCTTATGTCAGTCCTATTATTCACAGTGTCTTCATCTTTTTTTATTTCAATCATCTCTTTGATCTGTAGTTTGGCATAATTCCGCTCTTTGCAGAGGACTTTGGTTTCATTAAATTTAAAGTCATGTTTTTTTTTCTACTTCGTGTTTACTAAGGGCAGTGGAAGCATTCCTAGTATATTTGTGTCCATTCAGTCTGGATAATTCGCACACGGTATTGCATACACAACATTAGATTCATTCATTGTGGGGATATGACTTTTTAAGTTTATAAATAATGAAGTTTATTTTGAGTTTTATGGCAAACTATAATGTTATATTTTTTCAAGACCCATTTCAGCTTCTCAGAAAGTTCCTTTGTATAAGAAAATGGTAAAAATTTATCACACATATAATATAACATTATAGTTTGCCATAAAACTCCAAATAAACTAAGTTCATTATTTACAAACTGAAAAAGCCATATCCTCACAATGAATGAATCTAATGTTGTGTATGCAATACCGTGTGTGAATTGTCCTAAGAAATATATTGGAATGACTTCTCAGTTACTAAAAAACAGACTGAATGGACACAAATATACCAGGAATGCTTCCACTGCCCTTAGTAAACACGAAGTAGAAAAAAAAACACTACTTTAAATTTAGTGAAACCAAGGTCCTCTGCAAAGAGCGGAATTATGCCAAACTACAGATCAAAGAGATGATTGAAATAAAAAAAGATGAAAACACTGTGAATGAAAGGACTGACACTGACATAAGAGGAATCAGTCATATCTACACAAATTTAATTAAAAAATAAACATGGTGGCATGCATATCCTCTTAATAATTCAAAATGGTATATATACTTAACATCAACAATAGTTTTTTGGTTAAAACACCTATTACAGATAATAAAATTTAAAAAAATCAGTAAAAAATACGGGATACGATATGTTGAAGGAAATATAGAATTTGAAATTCACAAACACACAAATAGTAGACTTTCAAGGTATATACTCGTGAGTAATTTGTTTTATATTTTTGTTGTGGTTTAAATGTCCGAGTGTACGCAAAAATGATATATGTTTTTAAACCTGTAATTTGACTTAAAAGATTTTAACCTTGTATTATCTAATTTTAGAATGAATATTAAAAAATAAGGCGAAACGTCAAATAAACTACAGTAATACCCCGCTTTACGCGAGGGATACGTTCCGAAAAAAATCGCGTTAACTGAAATTCGCGTATATCGAGGTTTATGATTAAACATAGTCAAAATTTAATACAAAAAAATACAAATCATTTTAATCAATCACTTTAATTCTAAGAACACTTTATGCAATACATACTCTTATTTTTTACGGAAAAATACATCTATTGTCTTTTGGGTAACGTTTTGTTTACGTTCTTGTAAAATACGTTCATAACACCCAACACTGTTTTTAATTGTTTGACACACGGTCAAGACACGGTCATCATTATTGTCTATACTCTGCAATATGTCCAAACCTGAATAAATTTTTGAAAGTGCATTTTGTATTTCCCCTGAAGATAAAACTTTCTCTTCTACTTGTTCTTCCTCATCGTAGATAGGATTATTCTGTAACTCGATCAGATCTTCATTGCTAATAGGATCGTCGTGCGTTGCTACAAGTTCTACGAGATCTTCTACCGTGACATCTTCAAGTTCAGACCCCTCAATCATTGCAGCAATGTCTTCAAGCACTTGTCTCTGCATCTGGACAATTCTTCTAGGTGCTTCCACTACATCTGGCCAAAGATTACGCCACACCCCATTCATACAACTCATTTTAACTTCCTTCCAAGCCTCTTCTATGTTGTGAATAGACTTCATAATGTTGTATGACTTCCACCACTCTCGCATAGACTGTCTTCCTTCCCCGTCAGTTTCATGAATTAGTTGGCTAAAAGTGCGGCGATGGTAATAAGCTTTGAAGTTTGCTATTGCTCCCTGGTCCATAGGTTGTAATATTGACGTAGTGTTTGGTGGAAGGAACTTTACGTACACTTTTAAGTCTCTGGGCGTATCAAGTGAGGTTGGATGTCCTGGGGCATTGTCTAAGAGTAATATAACTTTAGGTTCAAGCCCATTTCTGTCACAGTATGATTTGACTGATGGGCAAAAACTATTAGAATACCATTCTTGAAAAATTTCCCGTGTAACCCACGCCTTTCTGTTTGATCGCCACACAACTGGTAGACTTGTCTTGTCTGTGCCTCGCATTGCACGGGGTGTTTCTGAATGGTACACTAGTAAAGGTTTCAGTTTGAAATCACCAGTGGCATTACCACCCAGCAGAAGTGTTAGTCGATCTTTCGCAGCTTTGAAACCACTGGCTTGACGTTCTTCCTTAGAAATGAATGTTCGAGATGGCATTTTTTTCCAGTAAAGTGCGGTCTCATCAACATTGAAGATGAGACAAGCAGGAATTTTCTCTCGTCTAACGAAGTCTTGAAACTTGTCTGGAAACTCAGCTGCAGCTTGAATGTCCGCGCTGGCCGC
Source organism: Pachyrhynchus sulphureomaculatus (assembly GCA_019049505.1). NCBI lineage: Eukaryota > Metazoa > Arthropoda > Insecta > Coleoptera > Curculionidae > Pachyrhynchus > Pachyrhynchus sulphureomaculatus. Next base: position 261,717,783 of record CM032446.1, on the reverse strand, counting down.
CTCGCCTGTTATGTGGATATTGTGAAGATTAGAACGCTGCTTGAACCGATGGAACCAGCCTCTGCTGGCAGCAAAAGTCGGAGTGGCACTCCCTTCTCCTTCTTTTTTTCAGCATCTCATACAAAGATTTTGCTTTTGTGCATATGAGATCTTGACTTAGTGGTGTGTTCTTCTTATTCAAATCTTCGATCCAGACTGACAGTAATTTCTCCATTCTTTCTAAGATAGATGATCTCGAACGAGAAAGTTTTGTTGCACTTATAGGTGTTGAACCTTCGCTGGAGATTTTAATTTTTTCCCGATTTTTATAAATCGTTCTCACAGTCGATTCTGAGAGTCCAAAATCTCTCCCAACAATTGTTGCTTTGCCTCCATTTTCCATTCTTCTTAACACTTTCATCTTCAATTCCAAAGTGACGCTTTTACGCTCTTTTTTCTTTACAGGCGGCATTTTTAACGTAGGGTTAAATTATGTATGTATGTATCTCCAATAAATATTAAAACAAAACTGCCAGCCGACCGAACTAACATTACGGAACAAATGAACACACGAAACGAACGAGGAAATCCCCATAGAACAAAGTCGAAGGACAGGGAATTCCCAATTCTTCAAAGAGAATATTCAGAGAAAGCGGGGATCCCCCCGCGACCATAGAGAAGTTAATGACTACATGAGCGCGAAATTTGAAATTCGCGTTATAGTGAAACCGCGCGTAACGGGGTCGCGCTAAGCGGGGTATTACTGTAGTTTGTATTTTCCAAAAGAACCTAAGAAAAACCAATCAAGTTTATGTAAACAAAAGGTTCAACAGAAAAATTATTATATATATGTATATATATATATATATATATATATATATATATATATATATATATATATAGAAATGGGTGAAGGACAGATATGTTTGGGAGCAATGAATCTAATATTGAAATCAAAGAATGTATCAAGAAAAGCAAAAGTAAACATATATGCGACAGTTGTCAGACCCACGGTGACATATGGATGCGAAACGTGGAAACTGAATGCAAGAGAAAAGGAGACATTGGAGGTGTGGGAAAGGAAAACTTTGAGAAGAATCTATGAAGGAAGGAAAGAAGAGGGGCTGTGGAGAAGAAGAACAATCTACGAATTAAAATACCTACATACAAAATCCCTTATAAGCAAAATCATAAGAAGCCAGCGATTAAGATGGTTGGGATACGTGACAAGGATGAAGGAAGAAAGACAGGCAAAGCAAGCTCTAATAAGAGGAGTCGCTGGAAGAAGAGGCAAGGGTAGACCTCTATCTATATGGATTCAGGCAGTAAAGCAAGATCTGGAGTTGATAGGAATCCCGCACTGGGAAAAGCTAACAGGAAACAAAAAGAAATGGAGAGGAGTATGCCACCAAGCCATGGGCCTCTAAGGCCCCTCGAGCTATATAATAATATAAACATAACGAATAAGCAGTGACGATAAAGTTAAATCAAGTCCACGCGAGCGGAGCCGCGGGCACGGTTAGTATATATATATATATATATATATATATATATATATATATATATATATATATATATATATATATATATCCTCTCCATCTACTGTTTGTAACGTATGATAGCGTCCCAGCAAAAAAATTATGGTAAATATTAGAACGATCAACCACAAACATTACAACAATCCCAGTAGTAAAACAACTGTACGACCAGTCACATTCCCGAATAAATTTGAGAAACATGCTCGCCGAAAATTTTTCCGTAACAAAGGATATCAGACAGGACTGCCCTCTGATATCCTATACCTACAGTATTTAAAATGTACCTTAACGAGGCATTAAAGAGATGGAGAAGAGCATGTGGACGAATAGAATGGACAGCTGACCGACGAAACAATGCTATACATTCTACATTTTGCAGACGATCAGGACGACTTAGGACATAGAAGACCTTGAACTTATGACAAGAAAACTGTTTGAAGATTATAAAAATTGGGATTTAACAGTCAACTGCCACAAAACCAAATATTCGTGTATAGGAGAACAACAGGGAAGCCTTAATCTAAATACCGGTGGAGTGAATTGGAGACACACTTACTACTATATAATACTTATTTTTAATAAATTTGAACATAGTTGAATTTTTTATAAATCATTGGACTATATAATTTTAAAAAGGAGTGCGCCACCATTGGCACAGTTGAGATGAACATTGGAATGCCTAAATGAGAGAGAGAGAGAGAGCTTTAAAAGCGAGTTGAAGAGAGACGATACTCCTAACATACTGCAAAAATGATTGTCTTTTTTCCGTATAATATCGCAAATTTATAGTTCAAAAAGTGTTTCATTAATGTTACCAAAGGTTAATGACAACTAGTTCTTGCTACAGTTTGCCTAATTAAACAAAAACGTTATATTTTTATGGTGTTTGCAATATCTAATTTGTAATCTACATCTGATGTCTTTATGCATTCATTTACTATAAAATTTGTAATTGCTAAGACGAAACAACTTGTTTCTTACTTATTTTGAAACATGCAAATAAAGAAATAGTTAACTAATTGCAGTAGTCAAATAGGTATCGGTAAGTACTTTAGGTTAGTTTTCCTTGCTATTATCTAATAAAGCTATTTATTAGTATTTTTCTTCAATTACTTTTGCAGAGATATATTAGTTTTAGTATATTAAGCGAATTTCATAACACCCTACGTCAGGGGTGCTCAAACTTGAACTGCTGGCGATCTACCTCAATATTGTTAAACTACGATCGATCGACTCTGAGAGGCTGCAAGTAAGTGTGATACAGGATTGTCGTCTAGGTAGGGTGTATCGTGGCATAGATATTAGTTTTCCGCACAATATGGATTTTTTTAGTCGAAGTAAGTGTAGGCCTGCTCTAAAATGTCAATGAAAAAACTCATAATTATTCAAAATTACGAGTTTATTGGTTCTTACAAAACAAACGAGTTCTATTGTCTAAACTTAACTAAAGAGTGACTTTGGATGTTGAAGCGTGGCACTGCATGTCCTCATAAGATGGTACGTAATTACCGAGTGCTAATCGCAAGCATGATGACATATGTTCGTCAGTTAGTCGATTGCGATATTTTGACTTAATTATCTTCATTTCAGAAAATGCAGACTCGCACAAGTAAGTTGACCCAAACATTGCCGTCAGTTGAAGGGCGATTTGCCTTAGATTCGGATATTTATCTTCAGATATAAAACACCAGAATTTTGTATCAGATGCTGTGGCAATAATTCTTGAAACCTTTCTAGGAATTTTCCGCGATTCAACCACCTGACGTCCGTGTGAAGAACTAAATCAGTGTGTTCAGCTGACCCACTCTCTTCCAACTGCAATTTAAAGAGCCGTCGTTGCAAGCTACGTGCACGGATAGAATTCACAATTTTTATTGCAATGCCCATAATCTCCTCCATGTTTAGAACTTTTGAACACAAATCTTGTTGATGCATAATGCAATGGAAGGAGAAAAATGAAGGGAAATTATCATTAGCTCGACACAATGCCACAAAACTGTTTTTGTTTCCAGTCATTGCTGGTGCTCCATCGGTTGTAATGCACACTAGTTTATATATTGGTAGCTTGTAGTTTGTTACAAAATTGAAGAAAAAGTGATATATATCTTCGCCACGGGTCTTTCCTTTCAGAGGAATCATTGTCAAAAATTCTTCCTTAGCCGACATGTCATTGAATACCATTCGAATAAAAATACACAGCTGGGCAGTGTCTGTCATATCGGTGGATTCATCGAACTGTAAAGAAAAGTATGTACATTCCATGATATCATGTTTTAGTTTATCTGCCATGTCCTGACTCATGACTTCAACACGCCTTGTGACAGTCGGACGAGATAACTGAAGTTCTCTAATAGCAGACATAATCTCTGTTTTATTTTTAAAATCTCCAAATAAAGTCTCACTCGCTTCAATAAATGCTTCCTTCACAACCAATCCATCATCAAATGGTTTCTTGTGTTTCGCCAATATATGAGATATTTTAAATGACGAGATCGTTGCAGCTTTTGATTGTTTGGCTGGTCTTGTGAACATGGTTTGTTCTTTTTTCAAACAAGTTATCAAATCACGTGACGGAAAATCCTTTTCATAGTTTTTATGAACCGTTTCATGATGCCTCTCTAAGTTCCCACGCTTAGGTATTGCAACTGACGCACGGCAAATAAGACAAATGCACTTATCCTTTACCATGCAAAAGAAAAATTCTTCCTCCCAATCGTTATTAAAATGATAAGTTTTACTTTTCTTCGCCGCACCTATTTTGGACTATTTATTAATAAACTTTGTATCGATGTATCACCTTCAAGTTACAACTCAGACTGACTCCTATTCCTGCAGGCGCAACATTTATATCAGCACGAACGAAGTCTCGAATGTTCCCGTCAAACACGCCGCCCGAAGTTTCTAGAAAAATCGGCGGGAATCAAAAACGCGGCTTTTCTTTGACAAGTACCGCGCGTTCCTTTGATAAAGCCGCCTTTTGCCGTTAGCAGGGGGTTATTACGATAAAAGAAAGTGATGAGGGGGTTATTCTGGCCTAATTGTGGATCGAATAAATTTTAGTAGTTTATTCATTACATTTTGTTTTAGTTACCTAAAACAAAATCTGTGAATAGTTCTATATCGGAATTTTTTTTCTCGAGATCGACTCAAAAAGCACTCGCGATCGACTTGTCGATCGCGATCGACCGTTTGAGCACCCCTGCCCTACGTATATATGTTTAATGGCGTAGCCAAGCTCCAGGGGAGATAATAATACGAAGTTAAAAGTTCATAAAACAATTAAAACAAAGAAAGTATCCTCTATCTCTTAATATCCTCAAATAAACACTACGCAAATATTTACAATTAATTAAACACAATAATGTCTAGGCTTAATTTAACATAATGGAAGTGTAACTCGTCACCAAAATAGAAAAGTAGATTGCAGATCGTTAACCCAAGAAGAAAGACTTTCAATTTCTGCAGACAATAAAGAAAAAATGAAGAGAGATTTTTTATAATGCGGGACATATTAAAATGTCTTGAGTGCTCGTATATTATAGAAATAAGGAGTTGCTGTCAACTGTTGAAAAATCACTTTTACTTGTTCAATGACTTATACGGTTTGTTTTATTTTAATCTAACGGTTGTTATTTATAAATGGAAAGTGGTGAATCGATGAGAGTTTGTAAGGAATACATTTTTTACATATTTCAGTACCATTACTTTTTCTTCTGTATATGACAATGTTGAAGAGACCTGTAATAACTATTGGTTCATTATTTTGGAGGGGGGAGTTTTTTCCCCTCTACGAGGGCCGTTTGATAAGTCCGTGAGCATCTTATGACGATTGGGTTCACAATATCTTACATGAACACCTGTACATTAGAAAGCTCGAGGTGAGGTGGGGTTACAATTGCTCTTTCTATCGACCAGAAACGTAAACGTATCAGGTTATGTTTGGCCAATTTTAAGCTATATCATAGAAATCCCGATACATTTTATTCGCGTAATGAAACTTTGATTCATCATTACCAAGTAGAAATCAAGAAACAGTCGCAAATCTGGGTGGCTAGCGGGAAATCTGCCCCGAAGAAGGCGAAAACTATCTGTCAACGCGGTCATGGCGACTATTTTTGGGGATGCACGAGACATTATTGTAATAGATTACCTTGAAAAGGGGAAAACAATCAAAGGGTTCTACTACGCATTTCTGTGTGATTGTTTAGATGCAGAAATAAAAGAAGAAACTTTCCCTTCTCGCAAAGGAAAAGTGTTTTTCCATCGTGATAACGCACAAACATTCTCTTCTGCATTGGCAACTGTAAAATTGATGAAATTGAAGTATATAGCATGTAAGCGGAAAAGTTTTTGGTCTAGCTACTTAAAACACATTTTTTTGCAAAATTCGACTTTATTCATCAATATAGTCTTCTTCAAGAGCAATACAATCAGCCCCACGCTTTTCTAACATTTCTATACCTTTCTTGTAGAAGGATTGGTCTTTGCCTTCAAAGTAGGCCTCAGTTTCGGCGACTGGAGCCAAATCTCTTTCCCGCGAGCATTTTTTTGAGGTCGGCGAATAGATAATAGGCCCTGAGGGCCAAATCTGGCGCGAATACGGTGGATGAGGAAGCAATTCAAACTTCAACTAATGCAATTTTGCCATTAACTTGTGACACGTTGCATTATTTTGATGAAAGAGCATTTTTTTTCATGTTCATTTTGGGCCGTTTCTTTGTGATTTCTACCTTTAAACGCACCACTGACTTTATATATTATTCGCTACTGATGATTTTTCCCTTCCCAGCATAGTCGACAAAAATTATTTCATGCGCATCTCAAAATACAGAAGCCAAAACCTTCCCAGTCGAGTATTGTATCTTTGGTCGCTTCAGGTGACTTTTACTGGCTGCTGTCCACTTAGCTGATTACCGATTGGATTCCGTGTGTAATGATGAATCCATGTTTCTTCCATTGTCACATATCGCATGAAAAAAATCCGTTTTATTGCGCTTAAACAAGTCCAAATAGCGCTCAGAATCATCAACACGTTGTTGTTTTTGGTGCACTATGAGCAAACTCGGTATCCATTTCGAACAGAGCTTTCTCATGCCCAAATGTTCATGCAAAATATGATCAACACGTTCTTTTGATATCTTTAGGGTATCAGCTATCTCATGCAATTTCACTTTACGGTCATCTAAAACAATTTTGTGGATTTTTTTTTATGTATTCCGGTGTAACCATCTCATTTGAGCATCCAGAGCGTTCAGCATCATTTGTATCTGTACGACCGCGTTCAAATTCAGCATACCAGTAAATGATGAGTGATTTTCCAGGGGTAAAGTCCCCATAACACTTATCAAGCCATTGCTTTGCTTGAACGGTATTTTTTCCCATTAAAAATAGTGCTTAATCAACATACGAATTCGATTTTTTCCATTGTTTTGAAAACATTAAAAGTAGCGTCACTAAAACCACTATAACTTGTAAACCAATCGTCGAAATGTCATGAAATTTTGAGACATATCGTTTGAAGGTTGGTACTCCGTAAAAATCATATGGATGGGCGACATCTATGTGTCAGACCAAAAGCTCTTCAGCCTACATGTTACTTCTTCCTTACACCCATATTCGCCATATGGCGACTATTATCTGTTTCCAAACATGGAAAAGTGGCGAATAGGTAAGAAATTTTCGTCGAGCGACGAATTCATAGCAGACACTGACGCTTATTTTACCGACCTCAGCAAAGAGTATCACCCGGACCGGCGTAAAGAAATTGGAGAAGCAATAAGCCACGCGCATAGCCCAAGGAGGGGACTATGTTGAAAAATAAAAAGAGTTTTGATAAAATTTGCTGTTGTTTGTTTTCACACAGAGTTTTCGAACATGTGTTCATGACTGAGAAAGCTTTATATGCATCTAATAAGACACAAAAATTAATTTTACTGCCAATGGAAGTACAACGTGTTTTCCTTAGCATATTCGGTGAATTTTAAAATAAAATCTAAATAAGAAAGATTAAATTTATCAGATTACTGGGCTCACCTTGTATATCATTTTAAACCTCTTGCTTTACAGGTCAATAATCTTACTATACAATGTACAATAATTTCCTTTTTAAAGTCAGACACTTTACATATTTCTATTAAAGGATGTTTAAGAGAAATGAAAATATGCTTTTGAGTGCTTTAACTTTTATTTGGATAGTTAATAGGCTGCAGTAAAACCGCCATAAGCAAGGGTATGTCAAATGTTGACATAGGTAGTTCAGAACATTGCTAGAGATATAAGGCATTGTATTTTATGTTATATAAATATTTGTTTTCCTTTCTTAAACAAAAATGAAGTTAGAACTAGAGGAATAAGCAATAGAGACTTCTAATGTGTTAAGTTGTTAACTGTTGGATCCTATCATTTTTGTTGTTTTATAATGTTCATATCTCTCCTTTTATTATTTTTGATTTTTAATGTATGGAACACTTATGGCATCACTTCGGTGTCCATCTGTCACATCCGATTTTCTTCACAGCTTTTTGACATAGAAAGTCTAATCAGAGCCGTGTAGTTTTGAAAGTTAAATTTTGACTTAAAGGGTTAGTTTTGGGGTTGAAACCGGAAGTGAAATATTTTTTTTTTAACCAGGTCATCGAGTGGGGTGTCAAATGAAAGCTTGTGAAAACACGAGTTCAAAAATATATATGATGTAATACTGGCGCATACTTTTCTTTGTATTATTTTAAAAGAATCGCTGTCCCTCCCCTATTCCGAAAAGTACTGATCAAAATCTTTTGAAAAAATTCTGGAATATACTCCGTAAAGTGTAGATTAAACAAAAAATTATCACAAGTGCATTACGTTTGATAATTTATCTGGTATAAAAAAAACTATGAAAACTATGAGGCTTGACAGTATGGTGAAGGTTTTTTTAATATACTTTTCAGTACACACACTGATGGGTACCGAAAAGAAATAACTTCGTTTTATTTGTTTCTAATTAAACAAAGATTTAGATAGTAAATATTTGTTTTACACTTTTATTACTAGACTCTAGATTGAGCTAGTTTGATTTATTGGCCTTTAAGTAGTTAAGATGCTATAACTGAATATACATTATTGACGTGAAACGTGAAAATACATATTGGATCTTAAGATGTCAGGGACCAAATTAATTTAGCCTAGGTAAAGATTTTATTTTATTTAATATGTAATCACCGTACGGAACACTAACTGCGCAAGTCCGACTTGCACTTCGCCGGTTTTTTTTTTAATATTTGTTTCTACTCCTTTAACTATTCTTCTGTCTCTGGATCATAATGATGAACCCACGTTTCATCCTTAGCAACTATTCGATCCAAAAAAGTAGAGGAATCCTATTCAAATCGGCCATAAATCAACTTGGATGTTATGACTCTCAGTCGTTACTCGCCATTTAAACATTTGGGAATTCATTTAGTTGATAATTTCCCAAACCAGAATGGACAATATGAAAAATACGTTCGCATGAAATGTTCAGAATCTCTGCTATAAGTTTCAGCCTGTTTCACCGATTCTCCAAAACCATTTCATGCACAGCCTCAACATTCTCTCGAATAGGCACAGAAACGGGTCTTCAGCATGTTGTTCATCACTGACGTCGGTTTTTCCTTACTTGAAATCAGCAACTTCATTTTTTATAGTCACGTAGTAAGGACATTCAATTTATCAAGCATGTTATCTTAAATTTCTTTAACGGACGATCTGTTCAAAAAGAAATACTTTATCACCGATCAATATCATATCGTCTTAAGAAAAATTCACTATAAATAGCACAAAACTTTGTGTATTAATTAGTGGAGGCAATACTGGAAAATTTTCAGGATTTTTGGAATTTTTTGGGTTCAGCTTGGAAATCGATTTAACTACTTTGAAACAGTGCCAACATAAAACGAATGTAAACGAATTTTCTCAGCCTAATTTTGACCGCAAGACCTCTTTTCTTTTATTTTAGTGCATTTTTTCACATTTTTACGCTTTCGACTCACTATTTCTTAAATATCTTTTGATATTATTTCACTATTTCTTAAATATCTTATGATATGATATATATACCATTTATAATGTTAACATTTAAAACCTATTTTAAAAAAAATTCTTATAATTTAAAGTATAAGTAAGTAAAAATATACAATCGCCATTCTTTTGTATTATTCACTCGTAAATCCACTTTTCTTAGGAATTCGATGAGATTGAAATATGATATTAATCTAAATGTTCTTTATTTAATTAAAAAAAAATTGACCCATTGTGAAGTGAGGTATTCATAATTAAAGTGTACATAATTAACATGCAACAGGCCAATGAAGTATAAGAAAGTTTCGTGTATATCTTAAGAACCAGTCTTACGATTTTTTTAAAAAACTGATATTTAGTAAAAAAAATATTAGAAAAATTTTGAAATAAAAATTATTTTTTTTACCGATTTGTCAAAAAGATATAAATATTTAAAGAAAGAAAAGATATTTTTTTTAAAAGAATAAACGCGTAGTGAGGGATAGTATCACAATTTGACAACGCTGTATATCGTCATACTTTACGTGCCAACATTCAAACAGCATTTAAAATGGTTAACTCTTAAACAGAAATTCATTTGTAGGCTAAATAATTTATTGAATAAACACAATATATTTATCAGCTTTATCTTTAATCATCAAATAAAAATATTAAATGTATTAATTAAAAATTTGAATTTGTATCTTATTGTATTGTATATATTTATTATTTTTTCTTTAGTATTTAAAAGATTTATATTTAAACAAAAATATGTTTATAGATTCTACAATTTTTCGATAATATTTTAAATTAATATTATGTTTATTTATCAACATTGTTACATATCAATTGATAACAATATTATATATATATATATATATATATATATATATATATATATATATATATATATATATATATATATATATTATACAGAAGAATTGTAGACATGATAAGAATACCTATCTCAATAACCAATGTAAAGAAGTACAAGCATATGCAGAGAAAAATCAAGTTAAAGATCTTTTTAAAAAAATTAAAGAGATAGATAAGGATTTCAAACCTAAAACTTGGGCAATCGAGGATAAAAATGGAACACCGCTTACAGAGAAAGAAAGAATAATAGACAGATGGAGAGAATATTGTGAAGACCTTTATTATGATGCACAAGAACAAGACATACACCAACAGATCAATACCACGCAGCAAGAACCTGAAATAATGAGGAGTGAAGTAGAGGATGCTGTTAAGAAACTGAAAAGCAATAAGGCACCTGGCTACGATGACATCACGGGAGATATTCTTAAGGAACTAGATCATGACACAGTGGGGATGATCTATAAAATATGTAATAATATCTGGAAAACTGGAGTATGGCCGAAAGATTGGACGACCTCTATAATAATACCACTACATAAGAAAGGCTCTACCCGTAAATGTAGTAATTATCGTACATTATCTCTATTATCACATCCAAGTAAGGTAATGGTACATATCATAAATAATCGTTTAAGATACTATGTTGACCAACAAATCTCTAGAGAACAAGCGGGATTCGTTAAAGGACGAGGCACAATAAATCAGATTGTTAACATAAGACAATTGATAGAGAAATGTAGAGAGTATAATGTGTCTATGGTAATGTGCTTCATAGACTATAATAAGGCTTTTGATTTTGTCAACTGGAAAAAGCTTTGGGAGGTACTAGAGCAAATGGGTGTTCCTTATCATCTGATTAAATTGATTAAAAACCTCTACTTGAACAGCACTTCAGTGGTGAGAATAGACAATACAATATCCGATCAGTTTCATCGTCGCCGAGGTGTAAGACAGGGCTGTGTTTTGTCTCCTACATTATTTAATGTTTATGGTGAATTTATAATGAGAAATGCGTTGAATGAATGGGATGGTGGAATCCTAATAGGAGGTGAGCGAATAAACAACTTGCGCTACGCTGATGATACCACCATATTTGCAGCGACTGAGGAGGAGATGGCTACATTTTTAAATCGGATAGAGCAAGAAAGTGAGAAACTAGGTCTGACCATAAATAGGGACAAAACGAAGCTGATGACAGTCGATAAGTCTGACCAAATATTAAGATCCGACTTACTCAATGGCATTGAGAGAGTAACAACCTTTGTATATCTAGGATCATCCGTAAGTAGTATGGGAGGATGCGAGAATGAAATAAAAAGAAGAATATCCCTAGCAAGAAATGCTATGACGAGACTTACTAAGATATGGAAAAGTCCGTACATAACTAAAGGAACGAAATTAAATCTCGTACAGACCTTAGTATTTCCAATATTTTCATATGATGTAGAATCCTGGACACTTAGAGTAAAGGAACGTAAATCTATTGATTCCTTTGAAATGTGGTGCTATAGGAGGATGTTGAGAATATCCTGGACCGCCAGAAGAACTAATCAATCTATACTAAATGAACTAAATGTAACTGTAAGATTATCATCACTATGCATGAAAAGAATTCTTCAGTATTTTGGACATGTAGCTAGAAGGCCAGGCAATAATGTAGACCGGCTAATAATAATGGGAGAGGTCTAGGGTAAAAGGAGTAGAGGCCGCTCGCCAACAAGATGGTCAGATCAAATAAAACAAGTTATGGATCAACCACTCCATGTATCGTTGCACTTGGCAGAAGATCGAGAGAAATAGTGAACAGAACAGTGAAGTCATTCCAGAGAGATCACGACCCTCAAGACTGAGGAAACGAATAGATATATATATATATATATATATATATATATATATATATATATATATATATATATATATATATATATAAAAGGTTTTATAAATTTCCTCGGTAAAGCTAAAGATGCAATTTAATCTTTTAATACTAAGATCTGAAATAACACTTTTTAAAGGCATTAAGACGGCAATATTAGTTTTTTTCATGATGCACTTTTTATACGATACGTAATTTGTAATTATTACCTAAACGTTTCTTATGTGTTATCTTTTCTAGTGAAAGCAGTTTTTTACATAGACAACACTTTAAATTTTTTCCTAACTCATCTAACTCGATCCGTCGACCACTACACAGGTTAGGCTCTTCAGTTTTTAATTTTTTCGCGTCATTCATTCACGAAATACTTTTTTTGCGTTTGAGCGTATCCTTTGCAAATTTGCCTTTATGTCGCAAATTATTATAATCAGAAGGCATTTTTTATTTACTTATATATTTTTTTTTATTTTAAAAGAGAAGTAATAATGTCTAAAGAGTAAACATACCCAAAGTATAATAAATATAACCTATAAAAACGTTACTCCTATGGAGCATTCGGTATACTCCTTGGCAGCGATGCCACATTTAATTTTATTAAATGTATGATTGTATTAGTGTGTGTCTTCCATCTATCGAATACAGTCTTCGACAAAAATAAAATACTCTACCATTGAGTAGTTTAAACTTTTTGTATTTACTGTCGGACTATACGTTTGGCTCCGATTGTCACACGTGAACTACCTTAATAACCTTTAAAATATATTTTTTTAAATATACATACTTTTTGCAACGCCCAGGTATATCTAACCTCTTAAAATATTTCATGAACGTAAACTTAAAATTAAACTTATTATTAACTAGCCGGGCCCGCGGCTCCGCTCGCGTGGACTTGATTCACTACTATCGTCACTGCTTATTCCTTATGTTACCCAACGTAATAAAATATCTCCCATTATTTCCTCTTTTCTCCCAATATTTCTCCTTATCTCCCATTATTTCTACATAATTTCCATTATCTAGGCTTATCTCTGCTCATCTCCCATTATTTCTCCTTATCTCCCATTATTTCTCCTTATCTCCCATTATCTCACCTTATTTCCCATTATCTAAGCTTATCTTGACTTCTCTCCCATTATTTCTCCTTATCTCCCATTATCTCACCATAACTCCCATTATCTAGACTTATCTCTGATTATCTCCCATTATTTCTTCTTATCTCCCATTATTTATACTTATCTCCCATTATCTCACCTTATCTCCCATTATCGAATCTTATCTCGACTTTTCTCCCATTATTTCTCCTTATCTCCCATTATCTCACCTTATCTCCCATTATCTAGGCTGATATCGAATTATATAGAACATATGTATAAATTTATAAAAACACGTAAATCGGATAAGTGGTTCTCGAGTGATAAGCGCACTAACGGACAGACAGAAAAACGTTGCATTATTTATGTATTGTATTCTTTGCTACATGATATTGTTCCATATTTAATGCTTTAGGGAGTGTATTGCAAGAGAATGCGCTAGCGGCAAACTTTTCTCCGACTTGAATCACTAATATGGTCACTGCTTATTACTTATGTCACCTAACGTAATAAAATATATCCTATAACCTGGCCAGAGAACATATGTATGTTTAAAAAAAAAAAGCACGTAAATCGGATAAGTGGTTCTCCAGTGATAAGCGCACTAACGGACGAACAGACGGACAGACAGACAGAGAGATATTGCATTTTATATATATTATAGATAATAGATATTCTCTGCTACATAATATTGTTCCATATTTAATGGTTTGGACTGTGTATTGCAAGAGAACGCGCTAGCGGCAAACTTTGTCCGACCTTATTTACTATTATTGTCACTGCTCATTCCTTATGCTACCTATCGTAATAAAATATAGCCTATAACCTGGCCGGAGAACATATGTATGTTTTTAAAAAAAAAAGTACGAAAATCGGATAAGTGGTTCTCCAGTGATAAGCGCACTAACGGACAGGCAAACAGACAGAGATACGTTGCATTTTATATATATTATAGATGTAATAAAATATATACCTATAATCTGGTCAGAGAACATATAGGAATTTAAAAAATCACGTAAATCGGATAAGTGGTTCTCGAGGGATAAGCGCATTAACGGACAGACAGACAGACACACAAACGTTGCATTTTATATATGTTATAGATATAGATTATTATTATTATTTTTATTATATAACCTGGCCAAAGAATATATGTATGAATTTAAAAAAAGACAGGTAAATCGGATAAATGGTTCTCGCGTGATAAACGCACTAATAGACAGACAGACAGACAGAGAGACATTGCATTTTATATATATTATAGATTATAAATTACAGCTATTCTTTGCTACATAATATTGTTCCATATTTAATGGTTTAGGCTATGTATTGCAAGGGCACGCGCTAGCGGAACTTATTTCCGACATCATTCACTATTTTACGTCACTGCTCATTCCTTATGCTACCTATCGTAATAAAATATAGCCTATAACCTGGCCAGAGAACATATGTATGTTTTAAAAAAAAAAAGTACGTAAATCGGATAAGTGATTCTCCAGTGATAGGCGCACTAACGGACAGACAGACAGACAGACAGACAGACAGAGAGACGTTGCATTTTATATATACTATATATTAACATTAACGTATGCTAATCCGGAGGCAGGGGGCGCTGGGTCTTGGTAGACAGCGGCAGGCTTGGTGTGGAGGGGCGGTAGGCGGCCCTAACTGTGGGGTTGGGGTGGTAGGCGGCTTTGTCCAGGAATTTGAGCTGGGTGCTGCTGATGAATTCCCGGATTGTGGGCATCTAGATGACTCTATGAAGTTAAGTGTTGCGCACTAACCATGGGGTTTTGGCGATGATGCGGAGAGTCTTGTTCTGGATGGTTGGAGGGTGGATCTGCGAGGGCGTAACATCTAGCACCATTCTGGGCTCTAGTAGGTCATTCCAGCTCTGATCATCATCTTGTAAATTGACAACTTGTTGCGAGTTGACAATTTGCTGAACTTGTTCAGGAGTGGGTAGAGCTTGCCGAGGAGTTGGTTGGCTTTCTTGGTGGAAGCGGTACTTGATGCTGGCTAGTTATCAATACTCGTGGTAAGATATTGGTAGTAATTTTATTATTTATACATTGCGACATCTGTGAATGATTATGTAATTATCTTTCCAGGTTGGGTCCATCAAGTATAGATGGCTTAGCCGCCAGTGTATCAACTAACTATATTCTAAGTAACATGCTTTATTTATAGTTTTTATTCCAACTAAGGCATAAAACCTACAATTTCAAACGAATAAATTTACATAAACGATAATTAGCCATCTATAACCGTTTAAAATGTTTATGAAATACTTCAGAGTGTCATCAAACTTAGGCATTAATGGTTTTTACTATGTAAATGTATAATATCATGGACCGTTGAACTTCAAACGCATTAGTTACCTAGTACTTAGAAGCAGGAAGAATACGCCTAATATTATGTTAGATTATACTTGGAATAAATAATAAATAAATGACTTCTATAGAATAATTATGTTTTATTATGGATGTTTATAGTACATGAAAGTTTGCATTAATCAGATTACGATTGCGAGGACAGAATTCAAATTGATCAGTGAAGCTAGGAAAAAATTTAACCTGAAGTAATTCGGAGAGTAGTATCTTTAAATTTTCTTCTTTTAATCATTCGCATTAAAGATTAATTATGGAACTCCAGATAGATACTTACTAATTAGACGATGTCATCAAATGGCGCACAGTGTGTCGCGTAGAACATGCTAGGGGGACAAAATTCATGTTATGATTTCCAGGAAATCTTATTTGCAAAACGTAAACAACACCACCAAACCCCGAATTCCGAGAAAAGGTTGTTTATCAAATTTGCAAGTGGCGAGTCATAAGCGTCAGAAGTCAGGTAATGAGTTTAATGCAGCTCTTTCAATCAATCAGTTGCAATTTAGCGACACTTTCGTGCACATCTTATAGTGACATATTGTAATATTGTGAAAGTTTTTGTGATGAATATTAATACTGAGGGTAAGTACTATTTTTTAATGTATTTTTTTAATCAGAATCTATTAATTTGAATTTTTAGTATTTTTTTTTAAATAGCCTATATATTTTAGCGTGTTTTTTTTAAAAAAAAGAACTTTGAAAGTTCAGAATATACAGACATTCACCTCTATCCGGGCTAGTTTTTAGATATTACACAGAAATAACTTTATTCTTCGTAAAAATACACATATTGTTTAGCACACTTCAGTACAACATGTTTTTTTCTTTGTTCTTTTTTTCCAGAACACGTTTACTCTATTTCAAGGGTAGCCTTTTTTGAGGAGTGGTTGAAACACACGAAGAATGAAAAAAACTCGCGTGTATATGACTTTCTTTCTTCAAAATTTCACTTTGGTGACATTACTGAAAGCAGCCAAAAAGAAATAAAGTTGAAGATATCCAACTTGTCTAATAAGTTTGGTGCCAAATGGTTGGCTTCAGGAAAGTCGAAGGAGCGTTTTTTAATTAAAAATAAGAATTGGTTGGATGAAGCAGACATACAGTTTACTGCGAGTTCTTTTGCGCCACAACCTTCAACATCAAGTGAGAATGTGACTCCTGCAGGAAGACCTCGCAAAGATTTCGAGGAATCGTCGTTTAAGACGAAGAAACGTCGCGTCGTGGATCTCGTAGAATCCCGAAGTGTCAGTGAATTGGTGACTGCTGCCGAAATTGCTGTGCGTTCAGCAGGGCAAAGGAAAATTGTCAGTGTGATTAGAGACAAATGTGAGAGCCCAGATAATATTATTAAGTCTAAAAATACCAGTTCCGTTAATCCTAGGCAATTAAGTAGTGACGAAGCCTTAGCTTACTATATAGATTCTAAGTCAACAACGCATTCTTACAAACAAACTACGAAGTGGTCCATGAAGGCGGGGCATAATGTGTTTCCGTCATATTTTAGTTTAAAAAAGTCCAAACAGGCCTGTTACCCTGCAGAGGAGCACATTGCTATAACAGAAACTCGTGCTCAAATAAATTTGCAAGCCTGATTAAATAAAACAGTGGAACGTCTAGTATTAGCACAGAATGAAGTTATCAGCAGTGTGCTCCCAACAAGTTCATCGTTTACACTTGTTAGTAAATGGGGATGTGATGGAAGTTCTGGGCACAGCACATACAAACAGAGATTAGAGAACACTGAATATACGGACGAGTTTCTTTTCGCATTTTCTTTAGTTCCCCTTAAGTTATATGATGTTTCCAAAATTATTTGGCAAAATCCTCGGCCTTCATCAACTTTGTATTGTCGCCCAATCAAATTTATATTTGCCAAAGAAACGAACGACTTCACGTTAGTGGAGACAAATAGATTGTGGGAAGAAGTTAATGCTCTTCTTCCAACACTTATCAACTTTGGTGATTCTCAAATCTCTGTAAAACACGAACTTTTGCTGACAATGACAGACGGAAAGGTGTGTAACGCCTTAACGGAAACTAGTTCATCCCAAAAGTGTTTCATCTGTGGCGCCACCCCCAAGACGATGAACGATGACCCCGCGATGTTTAACAGCAATCAAGAACATTTTGGCTTGGTTTATCTACACTTCATGCTTGGATTCGTTGCTTCGAATGTCTTTTACATATCAGTTACAAGTTGAATATTAAGAAATGGCAGGCTAGAAGCAACGAAGACAAAGCAGATATCAAGGTTCGTTCCGAGGAAATCAAATTGAAATTTAAGAACGAGATGGGACTCATTGTAGATAAACCAAGGCCAGGATTTGGTTCTTCAAATGATGGAAATACAGCCCGTCGCTTTTTTAAGAATGCTGAGATGAGTGCTCAGATCACAGGGTTGGATGTTACAATTATAAAAAAGTTTGATGTTATTTTGAGAACATTGTCTTCTGGATTCGAGATAAACTTAGTTGAATTCAAAAAATTTTGTCCTGAAACCAGAAAACATTATCTTAGTCTCTATTCGTGGTACTGTATGCCTGCTACTGTGCATAAAATATTAATTCACAGCACAGAAGTCATCAAAGCGGCATTGCTTCCAATTGGGCAGCTTTCCGAAGAGGCTCAAGAAGCACGGAACAAAGATTGCCGCAGATTTAGGGAGTACAACACCCGCAAGTGCTCGCGTGTTGCCACGAATAGAGACTTACTGTGCATGTTAATTATAACTTCTGATCCTTTAATCAATAGCCTTCGAGAGATTCCCAAAAAAAAGCCGGAAAGAATATGTACAGATGTATTAAAGTTAATTGTAAGCCCTAGCATAGGATTATACAGTTATACAGTAAACGACTCATCAGAAGACTCTGATGATGATTATTAGGTTCAGCTACTATTTTTAGTTATGTAGTGCTTGTACTAAGCATGTAAACCTTGACTTGTAAATTTTTCTTTATCAATAAATGAGTATTTTTATTTTACATATAATTACAGTCAGTGTCATTATGCTAAATTTATTACAGAGCATTTATAACATTATTTTAAAAATAAACAAAAACAATTTTTGACTGGAATTTTCAAAAACAATTTTTTTTTTGAACCGAACAGCAAGAAATATGTACCTTAAAAAAATCGAAAACATTTTAAAATACCAACTACTTATGTATGTATAATGCACAAGTTACCTACCTGAAAGGCAGGTATTATTTGAGTTTATCCTTTTTGTGTCAATAAAACTAAGTAATATGGATTAATTGTTTTATTTTTAATTGACAAATGCAATAAATGATTTTTCATCTGGTTATTATTAAAAATAATAATACAGTGTCTTTCATTTAGTTGTACATTCAAGTTTGTAGAAAAATTCGTGCACATACGCAGAATATTTTGTTTTTGTTATACAATGTTTTGTGCAGCTGGACAAAAAATACAGGTAAGCGAAATGCAGCTAAATGAAAGACACTGTATTATAATTTTTAATTCTAATAACCATACAAAATACCCTTGCCCTTTAGTTCCGTTATCTATCTGCTAAGCTGATGCAATCCTACCGCGATATGCAAGGGTGGCTGTATTACACAAATTTTATCGATATTGAGTACCTGCGGTAAATTGTGAATAAAACCCACATTTATTAACCGATTTCCATGATTAATACCTTATTTTATTTTCCAGATACGCAGCTGTCAGAAAAATGTATAATATTTTGTTTTTCTTTTGTTATTGCGCTTTTTTACCGAAAAAAATAATGAATTTTACACGAAAAAAAAATTTTTCTCTCCATTAATTTCTAAATAACTTCAAAACGATAAAAGATAGAATAAAATAATATTCAATCAAATTTAATAAAATTTTGTTACACATTTTTTAATGTTTTATTTATAAAAATCTGACAAGTTGTTCCCGAGTTATCATTAAATATGTCCGCGTAGATGACTAATTTAGTGGAAAAAATTAGCCACGCCCATAAAAAAAACCAACGCGATGAATTTTTTCTTAAAATAACTTAATATGCCTAGAATATACATAAACAATTGAAATAAGTGAAAAAATAATTTTGTCCAGCTAACTTGTACTAGTCGACACACTGTGTGGCGATTTAAATTCAATAGTACTTTTTTCCAACATACGAGACTTAACCTCTAACATCAATTTAGTGTATTAACTTTAAATATTCACTCTTTGATCCAAAAAATAAAAACTCAGTCCATCGGCTAGCTCAGTCATCTTACGACATCCTGGATACGACTTGTATTTTCGGTTTGGACACAACTTTGGAATCTGTCTTTTTATGGAGATATTTTGAAAACGAAGGAAAAGTATAAAACTCAGAGACTTTGATGTTATGTGGCTTAAAGTACCAAACAAGTTAAACCTAAGGTCTGCTGCCTCACCAAATGATACTAATTTTAAAGCATTTTTACTTTTTAAACACCACCTACTATTCCCATAGTGCAGTCCAGGATGCCCGATATTGTCTTCAGACAGCGTATCATTAAACGTATTTTAATGAAGCCGGACACCAAAAAACCTTCTGACGCTGACGAAATACCTGCCATAGTACTCAAAAACTATGCGAGGAAACTAACTCTAGTTTTCTGTAGACTTTTTAACCTATCCTACAGAAAGGGAATATTTCCTTCTTGCTCGAAATGTACCACAGTTCAGCCAATACCTAAAAAAGGCAAGAAGACCTTGCTAAATAACTACCGACCAATCGCACTGCTTTCAATAATATCGAAAGTCATGGAAAAGGCTATGAATTAGCATCTTCTAAAATATCTTGAAGGATTCAACATTATTAGCGATCACCAGTATGGCTTTCGTAAACATAGATCAACAGGAGATCTCCTGACTTATGTAACACATGTTTGGAACAACACAATTGAACACTTTGAAGAATCTCGAGCGGTTGCTCTTAACATATCTAAGGCATTCGACCGTGTTTGGCACGATGGACTGTTGGCTAAGCCGCGCTCTTATGGAATGTCTGAAAAGTTCTGTTTGTGACTCTCTTGTTTCCTCAGAGAGCGTTCTTTATGAGTGGCAGTCGACGGATTTCTTTCTAATACCTTCAACCTATCAACGCCGGTGTGCCTCAAGGCTCCATACTATCTCCTACTATCTTTCTCATTTACATTAACGATCTGCTGCAAAAGACCGGAAACCCACTCTACAGCTTTGCAGATGACAGTACGCTTATCTCTTCATTCACTTTGAAAGCTCGGACATCGGCTACTCAGACGAATATCCGCAGACAGCGGGAAGTCGTTCAACTTAACAGAGACCTGGAAAAAATTCTATCTTGAGGTGACAGTAACCAAGTACGCTACAAAAACCCAGGCGGCAGTTTTTTCTAAAAAAGTTAACGTTGCTGAACCCGACATAGTTATGTCAGGGCACTCCATTTCTCTAACATCGTCACTCAATTTGTTGGGCGTTAATTTGGGAGCAAATATGTCCTGGCATGAACATGTCGCAGACATAGCAAGGAGAGCAACATTACATTTGTTGGATTCTATTCAGAGAAGAGCTATTTGTCTGATTGGAGACCCGGAACTGACCGGCGGCCTTGATTCGCTGGAACATCGGAGAACGGTTGGCGACTTGAGCCTATTCTACAAGTATTTGCACGGAAAGTGTTCGGAGGATGTAGCCTGCTTAATTCCTCCCAGAGCGGTGCATGTTAGAAATACACGTCGCGCTAATACTTCACATCCGTCGCTTGTTACTCCTCATACAACGCTTTTCAAGCAGTCTTTTATATGGAGAACATCATCCCTTTGCAATAATTTGCCCAGGACCGTGTTTCCTACTGAGTACAATTTACAGAGATTCAAGAGCAATGTGAATCGCTTTTTTTTTTTCGCACACGTGTCGCTCCTGTAGCGCTTTAGGAACTCTGCAGCACGTGTGCTAGACCCATAAAAAAATAGTTAGGATTATGGAAATACTTTTTTGTGTAAGGTTACGATTTAGTTCAATGCTAAAATTTTAAATGGATGATTGATTTACCGGGAAATATTTCTGTAAATGACATGGGTAGTTTATATTTAAAATACCTTCGATTTTAACCACTAGTATTACGTTATTACTCGAAAAGTTAAGTCAATTGCCGCTTTTTTATTTGTATTTATATAATGAAACATAATATAAAACAGAGATATAAACCTCCTTTAAAAGATAATCTACTATAATATAATCGGATGATTTACCCAAAAAAGGACGACTATTGACGACGAAAATGATGACAGCAATTGCAGGAAGAGAGCTGGTTTTAACAGATATTTATACGGTAATTTTGTAAAGAAGAGCTACGTTGTCAAATGTATTAGAAATATTTCAAATGCAGTCGAATTGTCTGGAATTTACCACCGAATTCAAGTGAAAAATTATAGATTATATCTCAATAGTAAGTGAAAGCTTCCTTCCAGAAAGGAAGACCTAGTGTCAAAATTGTATTCTTTGAACCCAGGTTACGAAAGGGTAACATTTTGACGTCACAGTATTACCGATATTATGTCTTTATTCTTTCAAAAATCGCATGTTAGTTTATATTTTTAAGGAAAGATTGAATTTTCGCTCTCTCATCGCTCATCGTTTGAGCCAAATTTTTTCCGCCGATCCATTTTTTCATATTCGGAAATAGGAAATAATCGTTAGGGGCTAAATCTGGCGAATATGGTGGATACGAAAGCAATTGGTAACCTAATTCGTGGACTTTCGCCATTGCGATGATACAAGTATATGAAAAAAAATTTTTAAAAAAAGACGAGTTGACTTAAAAAAAGACACTTCATTACCTGTCGATATTTGATTTTATTGAATTCTCAATTATTGTCGGCCATATCGTCTTCAAAAATTCACTATAAATAGCTCATTAAAATCGAG
This sequence comes from Pachyrhynchus sulphureomaculatus, assembly GCA_019049505.1. NCBI lineage: Eukaryota > Metazoa > Arthropoda > Insecta > Coleoptera > Curculionidae > Pachyrhynchus > Pachyrhynchus sulphureomaculatus. The sequence goes on along the minus strand of CM032446.1, from coordinate 261,695,123 downwards.
AACACCAAACTTTATGTACATATTTATTATATGTCAAGATACTCTCCATAGCAACCATATCTGTTTTTTACGAGGGTTGAATCATAAGTACCTGGCCTTGACAAAAAAAACATTTTTATGTGTAAAATTTATTTTATTTTTCAGCATAGTCCAATTTTGTATTCCATCTAAAAAATACGATTTCTCCAACCCTTTAAAATCACATCGTCGTTTGAGCCACATTTTTTTCCGCCGAGCCACTTTCTTATATTCGAAAATAGAAAATAATCGCTGGGGGTTTAATCTGGCGAATATGGTAGATACGGAAGCAATTCGTATCTTAACTCATGCAATTTTGCCATGGCGATGATACAAATGTGCACTCGTGCATTGCCTTGATGAAAGAGAATTTTTTCTTCGCCAAAAGCGGATGTTTTTCATTCACAGCATGGTTGAAACGATCCAATAAATTGACATATAACTTTCCATTAATCGTTCTGTCCTTTTCAAGGTAATCGACGTGGATTATGCCGCGTGCATTCCAAGACACTGTGGCTATGACTTTGTTGGCCGATAAAGTTATCCTGGCCTTCTTTGGAGCAGGTGCGCTACTGAAAACTCACTGTTTGGACTGTTCTTTAGTCTCTGGTGTACTGTGATGAATCCATGTTTCGTCAACAGTTATGAATCGACCACAAAAATCATACCGATTGCACTTTAACATCACCAAACATTATTTTGAGGTTGACATTCGTGCGTGTTTATTGTCATTTATGAGCAATCGCGGCACCCATCTTACGGAAAGCTTTCTCATATCAAATGAGTTGTTAAAATGTTCTGCACCCGTTCAATTGAGATGCCTACAGTCTCAGCAATCTCGCGCACTTCCACTCTCCGATCATTTAACATTGTATCGTGGATTTTTTCAATCATTTATGACGTGGTGACCTCATTTGGTGGACCTGGACGTTCTTCATTACAAATGCTTGTACGGCCGCATTTGAATTTAGCTGTCCAATATTTCATGGTCGATAACGAAGGTACAAAGTCCCCGTAAAACGTCACTGAGTTCCTCTTTTATCTCATCTTTCGTTTTCTTTTCTAAAAACAAATATTTTATCACAGTTCGATATTCAATTTTTTCCATTGTTGTAAAATCACAAAAGTTGTTCTATTTAAATGACTGCCACTCGCAAACTAATTCACGCACCAACTTAAAAATTTAACAGCATTCTTGTGAAAGGTTATCTTTACGAAAAATATATTATTTAAATAGCCGTAACGCCATCTCTGGCCGAGGGCAGGTACTTATCATACAACCTTCCTAATTTTGTACTTGTAGGAGAATTAACAATTCCCGTGGTGGCATCTCCATGGGCAATTTAAGGAACAAGTTAATCAAGACTTATCTTGGTAAATGCAGACGATCTGTAAAAAACTTGACTTGGCTTCTTTATTAGGATACGGCTGTAGAGACTCTTCTATTAAAAAACATACACTAACGAACATCTAGTCCATTTGGACTTTTGTTGAAACAGTAATAACCTCCGCTAATTTCACTGAAGTTCAGCAAGCCTCGTTCAAATTCTTATCCTTCTTGTGACTGACACAGCATAGTCTTAAAAATAACAATCGGCAAAATAATGTATCTAGTATTTCGTAGCAGACACTCAGTGTTAGAGTAAACACTGAAATCGTCGATCGCACACTAAAGAATAACTTAATCCAAACACTACAACTCGATATTTACTGATGACATATTAATTACAAAAAGAGTTGAGTTGAACACCGACATCTTTTATAATTGAAAATAATGAAACAATAACATTATTTATAGATTCATATGCTCCATCATCCCTGAAAAGGGCGTATAATATAATCTAGCTCAGGGGTGCTTAAACTTGAACTGCTGGCGATCTGCCTTAATATTGTTAGACTACGATCGATCGACTCTGAGAGGCTGCAAGTAAGTGTGATGCAGGATTGTCGTCTAGGTAGGGTGTATCGTGGCATAGATATTAGTTTTCCGCACAATATGCATTTTTTTAGTCAAGGTAAGTGTAGGTCTGCTCTAAAATGTCAATGAAAAAACTCATAGATATTCAAAATTGCGAGTTTATTGGTTCTTACAAAACAAACGAGTTCTAGTGTCTAAACTTAACTAAAGAGTGACTTTGGATGTTGAAGCGTGGCACTGCATGTCCTCAGCATACTTTTCATAAGATGGTACGTAATTACCGAGTGCTAATCGCAAGCATGATGACATATGTTCGTCAGTTAGTCGATTGCGATATTTTGACTTAATTATCTTCATTTCAGAAAATACAGACTCGCACAAGTAAGTTGACCCAAACATTGCCGTCAGTTGAAGGGCGATTTGCCTTAGATTCGGATATTTATCTTCAGATATAAAACACCGGAATTTTGTATCAGATGCTGTGGCTTTGAGATGTATATCTGATATAATCTGCACTAACTCATTTTCAACAGAACATGAGTCCATGTTAAACTGACTTGCTATTTCAGTAGCTAATTCCTCAATGTTTTTACACGAAAAAGGATAACACATAAATGATGCAATATTTGTCAATTTACTGAAATCATAAAAACGTATTTCGAATTGGCCCAAAATATTTGATAATTCTGCCTCATAAATAACATAATTCAACTGAGGAATCCTTGCTTTCAAAGACGGAAAATTTTTCAGATCCTTTATTTTCAGTTGATCTATCATAAGTTGCAATTTACTTTTGAATGCGTTTATTGCGCTAATCATCTCAATAATAGTTTTTCCTTTACCTTGAAGCTCCAAATTAATGGTGTTTAAATGCATTGTGATGTTTGTCAAAAATGCCAAATCAGTCAGCCATTTTCCGTTTTTCAGCATCTGAGTATCATCACCTCTTTCGTCCAGAAAAGCTGTTATTTCGGGCAATAATTCTTGAAACCTTTCTAAGAATTTTCCGCGACTTAACCACCTGACATCCGTGTGAAGAACTAAATCAGTGTGTTCAGCTGACTCACTATCTTCCAACTGCAATTTAAAGAGCCGTCGTTGCAAGCTACGTGCACGGATAGAATTCACAATTTTTATTGCAATGCCCATAATCTCCTCCATGTTTAGAACTTTTGAACACAAAACTTGTTGATGTATAATACAATGGAAGGAGAAAAATGAAGGGAAATCATCATTAGCTCGACACAATGGCACAAAACCGTTTTCGTTTCTAGTCATTGCTGGTGCTCCATCGGTTGTAATGCATACTAGTTTATATATTGGTAGCTTGTAGTTTGTTACACAATTGAAGAAAACGTCATATATATCTTCGCCACGGGTTTTTCTTTTCAGAGGAATTATTGTCAAAAACTCTTCCTTAGCCGAGATGTCATTAAATACCATTCGAATAAAAATACACAGCTGGGCAGTGTCTGTCATATCGGTGGATTCGTCAAACTGTAAAGAAAAGTATGTACATTCCATGATATCATGTTTTAGTTTATCTGCCATGTCGTGACTCATGACTTCAACACGCCTTGTGACAGTCGGACGAGATAACTGAAGTTCTCTAATAGCAGACATAATCTCTGTTCTATTTTTAAAATCTCCAAATAAAGTCTCACCCGCTTCAATAAATGCTTCCTTCACAACCAATCCATCATCAAATGGTTTCTTGTGTTTCGCCAATATATGAGATATTTTAAATGACGCGATCGTTGCAGCTTTTGATTGTTTGGCTGGTCTTGTGAACATGGTTTGTTCTTTATTCAAACAAGTTATCAAATCACGTACTTTTCGTTTTCTTAATTCACTCTGTGACGGAAAATCCTTTTCCATTGCTTTGCTTGAACGGTATTTTTTTTCATTGTTTTGATAATATCAAAAGTAGCGTCACTAAAACCACTATAACTTGTAAACTAAATTTTGACACGTATCGTTTGGATTGAATATGGATTTTTTGAAAAGGGCGACATCTATGTGTCAGACCAAAAACTTTTCAGCCTACAACCAAAACCCAAGAAATTCTTAGAATACTAGCAAAATTATACACCCCTTTTACCTCTTTTCTCCGCACCTATTTGAAAATTATAGGTTCCTTTTCTACTTCAACTATTATAGGTGTTCCAAAACTAAAATCGATATCGCATTCTTTCTACAGTTATCGAGACAACAGACAGGCAAACAGTCAGACAAGCAGACCGACAGACAAACAGACCGACGGAAATTCGAAATCAAATTTGTCGTAATCTATGGACCCTGAAATGTAAAGAATGCAAAAATCTCGTGGAATGATTTTTTTCGCTATTTGACAATTGATTTGGTTTGATTTGGCAACAGCGAGATTTTAGATCTCAAGCCGCTGATCTGAATGTTGATTAGTAAAGAGAAAGCAAAGAAACGGGAAGCAAACCGAGATAAAGGTGAACGATCACGGCTAATTAGCGATACAAATGCATAATATCGAATGCAAGAAAAATACCGCAAAATTCAACACGTTGTGTGTAAGAACGTGAGTCATTCATGAATATAAAATAATTGTCTGTTTATATCTGAATTATTTTTTCAGCTTTATTACTTATCTGTTACATTTCTATGTTTGGTAAATCTACAAGCCGTATATCTTTACGCAATGGCAGCGGTAATAAATTACCCATTTTTTTCAGTTTGGAAGGAGTGTACGCTTTAGAACTACCTCCGGATTCCATACTTTCAAAACCATGTAATTCCACTTGAAAATGCATCTACACGATGTATAACCATTTGTGTACTTGGATATTTTTTTGTATAAAGAACCGACAGAACGCTGCGGTTTTTAAATTATAAGCCAACCGTATAAAAAACTAAAATAAACCATTAACTCAAGAGCTAGAGGAGTATTCCCAATCGTGTTGTAATAACAATAAAGATGATTACTCGATGTAAATGCCGGGATACAGGTAATTTTGTTAAATTACTTCATCAGAAAATAGTGCTTAAAAAGGGTTTTTTACACCTTTATATTAGAAAATTATTATACTTTTCTGTTTACCACATTTCTACAGCTCTTGAATGATGATTACGTTGTTTTTATATACCAGCTTATTATATCTACAACTAAAACTAAAAAGTAATTACAGCTCCAGAATGCATATTAAGAAATAATCTCTTCAGTTTTTATTTTTAAGATAGAGAGAAAAAATTGCACGCTGAAACATTGTAGTAAATATAGAATTTAAGGCACTATTCTCTCGATAAACTGGCAATATAAACAAATTTTATGGTCTGAGGAACAACGAAAGTCATCAGAATCGAGAGATCAGGAGAATTTTATAATAATTGACTGGACGTAGCACCGCAAAAACCCAATACAGTAGGGAAAGTGAGCTCCAAGTTGGTGATGAGATTTTGACGGCGCTTGCGACGACGGGTTAGTCTTTCAAAATGGCCGTTCAGTGTTTACATCTGATCTCGAAATGTGTCTTTTGAAATGTATTGTTGAGCGTTTTCTGATATGGCTGCAGTTTGGGTCTTATAGAAGCACAAAATCCGACCGGACGACTGAACGATAGGACGACCGGACAACCGAACGGTCACACAGCATCTGGAGACATCGTGCAACTCTTTTGATGGTTACTTTAGCTCAGAAGAGCTCAATAAAGAAACCTGGGTGCGGAAGTCCATTTCTAGTGGATATTAAAAATATCAGCGACGCCGACGAGGATTTTGTAAAAGACGAACTCATTAACATGCGAACCAAGGAAGTGTTGCGAGCGGCATTGAACATGAAGAATCTTGGCGTGTTTTGGCATTCTTTAATACAAGCTTACCCTCTCCTTGTCAAACGAGCCATGTCTACTTTAATTCCGTTTGTTACTTATCTCTGTGAAGCAAAGTGACAAATTAAAACGAAGAGTCGAAATAGATTGGACGTTAAACATGACATACGTCTTGCATTGTCGAAGACAACTCCTCAATTCCAGGTCCTTATTGAAGCAAAGCAACAACATCCATGTCATTAATTAAATAGAGTTGACAAAAAAATAATAATAAATAATAAAAATGCATTTTTTTCTCCTAGAATTCCCTCCTTAGGGGGTCCGTGGTAAGTTTAAAATTTTGAAAGTGGTCCATGGCTTTAAAAGATTAAGGACCACTCCTGTAAAGCGCTGCGAATCTGTCTGATTTGGGTTTGTTCCTGGGCTCTACACTGTTTTTTCGAGATCTAATTGCAAAGGTTACGGCGGATAGTTTTAGACTATTATGTTTTATCAGAGTTGAGTTTCGGATCGCGAAGTGTGTACATATGAATCGAACCCCCGGCAATAGTAAACTCGTTCAACGAGCATCATTACGGTAGTGTTTCGATCTATTTAATTATTTTGTTGATTAGAAACGAGAGGGACTAGAAATAAAGCAGAGTGTAGTGTTAGAATTAAGACAATAAGTAAAAAAATTGGAGGTTTATGAGAATGATTCTGTAAAATTGTAGGAAGCTGACGAAACGATAAACAACAGTTTTTTTTCTTTCTCACATGTTTGAAAATGGAATATACGAGAAACACACGTAAAGTTTTTATAATAACTTGGAAACACAGGAGATAAAGAAGCTTTAATGAAAAATAAAAATAAATTGAGAAACCTAAGAGAGAGAGTTTACATAAACAACGATTTAACAAAACATGAACGAGAACTTCAAAAGAAATTGGAGTATTTAGCAGAGAACGAGGGAAAGAATGGAAAAAGGGTGAATATGGATATCAAAAAATCGTAATCGAAGGAAGAGAATATAAATGGGACATTGAGGAAGAAAAACTGAAAGAACAAACATAGAATACTACGACCATCAAGTTAAAAAACTGAGAAAAAAGAGAGATATAGGTAGATTGATGACGCTCCTGGCAAAGATAAAGGACACGGATGAGAAGACTAGTAAAATGAATACAAATAAGAAAATAATCAAAGAAATATATAGGAAGAAAGGAATGTGAAATAATTATTCAGTTATTAGATTGAGAACACAGAATAATAGGGGTATAAACGGAAAAGAGGATGAACTGACAGAAGAACAACAAATGCCCTATGTAGGAATCACTGAAACAGAAAGGAAAGGAAATGGATGCAAAAAATTTGAAGGAAAAGCATACAAAAATCAACATAGAGATATAATACCGGAACAAGATACAGAACTCACACAAACAGAAGAAACTAATACAGAAGAAACAAAAGAGGCAATCGGCAATTTGAACAGAATGGAAGGATATAGAAAAAAATATGGAAAAGACAGATATAGAATAACTCAACGCCATTGGCCTTACGCTCTTAACAAAAGGGGTAGAAAGGCATAAGGATTAAGTAAGTATGTAAGTTTTATCAAATATAATGCTGGATAATTTGGTTTTTAATAGTTTCGTAAACCGTAAAATCGCGTCTGGAATATATAGTTATTGTTTGGTGCTCTTTTTATCAAACTCGTAATCAAAGTATTCAGAAAGATGCTTTTAAAGTACGTCAGTTGAAATTATGATAGAATATATTCCTGCTGGAAATGTGCCACAGTTCAGCCGATACCTAAAAAAGGCAAGAAGACCTTGCTAAATAACTACCGACCAATCGCACTGCTTTCAATAATATCGAAAGTCATGGAAAAGAATATCAATCAGCATCTTCTAAAATATCTTGAAGGTTTCAACATTATTGGCGATCACCAATATGGCTTTCGTAAAAATACATCAACAGGAGATCTTCTGACTTATGTAACACACGTTTGGAACACGCAACTAAACACTTTGGAGAATCTCGAGCGATTGCTCTTGACATATTCAAGGCATTCGACCGTGTTTGGCACGATGGGCTGTTGGCTAAGCTACGCTCTTATGGTTTGTCTGAAAAGTTCTACCAGTGTATCTCAAGGCTCCATACTGTCTCCTACTCTCTTTCTCATTTACATTAACGATCTGCTGGAAAACACCGAGAATCCAATCTACAGCTTTGCAGATGACAGTACGCTTATCTCTTCATTCACTTTGAACACTCGGACAGCGGCAACTTAGACGAATATCGGCAGATAGCAGGAAGTCATCCAACTTAACAAAGACCTGGAAGAAATTCTATCTTGGGGTGACAGTAACCAAGTGGAATTTAACGCTACAAAAACCCAGGCGACAGTTTTTTCTAAAAAAGTTACCGTTGCTGAATCCGATGTAGTGATGTCGGGGCACTCCATTCCTCTAACATCGTCCCTCAATTTGTTGGGCGTTAATTTGGGAGCAAATATGTCCTCTAAGTTGGGAATGTGGAATCTTTGGCACAATGATATTACTCAGTATATATCACCACTACACCAAACACTTCATTTTTGCACTCGACGTGCGTTTCGCTAACTATGTTAGCTTCATCAGGAGCGATGATTGGCTAAAGCTAAACTACAAATCTACCCTATTTATACTTAGCCTAACCCTTGAATTCCTCAAGCGGAACTAATGACATAGGCAAGGCCATCAGGTCCGGTCAAGTAACCAGTAGAGGGGACTATAAGGCATAAGCCCTCTGTCTTTATTTAAACTACTTTTACATTTTATGATTTCCATACTTTCGTATGCGTTCAACAATCTCCTATCAGATACATTTTTTATTAATCTTAGATTATCTAATGTTACAGTGTGATCAGCTTCAAGGGCATGTTCGGCAATGCTAGACTTTTCTGTTCTATTGTATTTTAAGTGTGCTAAGTGTTCTTTAAATCTTGTTTTAATTGACCTTTTAGTTTGCCCAACATACTTTTTGTCACAATCTTTACAACTAATTTCATACATTCCACTTTTCTCACAATTAGGAATCTTATCTTTGGGATTTTCTAAGATATTCCTCAGATTGTCTGATGACTTATAGACTAAGGTGAGGCCTACCTTATTAAATATCTTATTGAGTCCCTTGCTATATTTCGGATTATATGGTATGGAGACATACTTGGTGTTATTTTCTTCGCGTGTAAAAAAGGTGGAATTCTGAATATTAAACCTAAACTTATGTCTGTTTATTAGCTTATTTACTAAGTCATCGTTACAACTATTAACTCTAGTTATATTTCTAATACGATTCCTTTCTTTATTAAAGTTTACTCTATTCAGAGGGAAAGTGACCAAACGATGAACTAAAAAATGTAAGGCTAATTTATGTTGTTTGAAATGAAATGAATCATTAGGAATATATCTATCTGTTACTGTGTCCTTCCTATAGATATCAAATTCTAATCTATTATTATTTTTAATAATTAAAATATCTAGAAAAGGCAATTGTCCTTTGTTCTCAACTTCGTAAGTGAATTTAATGGACTCATACCGGCTATTTAATCTAGAAACAAAATCATCAATATTTGCTTTCTTTGTATCAAAAATCGCGAAAATATCATCCACATACCTATACCATACTCTTGGGAAATATTCGAATTCTTGATTGGCTTCGATTTCAAACTTACTCATGAATAAATTGGCTATGAAAGATAATAAGCAATTACCCATAGCTGTTTCTTCTTTCTGAACATAAAATTGATTGTTATATTGGAAATAATTTAATGGTAAATTCTCAAGTTCTTTTGATAACCATTTGGATATTAAATATGTGGGTGATCCGACCGATGAAACAATGGGTCGCATTGCTTTTCCAGGTTTGTGAATTTTGGGTAAGCAATACCATTTTGGTATGGTCGGATTACTCACATTTAATTTAAATTTTAGCGAATCGGAAACAAGGTTCTTACATTTTTTTAAAGAATTTTTAACCTCTGATATCATTCTCGGTAATGGATTTCTTATTACCTTTTCATAAGGGCCAGATTCGATAAGATTATCTATGCGTTCAAAGTAATCTTTCTTATCCAATATAACAACCTTATTTCCTTTATCCGCTTTTAAGTAGAAGACATCTTTCTTTTCTTGTCTTTCCACTTTAGGACACAAACTTTACCTCTTTGAAAGGCTACAACTTCTCCTTTTTTCAGCTTCTTTTTTTTTAGCTCTGAAGGAACTTCTTTCCGTGTTAATTTTAGTGTTCCATAAACGTCGGTGTTCTTTGTAATAAGTAAATCCGCAAGCTGGGGGGAGTTATAAAAATTATCCATCGTTATGCAATAGCCCATCTCTAACAATGGCTTAGACAGCGTCATGACAACTTGCGACGAAATTGGTAGATTTTCATAGTCTTTGTCAAGGTTGGTTTGTTTTCCAGTGTAGATGTTAAAATTCCATACATAACCACTTTTAGATTCACACAGTAAATAGGTTTTTATACCAAATCGAGCTCTTTTTAGTGGAATGTATTGGATCCAACCAAGTCTACCCTTATATAAAAGGAGACTTTCGTCAATAGACAGGTTTTTTTCAGGTACGACCAGTTCTTGAAACTTGCTAACCAATTTTTCGTATACTGGCCATATTTTATTAAGTTTTGGGTTTGGATGAGTTACTTCATCAAATTCATCATTATTGGAAAAATGGATGTTTTGATGGATAGCCTCAAATCTATTTCTGCTCATACAACTGGCAAAAAAGGGCGTTACCAAAAGAGGATCGGTTGACCAGTATTGACGCAATTCTGGTTTTTTTATAACGCTTTGTAAAATTGTCAATCCTAAAAAGACTCTAATTTCTTCGCTAGTCACAGGGTACCACATTTTTCCTCTTTTTTTTTTTGCTCAGCATACCTGTTGGTTTCTGTTACTATATGGCCAACCAGATCGTCGTCAACGAACTGTTCAAAAAAATCCAACATGTTCCAATCATTGCAGGATACACGATTTATAGACGGTACAGCCGTAAAAGGGAATGATGGTGGGGCTGGGGAATCAGGTTGCAATTCAAACCAATCACGTGCTTCAAGTAAATCCGCCGAATTATCTGAATTCGAGCTACTACTTGAAATATTGCCGTAAGATGTATCAGAGCCACTTTCGTCTATTGGTTCGTCAACTTCTGACTCATCTGACAGATCATAATCGTGCCTGTCCATGATATACTAAGTAGTTGGGTTTCAGCTACTAAAATGTAAGTAACAGGTATAATAAATATATTTACTTATTGTAGACAAAAACTCACGTAAAATTTAATTCACAGAAGCAGCGCAACAAAACTTATCAAGTCGCAACACAAACTAAATTTACCCGCTGGCAGCTTATTTTGCCTCAAGATCAAATAAACAGTCGCAAAAATCCGACAAGACCCGAGGGATTTGAGTTAAATGTGTAAAAATGCGTATTCCCGCTTTTCACGAGACAGTTCGGGTGATGGCGCATAACATCCATAAAAATTAGAGATGCCCGAGTTAGGCCCGGGCGTAGGAAAATCGAAACGTTGACCGTGCCCGAGTTATCTCGGGTACAGTCGTTAATGACATATTTCACAAAATAATTGGCGATTTTCTAAAAGGTTGCGGAAGGGACGCCTTGAATCCTATATCCTGCATATGAAATTATTTTATTATGTACGAGTATAACATACCTATAGGGTAGTCCACGCAAAATAAAAGATTTCACTGTACACATACCTTATCTCGGAAAGTTTTAAATACTTTTATTAACAGTTTAAAGCAGTTTAATAAATAGCATTTAGCATACTTATTTGAGGAAAGAGGGACACTTTTGATGATGTTTTTTTCGCAACACCCTCACCCTTCTGAAGGGAGGGGGTCACTTTCAAAAATTTAAATGAAATGGGGTACTTCTTTTTTCCAGAATTGATAATCGATTCTATTAATCAAAAAGTGTATGCATGTCTTTTTCTTTAAATTGATTTAGTATACAGTTTTAATTTTAATTTGAACGAAAATTGGCAAAAGTTTATGTTTATCCCCACCCCTTCTGGTAACTTACGGTTTTTTTGTACGTCGAATTGGATTATTGCATATTTTTAGCACACTCTACATAAAAAATTAAATTGTTCTATTTTATTTTTATTTATTTAACAAGCAAAAAATTTTTATGAACATTAACTTTTTTCGCAAAACTTAAAGGACCAAATTTTTGATAGTAGGAAAAATCACGTACACGTTACGCGCTGTGTGTACAAGCTACACACAAGAACTGAAGAACAGGTTAGCAGAAGATGGACTACACGGGAGAGTTGCAATGAGGAAACCATTTCTTATCGTAAACGATTAGAATTAGCACGAGAACATGAAAATTGGACATCAGAACAATGGAATTCCGTCCTTTGGAGCGACGAATCTAAATTCGAAATTTTCGGTTCAAATCGACGAATTTCCTTGCAGCGGTCAGCTGGAGAGAGGATGTTCGAAGCCTGTCAGTTGCCTACAGTAAAACATGGCGGAGGTTCAGTAATGGTTTGGGGTTGTTTTGGCAACGGTAAAGTTGGAAAAATCTTTAGGATAGGAGGAATCATGCGAAAAGAGAGGTATCAAGAAATTTTGCTAACTCAAATGCTTCCTTCTGGAAGAGATATTTTTCAGGGGAAATTTATTTTTCAGCATGACAACGACCCTAAACATTCTTTTAAACAAATTAGAGAACTTTTGGACCAATAGAAATCCGATATCGTCTTGAAAGTGATGACTTGACCTCCACAATCACCCGACTTGAACCTCATCGAATTGCTATAAGACCATTTGGACAGGTGTGTTCGAAAACTCAATCCAACATCAGAAAATCACTTGCGGGAACCTTTACAAGCAGAATGTGTTAAAATAACCGAAGAAACTCTGAACTACTGGACAGAATGCCGAAACTCTGTAAAGCGGTAATTAAAAACAAAAGAGGTCACATAGATGAGAAAAATCCTGGAAAATCATGAATATTTTTCTGATTTTCTAAACTGTAAATAATGTGAAAATAAGTAATAATTCACTGAAATTAATATATATATATATATATATATATATATATATATATATATATATATATATATATATATATATATATATATATATAAACTTGATTGTTTTTTCTTGGATACTTGGGTTCTTTTGGAAAATACAAACTAGTTTATTTGACTTTTCGCCTTATTTTTTTTTAGGCATTTTCAAAAATTCTTTATTTTTTAATATTCATTCTAAAATTAGAAAATACAAGGTTAAAATCTTTTAAGTCAAATTACAGGTTTAAAAACATATAAAATTTTTATGCACACTCGGACATTTAAAATATTTACACCATAACAAAAATATAAAATAAATTACTCACCAGTATATACCTTGAAAATCAACTATTTGTGTGTTTGTGAATTTCAAATTCTATATTTCTTTCAACATATCGTGTCTCGTATTTCTTACTGATTTTTTTAAATTTTATTTTCTATAATGGGTGTCTAAACCAAAAAAACTATTATTGATGTTAAGTATATATAACATTTTGTATTATTAAGAGGATATGCATGCCAGCATGTTTATTTTTTAATTAAATTTGTGTAGATATGACTGATTCCTCTTATGTCAGTCCTATCTACGAGTATAACAGTGTTTTCATTTTTTTTTATTTCAATCATCTCTTTGATCTGTAGTTTGGCATAATTCCGCTCTTTGCAGAGGACCTTGGTTTCATTAAATTTAAAGTCATGTTTTTCTTCTACTTCGTGTTTACTAAGGGCAGCGGAAGCATTCCTAGCATATTTGTGTCCATTCAGTCTGTTTTTTAGTAACTGAGAAGTCATTCCAATATATTTCTTCGGACAATTCGCACATGGTATTGCATACACAACATTAGATTCCTTCATTGTGGGGATATGGCTTTTTAAGTTTGTAAATAATGAACTTAGTTTATTTTGAGTTTTATGGCAAACTATAATGTTATATTTTTTCAAGACCCATTTCAGCTTCTCAGAAAGTTCTTTTGTTTAAGGAAGTGGTAAAAATGTATCACAGTTTTGTTTACTATTTTTGGTGTTATTTTTTGAGTTATTATAAAACTTGTCTATTCTCTTTTTTGTTGTTCGATTGATGTCATTCTCTTTAAAATTGTTTTGTATTAAGACCGTTTTTACTCAGCGTTATAGTGGACCTAACAGACCGAGCCATAAAATTGACTTCCCCTGAACTAAGACCAGACGCGCTAAAAAGAGTAAAAACGGTCTTAATACAAAACAATTTTAAAGAGAATGACATCAATCGAGCAATAAAAAAGAGAATATACAAGTTTTATAATAACTCAAAAAATAACACCAAAAATAGTAAACAAAACTGTGATAAATTTTTACCACTTCCTTATACAAAAGAACTTTCTGAGAAGCTGAAATGGGTCTTGAAAAAATATAACATTATAGTTTGCCATAAAACTCAAAATAAGTTTATTATTTACAAATCCCCACAATGAATGAATCTAATGTTGTGTATGCAATACCGTGTGCGAATTGTCCGAAGAAATATATTGGAATGACTTCTGAGTTCCTAAAAAAACGGACTGAATGGACACAAATATGCTAGGAATGCTTCCACTGCCCTTAGTAAACAAGAAGCAGAAGAAAAACATGACTTTAAATTTAATGAAACCAAGGTCCTCTGCAAAGAGCGGAATTATGCCAAACTACAGAGATGATTGAAATAAAAAATAATTAAAAAAACCGGTCAAGTGCAAGTTGAACTTGCGCAGTTAGTGTTCCGTACGTTGACTGCTTTTCAAATAAAAATTTTTGTTACAAAGGTATAAAATGATCAGAGACTTCACAAAGCACACCCCCAAATGAGTTTTCAACAAAGTTTGTTTCCAATCTTTACTGAAATCTAATGACCTTGAATTTTTTTTTTTATATATATCAGATAAATTATTAAAGGTAATGCACTCGTGATAATTTTCGTTCAATCTACACCCCGTGGAGAATATTTCAGAATTTTTTCAAAATTTTTTGATAAGTACTTTTCGAGATAAGGGGGGTGGACAGCGATTTTTCGCGATTTTTTAAAAATAATACAAAGAAAAGTGCGCGCAAGTATTACATTATATATATATTTTTAACTCGTGTTTTCACAAGCTTTCATTCGACACCATACTCGATTATCTAGTAAAAAAATTTTTTTTTTCACTTCCGATTTCACCCCCCAAAACTAACCCCTTAAGTCAAAATTTAACTTTCAAAACTACACGGCTCTGATGAGGCCATCAATTCCTATATTATTACCAAATTTCAACTTTCTACGACAAATAGTTTCGGAGAAAATCAGGTGTGACAGACGGACAGACATCGAAGTGATCTTATAAGTGTTCCGTACGGAACACTAAAAATGAAAACACTGTGAATGATAGGACTGACATAAGAGGAATCAGTCATATCTACACAAATTTAATTAAAGAATAAACATGCTGGTATGCATATCCTCTTAATAATACAAAATGGTATATATGCTTAACATCAATAATAGTTTTTTGGTTAAGACAGCCATTATAGCTAATAAAATTTTAAAAAATCAGTAAAAAATACGAGACTTGTTGCAAGAAATATAGAATTTGAAATTCACAAACACACAAATAGTTGACTTTCAAGGTACTCGTATATACTCGTGAGTAATTTGTTTTATATTTTTGTTATGGTGTAACTATTTTAAATGTCTGAGTGTGCGTAAAAATGTTATATGTTTTTATAAACCTGTAACCTGTAATTTGACTTAAAAGATTTTAGCCTTGTATTTTCTAATTTTTGAATGAATATTAAAAAATTAGGAATTTTTGAAAATACCTAAAAAAAATAAGGCGAAACGTCAAATAAACTAGTTTATATTTTCCAAAAGAACCTAAGTACCTAAGAAAAACCCAATCAAGTTTATGTAAACAAAAGGTTCAACAGAAAAATTATTATATATATATATATATATATATATATGTATATATGTATATATATATATATATATATATATATATATATATATATATATATATATATATATATGTATATATGTATATATATATATATATATATATATATATATATATATACATATATATATATATATATATATATATATATATATATATATATATATATATATATATATATATATATATATATACATATTTTTTTCTGACGGTAGTGTATATGCCAAAATGCAGTCTGTTAACATTTAATGCGAGCTTTTCGTCAAAATTTGCCTCTGACGACTGAGCTAATTTTTTAAACAAATATTAAATTAGTTAATATCTAATAAAGACTGTAATATGTAATTAATTAAATTAATGTACTAATTTAGACTTTAAAGTCCCACAAAAGATCTAGACCATAGCCCGTCGACCATGTGTTCTTCTTAAGTCAAATATGTACACGTAATTAGCAAGGATTGTTAATTATTTGTTTTTTGGTAATTAACCTATTTTAATTGCGACAAATCTTCCATAGAGATAAACATCTATCAAGATAAATATTAATGTTTATGCCAGCTAACCTGTTTTAAATCACCCCGTTTATCATTCCATTGTAATTGCTTATTATATGTGTATATGAATAGTACTTATAATATAAATGTTATTAATTTAAATCCGCTTCGTTGGACAAATATTAAATTACAACAGAATGTAAATATTGTACTTGGATAGTGATTTTACTACGAGGTTAGTTTGAATTATTAAATGGTTGTTTTAATGGTTAACTAGCAATTTTAACTGAACTATTACAAGCAAAGAACGATACCCTTAATTTATACAAGAAAATAAGGCCGCGTTTCCACCAAACGGACAGTTTGAAAAAACAGTTCTGTTCAATAAACAAAACAAAACTTGTTTTGTTTTTTTCAAACAGTTCCTGTAGACCAGGGGTCGGCAACCTATGGCACGCTTGCCATCTCTGGCACGCCAAGCAATTTTGAATGGCACGCAAACTCTTCAAAGTTTACACATTAATTCTGTAATCTGTGACATGTTTCGAAATTAAGTAAATAATCGAAGACAGTATTACTTTAACGATACAAACAAAAACGATATATTATATAGGTCACTAGGTATTATTACCAAAAACTACAAAATATATATTTTGTAATTTATAATTTTACTGAATGCATTGGTTTGGCTTTAATTTCGGCAAGTATTAAAGACGGCAAGCCTCAAAATATAAACCTAGGCAAAAACACAAATAAACGTCCTCAATTCAGATCAAAAGAGCCGCTATAAGGCGCTTTTTGTTTGACTTCACTTCAATCGTTCCGACGCGCGCCGCAACTCTTTTTATATTGCTGAACTTTAGTTTTTGTTAGATTTAACTTCTAGGCGGCCCTTTGATTGCAACGGGCGCGTTGTAGATAATAATTTTTGTTCTAAGAAATTTAATAAACGTAATTATTGGAATTTTCTGGAGACATTATTTTTCTATATATAGCAAGCGGCTACATGTTTGGATCATTTAGTATAGAAGTAACATCCGTTCCAGTCAATAGTCGTCGAAAAGTTTAAAAATTAAAATTACGTTGCGTTATGGCCGCGAAGAAACAGAAGGTAGACGTTCGATCATTTCAAACTTCATGGACAACAGATTACGGTTTTGTACAGCAAAACGATCGGGCCATTTGTGTCCTATGGAAAGCGTAGTTTTCCGGACATCTAGTTCAACGACATTTCCAGATAAAACATGAATCGTCATTTAGATAACGCTGATAAAAGGGAGACAATACAAAGAGCAAGTAAACAATACGAGAAACAGTCAACATTCTTTAGCAAAGTTTTCCAAGGAAAAAATCAGGTAACTGAATGCAGTTTCAAAATTGCGCAATCGTTGGCACAAAAGGGTAGGCCGTTCACTGACCGAGAATTTATGAAGCAAACGTTTTTGAGTACTGGCGAGATTTTATTCGACGACTTGCCCAATAAGGATACAATATTGGCCAAGATTAGGGATATACCGGCATCAGCGCGGACCATCGAGAGACGAATTACCGAAATGACACAAAATGTCCAAAAACAGCAGAGAGACGCTATCAAACGGAGTTTTGTATTTAGTGCAGCATTGGATAAAAGTGTCGATATTAATGACATTGCCCGTCTGGCAATCGTTGCACGATACTTCGATGATGGCAGTATGTATGAAGAGCTGATTTATCTGCTCCCATTGCAGGGAACTACAAGAGGAGATGATATATTTTCAGAATTTGTTAAACATTTTGAAAAGCGGAACATTGATTTAAATAAAATTTTTTGCATAACGACAGGTGGCGCTCCTGCTATGATTGGGAGACATAAAGGATTTGTTTCCCTTCTTATTGAACGCATGGGTCGATCAGTTTTGAATTTTCATTGCATAATTCACCAAGAGAGTTTGTGCGCTAAAATCTCCGCTGGAAGTTTAAAATCCGTGATGGATAGGGTGGTTAAAAGAGTTAACTACATTGTCGGTCGTTCTTCACTGATCCATATACAATTTAAGGCGTTTCTGCAGGAATTAGAAAGTGCATATTCAGATATACCATTGCTCAATAATGTGCGCTGGCTCAGCCGTGGTAAAGTGCTCTCTAGGTTTGTGCAATGTCTGGACGAAATTAAATCGTTCTTGTTGGAAGAAAATCAAGTGGATGCTTATCCTGAACTAGAAGATAAGAACTGGATGTGTATGTTAATGTTTCTTTTTTATTAATCTTAGATTATCTAATGTTACAATACGATCAGCTTCAAGGGCATGTTTGGCAATGCTAGACTTTTCTGTTCTACTGTATTTTAAGTGTGCTAAATGTTCTTTAAATCCTGTTTTAATTGACCTTTTAGTTTCCCCAACATACTTTTTGTCGCAATCATTACAACTAATTTCATAAATTCCACTTTTCCCATAATTAGGAATCTTATCTTTGGGATTTCCTAAGATATTCCTCAGATTGTCTGAGATGACTTATAGACTAAGGTGAGGCCTACCTTATTAAACATTTTATGGAGTCCCTTGCTATATTTCGGATTATATGGTATGGAGACATACTTGGTGTTATTTTCTTCGCGTGTAAAAAAGGTGGAATTCTGAATATTAAACCTAAACTTATGTCTATTTATTAACTTATTTACTAAGTCATCGTCATAACCATTAACTCTAGTTATATCTCTAATACGATTCCTTTCTTTATTAAAGTTTACTCTATTCAGAGGGAAAGTGACCAAACGATGAACTAAAAAATGTAATGAAGCTAATTTGTGTTGTTTGCACTGAAATGAATCATTAGGAATATATCTATCTGTTACTGTGTCCTTCCTATAGATATCAAATTCTAATCTATTATTATTTTTAATAATTAAAATATCTAGAAAAGGCAATTGTCCTTTGTTCTCAACTTCGTAAGTGAATTTAATGGAATCATACCAGTTATTTAATTTAGAAACGAAATCATCAATATTTGCTTTCTTTGTATCAAAAATCGCGAGAATATCATCTACATACCTATTATTATATTATATATTCCCTTGGGAAATATTCGAATTCTTGACTGGCTTCGGTTTCAACATTACTCATGAATAAATTGGCTATGAAAGGTGATAAGCAATTACCCATAGCTGTTCCTTCTTTCTAAACATAAAATTCAGTGTTATATTAGAAATAATTTTGTTCCATAAAAAGTTTAGATAATGTTAAGTATTCACGAATAATTTCATCCTCAAAGTCATTCATTCTAAGTAATTCTTCGAGATATTGTAAAGTTTGTGGAATTGGCACACTTGGGAACCATGAACTGACATCAAAAGAAGTTAATACTTCACCTTCATTAATGAATTCTAATGAATTCTTCACTGCGAAAGTATTTAATGGTAAATTCTCAAGTTCTTTTGATAACCATTTGGATATTAAATATGTGGGTGATCCGACCGATGAAACTATGGGTCGCATTGCTTTTCCAGGTTTGTGAATTTTGGGTAAGCAATACAACTTCGGTATGGTCGGATTACTCACATTTAATTTAAATTTTAGCGAATCGGAGACAAGGTTCTTACATTTTTTTAAAGAATTTTTAACTTTTGCTATCATTCTCGGTAATGGATTTCTTATTACCTTTTCATAAGGGCCAGATTCGATAAGATTATCTACGCGTTCAAAGTAATCTTTCTTCCAATATTACAACCTTATTTCCTTTATCCGCTTTTAAGTAGAAGACATCTTTCTTTTTCAATTCTTTAACTACTTTTATGTTTTTTTACGAATTAGAATTTGTATTGTTAACCATGTTTTTCGATATTTGATTGCGACATGCTTCCCTAACAAATGATTTACTATTTTCTGGAAGTGTACTAATGGAACTTTCAATGTGAGCAACTATTTCTGATAAATTATCTCTAGGAGGGGATACTGCAAAGTTAAGGCCTTTATGGATTTGGAGATTGTTTATGAATTAACCAGCGGCACTTGTCCTAAAATATACATAGAACAAACAGGTAGAACTTTTCATACGCGGATTAATGAACACTACAGAAGTTTTATAAATGGAAAAAATAACTTAACATATGCGAATCATCTATTATCTGAAAATCATTCTTTTGATCCAAATTTCAAAATACTACACTAAGAAAACAAAGGTTATAAACTAGACTTGAAGGAGGCCCTAAAAATAAACCGTATGGAAAATACAAATATTTTATTAAACGAACAAACAGAAACAAATAGGTCACCCCTTTTAAATTTACTCACATAATTGGCCCGTTTGAAATACCTATCATTAAGACAAATATTTTTTTCAAAGTATTTACTTAATATGTTAGTTCTGTGTAATTACTAGGGACCGGATTATGTGCATTTGCATATTTTCATATGCATTTGCATATTTAGATCATTCTCACCGATTATTGCATATTTTACCCAAAATCTAGTATAGTTCCCTATATTTACAATATTTTTCGGTATTACTAGGCAATTGAATTGCTTAGGGTATTGTTAATGTCGCCATCTGGAACCGATCTTATCGCCGGGACATTACCTGCAATAGTCTAAACATCGATTAGGTTATAGTGCCAAGGGAATACCCAAAATTACGACGGTATTTTATTCCTTTGTTTCTTGGTCGGGATATTAAGTGATAAGTAGTTAGTTTCTAAGAATATTTGTTTGAGCGTGGATCAAATGAACAATTTTCTCGAAGACGAATTTTTATTTTAAAACAAAATATCAGTTTTAACATTATTGTTGACGCGCTTGCATCAGTGTAGTCTTTTTGCAATTTTTAACGTGTTGTGTTAAAGTTTAACGTGTACCATGCCACCCACAAAAAAAAGTGTCTCTTCGTGGGTAGCTGATTATCCTGGAACATTTACATACGACGGAAATGTTTTATATTGTCGAGTTTGCGAGAAAAATGTTTCAAATTGACCAGCATGTCAAGACAAGTCTTCATATCGCAGGATTGCAAAAAAGGCCCACGACAACAACTTATAACAGCAGCAAGTAGCAGTGATTCCACTTCTATAGGCACACAAAAAAACCACTTTAGCATGGATTTATATGAAGCATTGCTTGCAAGTAATATTCCTCTCCACAAACTTACAAATCCTACATTCAAAGATTTTCTGCGAAAATATTGCTTGAATCAAAAAATACCAGACGAATCAACACTGCATAAAAATTACATACCAGTAATTTACCAACATGTTCTGGAAGAAATACATAATGAACTTAAGGATGACATTATTTGGATTTCAGCTGATGAAACTACCGACAGTTGTCGCCGCTATATTGCGAATTTAATTGTGGGTGCATTAAGATTAGAGCCTTCTTCTTCCTATTTGGTGGCCTGCAAAGAACTTAACAAGACAAATCATTCTACGATCGCCAGATTTGTGAATGAGGGTATTAAAAAAATATTTCCTTAAACTTCTGCAGATAAAAGAGTGTTTATATTTCTTTCAGATGCTGCTCCCTATATGATCAAAGCAGCCAAAGTCCTCCAAGTATTTTATCCAAAATTAATTCATGTGACGTGCTTTGCTCACGGAATTCATCGACTCGCTGAAGAAGTACGACCCACGTTTGGCAATGTAAATAAATTGATTTCATCAGCAAAGAAAGTGTTTCTTAAGGCACCTGCTCGCAATAACACCTATAAAGAAAAACTGCCAAATGTGCCTTTACCTCCCGAACCAGTGGTAACTCGATGGGAACATGGATTGAAGCTGTACTATTTTACAATGAACATTTCGAGGCCATCAAAGGTGTAGTAAATGACTTCGATAATGCAGAGGCTATGGCAGTTCGTCAATCCAAGGAAGCATTTAACGATTCTAATATTAAAAGAAACATAGCTTTGATTAGCACTCACTTTTCCCACATACCTACGGGTATTAAAAAGCTTGAAACTCGAGGTTTGGCGTTGACCGAATCAATTCAGTTAATGAATAAAATCCGTCAAATAAACTCCACATTGCCAGATGTATTCCCGCGTAGAGTTAAAGAAAAGTTTGAAAACATTTTGTGCAATAACCCAGGCTTTGAACCTTTGTGTCAAATTGATAGTTTTATTAATGGGACGGGTAAACTTTTGACAGAAACAATAACTGCTAACATAGCATCCAAATTCAAGTACTGCCCAGTTACCTCAGTGGATGTGGACCGGTCTTACTACTTACACAATCTTACTACCCAACATTTGGAACAATACCTTATTTTTTACGTGTACAAGAATACAAATGTTAAATAATTTTAAAAAATGTTAAATAATTGTTAATTAAATTTAAACATCGTCGATAACTTGTTAATTTTATGCTGATTTTGAAATAAAAAACTAAATTACTACTTTTATTATTATTTAATATTGCATATTTTGACCCTGTTCATACATATTTTAAGCATTTTGCATGCATATTTCAAGATTTTTATGTTGCATATAATCCGGTCTCTAGTAATTACCTATCATAAAATTCGTTCATCATTTTGTACCTACTTTACTTTATGTATACCTAATATGTCTGTATATTATTTAGGTATACTTGACAGAACTACATTGTTAGCCAAACGAGTTGTAGTGAAAAATACTGTAGAAATTTTATGTTTAAATAACCAGTTTTTTGTTGTATTTAATATGAGTTTCCATCAAGTAAAAGCCACAACAGTCCAAATCTACAATGTTAACAGAATCAAGAAGATCAGTTTTGAGAATAGAAGAATGACTATCAAATACGTCCAAAATTTTTACCAAAATACTGTGTCTATGATGAAATTTAAAACTCTTAATAATGCCTTGATCAAGAGGTTGTAAGGAGTTGATTGATTGGTCCGTAACTTTGTGACAGTACATTTTAACAATAAAACTACTTAATTACTTTGTTGCTGTTGAACTAAATTCCACTTTAAATCATCTAAATAATTTACACCCCAACATAAAATTCACACTGGAAAAGGAAACAGATAATAAAATAAATTTCTTAGATGTTACAATTTTAAAGAAGGGAAATAGACTAGAATTTAATATCTTCCGCAAACCAACCTTTTCAGATGTCACCATCCCAGCTAACTCAATACACCCTAACCCATAGAGCCTTCAATATCCCTCTTAGTAAAAATAATTTAAAAAAGAACTGGACACAATCAAAAATATAGCACTCAATAACGGCTTCCAACCTAAAATAATTAATACCTTAATAAGCCGTAAACGAAAACAAATCACTTTCAGCTTAATCTACCCCGTAAAAGAATATCGAGAAAAGAAAACATTCATACCTCTGACATATTTTGGTCCCATCTCGGATAAAATATCCCAAGTTCTCACGGCCGAAAAAACAAGAATAGTTTTAAAACCCGCTCAAAAATTATCCAAAATATTTTTCAATGCCAAAGATAAACCTAATAAACACAATAAAAATCAGCAGTTTATAAACTTAATTGTCAAGAGTGCAATAGCTGTTACGTAGGCCAAACGGGACGGAATTTCAAAACAAGATGCGCAGAACACAATGCCTCTTATAGGCTAAAAAATGAAAAATTACACTTTGCTAAACATTTCTTAAAAACAGGCCATACTTTTCCCAATATCAATTGTTTACAAATACTCCATACGGCATCTAAAGGGACAAACTCAATTTCTTAGAAGCAATAGAAATTTACAGACATTCAAAGGACCATAATATAAATTTACCGAATAATCAATTAGACGTAGCAAATTCTGTTCTGTTCCAACTGTTTTAACACATAATAGACCCACTTCTGTTCATCATATAAGCATAAAATACCAAAAATTTGTTTTAGTTTTAGTTAAGCGTTTGACAATGTAGTTGTACTACGAAATCGCGATAACGCAATTGTAAAATCTTTACAAATATGTTTAGTGCCAGTTAATAAAGTAATTAAGTAGTTTTATTGTCAAGAGGTTGTAGTTTGGTAGTCATGTTTGGTAGAAAAAAATGATAACTTAGTTGTTTTTAATTTGTGACCTATCTTAGGATGTGCAGGGCAGTTATCAACAATGAACAGTACTTCTCGATTTTGATGTGAAGAATAATTATCCTCTTCCAGAAGCCACATTTCGAAAAAATCACCCTTTTGTTATTTTTATAAGTAACCGGCAAGCACTTGACTCCTCGAAAACATCGCGGCTTGGCACTTTTTCTTTTGATAAAAGCTTTCAATTTCTCAGTACTTGTCATGTTTGCCGCCAGTAAATAGGTCAGCCATTCCTTGCTTAATTTGCCTCCTTGGTAATTTTCATTTTTGAAAGCCAGCGTTTTATCTGGTAAGCATTTAAAAAACAGGCCAATTTACAATAAAACTATAACACGTAGGCTAAAAAGTTTTTGGTCTGATATAGATGTCGCCCTTTTCAAAAAATCCATATGTACCAACCTTCAAACGATACGTGTCAAATTTCATGACATTTCGACGATTAGTCTACAAGTTACAGTGGTTTTAGTGACGCTAGTTTTGATATTTTGAAAACAGTGGAAAAAAATCAAATTGCGTGTGTTGATTAAACAGTGTTTTTTGATGGGAAAATATACCGTTCAAGCAAGGCAATGGCTTGATAAGTGTTACGGGGACTCTGCACCTGGAAAATCACTCATCATTTACTGGCATGCTGAATTTAAACACGGTCGTACAGACATAAATGGTGCTGAACCATCCACAAAATTGTTTTGGATGATCGTAAAGTGAAATTGCGTAAGAGAGCTGACACCCTAAAGATATCAAAAGAACGTGTAGGTCATATTTTGCATGAACATTTGGGTATGAAAAAGCTCTCTTCGAAATGGGTACAGTGAACCAAAAACAACAACGTGTTGATAATTCTGAGCGCTGTTTGGACCTGTTTAACAGCAATAAAAAGGATTTTTTCATGCAATATGTGACAATGGATGAAACATGGATCCACCACTATACACCAGAATCAAAGCGGCAGTCAGCTGAGTGGACAGCAGCCGCTCGAAGCGATCAAAGACACAACAGTCAACTGGGAAAGTTTTTGGCCTCTGTATTTTGAGATGCGCATGGAATAATGTTCATCGACTATGCTGAGAAAGAAAAAATTATTAATAGCGAATATTATATAAAGTTATTGGTGCCTTTGAAGGCAGACATCGCAAAGAACAAGAAAAAAATGCTCTTTCATCAAGACAATGCACCGTGTCACAAGTTAATGGTTACGATGGCAAAATTGCATGAATTGAAGTTCGAATAGCTTCCTCATCCACTGTATTATCCAGATTTGGCCCCCAGCGACTATTATCTATTCGCAGACCTCAGTCCGGATCAGATTCCGACAGAGATTTTGACCTTGTAAGCGAGGGTAACATATCACAAATCACAAATTTATTTAACTTGATATATAACACTGGGGTGATCCCAGATGACTGGCTCAGGTCGACCTTTGTGACTATTCCAAAAAAACCCAGATCTAAAAAATGTAGTGACTATCGCTTAATAAGTTTGATGTGTCATCTTTTAAAGACACTCTTTCGCGTCATACATGCCAAAATTCGCAGAAAGTGTGAATTTGATCTTGATGATGCTCAGATGGGTTTTAGGAATGCTTTCGGAACCCGTGAGGCTTTGTTTGGTATTAATGTCCTTCTCCAGAAGTGCCGAGATCAGCGTAAAGAGGTATTCGCCTGTTTCATAGATTACCAAAAGGCATTCGACAGGGTGCTACACTCTAAATTGATATCAATGTTACGCGAGGTACAATTGGACAGTCAAGATATGCGTATAATTGAAAATCTGTACTGGGGACAAACAGCGGAAGTACGTATAGAAGGGATGACAACATCTTGCATCCAAATACCGCGAGGAGTCCGACAGGGTTGTATGCTCTCGCCTCTACTTTTCAACCTTTATTCGGACCGAATTTTCAAGGAGGCCCTCGAGAATGTGGACTATGGAGTTAGAGTAAATGGCGTACTACTCAACACAATTAGATATGCAAACGACACTGTCATCATATGTGATAAGATAGAGGGTCTTCAAGAACTGTTAAATAAAATCAGCACAGTTGGAACAGATCTTGGCCTTAACATTAATATCAGTAAGACGAAACTCATGATATTCAGCCGAGATCCACATAGAGACACTCATTTGTTTCTGAACAATTCTCAAATCGATGGGTTGAGAGGTTCAGGTATTTGGGTAGCATCCTGACGGAACAATTAGACCCCGACATAGAGATAAAATGTCGCATCGAGACAGCCAGGAATCACTTCTTGAATATGAGAACACTATTTTGTAATGACAACAGAAATCTCAAGCTGCGTCAACGCATGGTCAAATGTTACATCTGGTCGGTTGTTTTGTACGGTGCAGAAAGCTGGACTCTCAAAGTAAGCACGATTAATCGTTTGGAGAGCTTTGAAATGTGGACTCATCGAAGAATGCTGCGTATTCCTTGGACTGACTTGGTAACAAACGAAGACGTTCTTAGGCGTGCAAGAACAGAAAGAGAGCTACTTACAACAATAAAATGCCGCAAGATTACAAAGTAACAAGTTACAAAGTAACCATCCAAGTGCCGAAATTGCGATCCTGGGCGACTTTAATGTCCACAATATCAACTGGCTTAAATATTCAAATACTACCGACGAACAAGGTCGTGAAGCTGAATCATTCTCAATCAGTTATGGCTTAACTCAGCTTATTGACGAGCCAACACGGATCCCTGATCGAGACGGGGAGTTCGCCAGTCTTCTTAATCTGTTTTTAACCACCAATCCGGAGATTTACACGGTCACCGTAAATCCGCCGTTAGGTTCTTCCGACCATAAACTACTTTCGACATCGAGTATCCTGCCAATCAGTGACAGAGAGGCGCCTAGGCCGCGCAAGATTTGGCACTACAAATCTGCTAAATGGGAAGATCTTATGGAATACTTTCGAACTTTCCCTTGGATGGACATTTGTTTTCGATCCGATAACCCATCTGACTGCGCCAGGGAGGTCTCCGATGTTATTTTGGCTGGTATGGAAGCTTACATCCCTTTTTCGAAGAAATGCTCCTCCAACGGCAGGCCTTGGTTTGACCGAAAATGCAAAGAAGCTGTTGCTTCTAAACATATTGCCTATCGACAATGGCGTGAAAATCCTAAAACCGTAAATCGTAACATCTTTGTTCATGCCCGGAACAGATGCAAGGGAATTATCGACGAAACCAAGGAGGCACACAATCAACGAATTAGAAACAAACTTCTCGCTTGTCCCAACAATTCCAGGTCCTTTTGGGCAGTCGCTAAGGCACTTAGTCAAAATTTTACCAAATCCACCATACCACCACTCACACGGCCAGATAATTCCATTGCAACCACACCTGTTGAGAGGGCGAACTTGTTGGCTGAACTCTTTGCTTCACATTCTACGGTCGATTTCCAAGGAAAAACACCACCTACTATTCCCATATTGCAGTCAAGGATGCCCGATGTTGTCTTCAGACAGCGCATCATAAAGCGTATTTTAATGAAGCTAGACACCAAGAAGGCTTCTGGCGCTGACGGAATACCTGCCATAGTTCTCAAAAACTGTGCAAGGGAACTAACACCAGTTTTCTGTAGACTTTTTAACCTATCCTACAGAAAGGGAATATTTCCGTCCTGCTGGAAATGTGCCACGGTTCAGCCGATACCTAAAAAAGGTAAGAAGACCTTGCCAAATAACTACCGACCAGTTGCACTGCTTTCAATAATATCGAAAGTCATGGAAAAGGTTATCAATGAGCATCTTCTAAAATATCTTGAACGATTCAATATTATTAGCGATCACCAATATGGTTTTCGTAAACATAGATCAACAGGAGATCTTCTGACTTATGTAACACATGTTTGGAACAACGCAATTGAACACTTTGGAGAATCTCGAGCGGTTGCTCTTGACATATCCAAGGCATTCGACCGTGTTTGGCACGATGGACTGTTGGCTAAGTTACGCTCTTATGGTATGTCTGAAAGGTTCTGTTTGTGGCTCTCATGTTTCCTCAGAGAGCGTTCTTTACGAGTGGCGGTCGACGGATTTTTTTCTAACACCCTCACTATCAACGCCGGTGTGCCCCAGGGCTCCATACTGTCTCCTACTCTCTTTCTCATTTACATTAACGATCTGCTGGAAAAGACCGGGAATCCAATCTATAGCTTTGCAGATGACAGTACGCTTGTCTCTTCATTCACCTTGAACGCTCGGACATCGGCTGCTCAGGCGAATATCCGCAGACAGCAGGAGGTCGTTCAACTTAACAAAGACCTGGAAGAAATTCTATCTTGGGGTGACAGTAACCAAGTGGAATTTAACGCTACAAAAACCCAAGCGGCAGTTTTTTCTAAAAAAGTTAACGTTGCTGAACCCGACATAGTTATGTCGGGGCACTCCATTCCCCTAGCATCGTCGCTCAATTTGTTGGGCGTTAGTTTGGGAGCAAATATGTCTTGGCATGAACATGTTGCAGGCATAGCAAGGAGAGCTTCTCAAAAGTTGGGAATATTATTTAGAACCAGAAAGCTTTACACCCCACAACAACTGTTAATTCTTTACAAAGCCCATATTCGACCAACTATGGAATACTGCTCCCACGTTTGGGGCTCCGCTCCGGCGGCCTTGATTCGCTGGAACATCGAAGAACGGTTGGCGACTTGAGTCTGTTCTACAAGTATTTTCATGGAAAGTGTTCGAAGGATGTAGCCCGCTTAATTCCTCCCAAAGCGGTGCATGTTAGAAATACACGTCGCGCTGGTGCTTCGCATCCGTATGAGGTTCAGCTTGTTACTCCGCGTACAACGCTTTTCAAGCAATCTTTTATATGGAGAACGTCATCCTTTTGGAATAATTTGCCCAGCGCTGTGTTTCCCACCGAGTACAATTTACAGCGATTCAAGAACAACGTGAATCGCTTTTTCCGCACTCGTGCCGCTCCTGGAGCGCTTTAGGGACTTCCCTGCAGCACGTGTGCTAGACCCATAAAAAAAAAAAAAAAAAAAAAAAAAAAAAAAAAAAGATAGCTTATCTGGGTCACATCTTGCGGGGAGACAAGTATCGCTTGCTCCAGTTAATCATGAAGGACAAAATTTAAGGAAGACGCGGTGTCGGCCGAAAACAGATGTCATGGCTTAACAACATCAGGTCATGGACCGGCATTCAGAAGGCAGGTGATCTTTTTAGAATGGCAGAGAACAGGGACGCGCTCTCCAGAGTGATCGCCAACGTTCGGGGGACCGGACAGGGCACTTGAAGAAGAAGACCTCAAAAAAATGCTCGCAAGAAAGAGATTTGGCTCCAACGAAGAAGTTATCGTCGAATCTGAGGCCTATTTTGAAGGCAAAGACAAATCCTTTTACAAGAGAGGTATAGAAATGTCAGAAAACATTGGACTGATTGTATCGCTCTTGAAGGAGTCTATATTGATGAATAAAGTCGAATTTTGCAAAAAAAAAATGTGTTTTAAGTAGCTAGACCAGAAACTTTTCAGCCTACGTGTTAGTTATTACTACTACACACGACGCACGCGCACGTTACATAGTTTGCAAAACGCCCGTCCGTTGTATAAATAAGGTATTCCCTATAATTGTTTTGTAGTTTAAGAAAACCCCTGGTATATTTGTTATACAAACATTGCAGCGAATCGGAGTGGAATAGAAGCATTCAGGCATCGAATTATATTTTACAGTTATCACGGTTTCCCAATTAAATTGCAGACACTTAATATAACCACAATTTTCTGCTACTAAGCATTGAAGAACGAGACAATTTTATGTTAGTTGGCACAGTATTCTGTTGCAGAAAAGAATAGTGCAAAATGTATTGTGTAGTTAGTTTATGGTAGTACGTTCGGGTGTTTTCTTTTTGGTGTGTTCGTACATTTACGTGATTTTAGTTACTGTTCAAGGCATGGTGTCTTTTAAGTTGGGGTATTTGTTTTATCTAGTTATAGTACAGTACTTAGAAGTGTTTAGAATCGCTGTTTTAAAAACGCATCTTAAAAATGTATAAAAATGAATTTGTTTCGGTGTTCTTAAATTTTTCTTTAGAAAAAACCCCACACTAATCTTATGGAAATTGGTTCCCGGTCAAATTGACTGACAATGTAATATGTTATGCTTAAGTTATTCTGATCAAAAGTCTCCTTGGACATAGAGTCCAAAAATGGATAGATAACGTGGAAACGCTGAAAAAATGCTATTTTTTCATTTTGTTAAGGACTTATTTTGACTAGAACATGATTTTACGAAAAATTCCAACGGGATTATATATTTTTTGGGTTGCTAATTGTGAATATAACAATTATTTTGACCGATTTTGCTCCTACTTTCGAATATTGGCCATTTTGATTTAATTCGTCTAGAATATATTTTTGCGAGAAATTATACCGTCTAAAAGCGGAGGCCGTCTTTATAGCCTCACGTTGGAGCGCTATTTTGTAACGTCTCGTTGCGGCGTTATTTTGTATAAATATATAATAAAAGACTGTTTTTAGTCAATTTCCACTGGTTTATTTAAATTGCGATGACGCGTTTCGCTGTCGATGCAGCTTCTTCAGATCTACATTTTACACTGTCAAGTTAGGTTTAATATTCACAGTTTTATATAATTTCTTAATTATAATATTACACCTAATTAAATTACATTGATAGTATTGGAAAATCCACACTGATTTGGAGTTAAGAGACTAAATTCAATAATGGTGAATTGCTTAAATCTACCTGGTCGTTGAGTAAAGTATCTGTAGTCCTTAATCGATTTATTTGCATTGTCTCTAAAAGGTTTAGTTTTAAACCTTTTTGTTGGGTGTGTAAAATTTTGAAATTCTTGTTAAATGTGTGACTTTCTGTTAAAAGTTGATTAGCATATGTTGAATTAGATTTTCTATGGATGAAACTTTTTTCGTGTTCTGTAATTCTTTGTCTAAATGTACGTCCAGTTTGTCCGATGTATGTTTTAGGACATGACCCACATGTTAATTGATAAACCCCTGATTTATTGTCTTTATTGATTTGTGGTTTGTAGTTTTTAAGATATTTCCCTATAGTATTGTAGAGTCTTGTAAGCTATGTTGATATTTTTTTGATTTAAAAATTTCTTCAGTTTTTCCGTTGGCTTGCCGAAATAGGTTAAGCATTTAAAAGTGGTATTTCTGTCCTTAAAACGTGGGTATATTTCTGAGATTGCCTTGTTTCTAAGTTTTTTCTTAACGATACTATTGATTAAAGATAGATAGATAGATATTTTTAATAAGGCTCGTCGATAGCAAAGATCATTTAACGCCATACCAAGATTCTGAATTAAAGTTTCGAGTATAGCTGAGAATCTTTAAGAAAAGCGCATAAATTTTTGAGGCCTCTATGGTCCGGTTTTAATATTTCCTTAATGGGTTTGATAAGATCATATTTGACTTTTTTGTTTAAATCTTCATTCGATTGCAGTATATGCTTGATGGATAGTAGTTCGTTGCAGTTTGAACAGACTGGAGGTGGGTCATTTTTCAAAAGGTGAGAATGAGTAATGTAAGAATGACCTATGCACAGTCTTCTCCATAGTACGTTTTCTTTGCGGGAAAGTGAATGCAAATGGAGAGGGGGATATACTAATGGTTTGATCTCCCACAGCTTATTTGTGCCCTCCTGTAGGTCCCAATCCAATTGGAAGAGTTTATCAAAAATATGTTTGAAAAATATGGCTAAATCTTTAGGCGCAAAGATATCGTTTAATAATGTGCCTGCAGAGATGGCAGATTTGGCTGCAATGTCTGCTGTTTCGTTCCCTCTAATAGCCATGTGGCTTGGAACCCACAAAATGGCGAATCTTATGTCTCTATTATAGCCTATTTGTAATAGGTCTGAAATATTAAGTAAGATAGGGTTTGATGAGTTTAGAGATTGTAAGGAACTTAGGGAGTCCGTTATTAATAGAAATTTTTTACTTAACTTAGAAGTTATAGCCCATCGTAATGCCTCTCTTATAGCCATAAGTTCCGCAGAAAAAATAGACGAGATAGGATTTAATTTGATTTTTATAGTTTTATTACCAGCTATGACTGCTGCTCCTGTTCCTATGTCTGTTTTTGCGCCGTCTGTGTAGATAAGAAAATATTCTGTGTATTTTGAAATTATTAACTGATGAAAAGTTGTTTTTATCAGCGACACTGGAGATATCTTCTTATCAAATTTTAGAAAGGTAAAATCGATAGGGGGATTTGTAGATGTCCAAGGAGGAAATATTGGAAATTTTGAGGATACATAAGCTTTGAAAGATAAACTGTGAATGGATAAGAAAGAAGATATTCTGGCTGAAATAGAGTTTGGATAGGGGTTGGGTAAGTGGTTTAACCGAGTCAAGTGTAAATTTCTTATCAAGTTAGGTTTGAAGATAGCTGACGCGAAGTATAACATCAAGGAACGTTGTCGAACGAGGGAGGGTGGAGGCAACACATTGTAAGCTAGGAATAGGAGAGGTACGAAAGGCACCCGTAGCTAGACGAAGGGCTTGGTTTTGGACGGTGTCCAGGGTCCTCTTATAAGAAATCCTGGCTGAATCGAAAATAAAGTCTCCATAACTTAGTTTTGGCAGAATTAAAGCATTATAGATTCTGATTAAGGAGGGGAAATCGCCTCCCCATTGGGTGCTAGCTAGGAGTCTCATCATATTAAGATCATTCGACGTTTTTGTTCTCAGATTCCTTGGGTGGTCCTTCCAGTTTAATGAAGAGTCAAACGTCATTCCCAAAATCTTTAAAGTTGTTTTTTAAGTGCAGTAGGACGTTTGATAATTTGAGAATATGGGTTTTAGGACAATTTCTTTTTTTGCAAAAATGGACTACAGAAGATTTATTTGGAGAAAAGGTGTAACCAGAGGTTAAAGCCGACCTTTGAATATTATCCAGGGAGGATTGCATGTTCGATGTTAAAATGCTAGACTCTGAGGAGGAGAGATACAGTAGGATGTCATCGGCAAAAAGTTTTATTCTTGTGTGGGATGGAATGAGGTCTTCTATAGATTGAATGGCTATTTGGAATAATGTGGGGCTAAGGATGGACCCCTGAGGTATTCCATTTTCTTGGTAATAAATATCAGAAAGCTGTCCATTTGCTTTCACCCTAAAAGAGCGTGGTTGGATAAATTTCATGATGAACTTGGGGAGAAGGCCCTTGAAGTTCATTTTTAATAACTGTTTAAAGATTATCTTATTGTTTGTCATATCGAATGCGTTTTGTAGATCAAGAGAAACTGCTAAAAGGTGTTTTTTGGCTTGGAATGATGATCTAATATCTGTTTCGAAGGAGGCCAAGTGATCTAGTGCTGAAAAATTTTTCCGAAAAGCATATTGATTTGGAGACAGTAAATTTTTTGTTTCAAGAACCCAACAAAGCCGATTTTTTACCAATCTTTCTAGTATTTTAGTCAGGTGATTAGTTAGAGAGATCGGTCTGTAGCTATTTGGATTGTCCCTGGGTTTACCTGCTTTATGTATCGGTATTATTGTAGAAAGTAACCATGACTGTGGGAATTCGTTGTTTGACCAAAGATGGTTAAAATAGTAAAGGATGATTTTCTGGAAAGAGAGAGGAAGGTTGATAATCATTTGGAGGTGGACTCCATCTGGTCCAGGGGCAGTACGTTTAGCACAAGTTATGGAGGATTGAAGTTCCTTCATAGAGAAGGGTAAATCGTAAGAAATAGAAACGTCTGTGTTGAATGAGTCGTAATGAAGAGAAGAAGGAACTGAGTCACGAGGAAGCGTTGCCTTGTCGCTGAAGTGTTTAGCAAAAATGTTGCATACAGAAGTCGGATCATTTATCCACTCGTTGCTAAAAAGCAATCCAGGGATAATTCTGGGTGGAGATCCCTTCATTCTTTTAATATTTCTCCATAATTCCCCAGATGAAATGTTAGAGTTAAATGAGGAAGTGAAGGAATGCCAGGAAGAAACTTTGGCCTCTTTAATGGTTCTCTTTGCTAACGCTCTAGATCTTTTGAAAGCTATGAAGTTGTCGGAGGACGGATGTCTTTTAAAGCGATTTAAAGCGTTCTTCCTGTTTCTTATTGCGGTGGCACACTGATCTGTCCACCATGGTACAGGGGGTTTGGCCGGATTTATAAAGTGATGTGGAATGGATTTGGATGCTGCCTGAAGAATGCACTGAGTTACCTCAAGAATAAAGGGGTTTGTTTGGGATATGTGAATTGATGGAGTTTTTAAATTTGCAGCGTAAGAGGACCAGTCGGCTTGGTCAAAATTCCATTTTTGGGTGGGTTGTTGAGGGAAATAGATAATATTAGCTGATCTAATGATTATGGGGAAATGATCACTTCCATGAGTGTCATCCAGGATGTCCCATTTGAACTTATGAGATGAGGAAGAGCTACTTTTCTTTCTTTAGTAAAATTTTCTTCTGATAATGGGAATTAAACTACATAAAACAAGTAGCCGTTAACAACGGTTATTCGGTTACTTTAATCAATAGTATCGTTAAGAAAAAACTTAGAAACAAGGCAATCTCAGAAATATACCCACGTTTTAAGGACAGAAATACCACTTTTAAATGCTTAACCTATTTCGGCAAGCCAACGGAAAAACTGAGGAAATTTTTAAATCAAAAAGATAGCTTACAAGACTAACAATACTATAGGGAAATATCTTAAAAACTACAAACCACAAATCAATAAAGACAATAAATCAGGGGTTTATCAATTAACATGTGGGTCATGTCCTAAAACATACATCGGACAAACTGGACGTACATTTAGACAAAGAATTACAGAACACGAAAAAAGTTTCATCCATAGAAAATCTAATTCAACATATGCTAATCATCTTTTAACAGAAAATCACACATTTAACAAGAATTTCAAAATTTTACACACCCAACAAAAAGGTTTAAAACTAAACCTTTTAGAGACAATGCAAATAAATCGATTAAGGACTACAGGTACTTTACTCAACGACCAGGTAGATTTAAGCAATTCACCATTATTGAATTTATTCTCTTAACTCCAAATCTGTGTGGATTTTCCAATACTATCAATGTAATTTAATTAGGTGTAATATTATAATTAAGAAATTATATAAAACTGTGAATATTAAACCTAACTTGACAGTGTAAAATGTAGATCTGAAGAAGCTGCATCGACAGCGAAACGCGTCATCGCAATTTAAATAAACCAGTGGAAATTGACTAAAAACAGTCTTTTATTATATATTTATAATGAATTTCCATCAAGTAGACGCTACAACAATCCAAAATTATTTTGTGTAGCCCCAACTTTTTTTATTTTTAATAAATATTTTATTTATTAAATAAAAGCCGTTATTTGCCCTTTAATGTATGTTATATCTTAATTTTTGAAAATGGATTGAATGGATATTAATATTGATAGAACTAAAGAAATTAGATATAAGCTAGCTCGTTTTTTTTTTACCGGTAGAGAATATGGATAAGAGATAATTTTTGTACGTCTTTTGTAAATAGTCTCTACAGTTGTTTAAAACTCGGGTGTAATGTTTATTTTTTTTTGAGCACCATTCATTTTAGAATAGAATTTTATAACTCAAAAAATGAAAAAATATTGAAGAGTTATTTAGTTGTTAAAATAAGATTAATTTACGTACAACCGTTGCGTCCTGAAAGAAAGGGCAGGAGTTTAGTGAAACGCTACACATTTAAATAAGGAAGGGTATGTATATTAACGAAATAAAACTTCCTAACTTTATAACAATCTAAAAATTACGGGCGCAGGTAATTTCCACACCACTAATCCGTTTATGACCTAGACATATTTAAGGGATTATAATTGCAGAAGTAAATTCCACACCGAGTACTTTGAGGTAGAGGATGAGGGTTGATAAATGGGTGGTGGTACGCACCGGCCTGTTCAATTAAATCATTACTAAACCCTTCTACATATCAGTTTAGTACATATTATTAATTTGTGATTATTACTTGGTGTTGCTAATATGGAAGCAAAGTTAATAAAAAGCAATCAAGGAAAGGACATGTCATGTGTGAATTACTACACTTACTTTTGACAAAAGGTGCTAAAATGTGGAGAAACATTTTGGAGATGTTCAAGAAAAGATTGCAAATCAAAAGTCTTCACCGTTGGGCCCAAGAATTTAGCTACCAGAAGTGAAGGACTTCATACACACGAAGTCGACACCAAGAAGCTGAATCGGCAAATAATTAGTAATTCCTGCAAAAGAAAAGCCGAAGAGCATATGAGTGAAAGGCCATCTAAAATTATCCGACAAGAACTACAAAACACGCTGCCTGAAACAGTAACAGAAAAAGATGTCGAATATATTAGAAAAAACATTTATATCCATAGACGAAAATTTTTGCCAGGACGTAATCCAAGAAGTGCTGAGGAGGTGCATAGTGTTTTAGAGACATTTGAAATCAAAACTAGCAAGGGTGAGAATTTTCTATATATCAATGAACTCGAAAGTGGCATTATTGTTTTTTCTTGCACTACAAATGTCAATATGTTGTGTAAAATATCCAATATATATATGGACGGCACCTTTTCATACTGCACTAAACATTTTACACAGGTATTTACAGTGCATGGTTTTGCAAACGGTCATTACATTCCATTATTATTTTGCTTATTGCGTGATAAAATAGCTGAAACATACAAAAACCTCTTCACATTATTAAAATGTAAGATTTATTCAACAGATACACTATATTTCAATCCAGAGGAAATTACTATTGACTTCGAAAAATCTATTCATAAGGCAGAATCTGAAGTTTGGCCAAATGCTAAAATGTTAGGATGTAGATTTCATTTACACCAATCTTGGTTTCGCAAGATACATAATCTAGGTCTAGCTAAAGAATATTGCGACCAAAATTCTGAAATTGGTCGTTGGTTAAAGTATTGTTTCCGCTTGTCCTATTTAGCACCCGAAGAATTAGGTGACAGTTTTGCATACGATTTATATTCTATAAAACCTGAGGATGAACGTTTAAATAAATTTTGTGATTACCTACTAGAAACGTATATAGAGGAAGGAGCCGATTTTCCAGTTGAAATATGGGCAGAATCGAGTCCATCTTTAACTCGAACGACTAACTGTTGTGAGTCCTTCCATTCCCATCTAAATAATTCTTTTTATTCTACACATCCGCCTCTGTATACTTTTATCGATAGGCTGAAAGAATTTCAGATTAACGTATATATAAAAATACAAAGTGTCGACGAGTCTAAAATAAGTAATAATCATAATAATCAAAAATTAAAACATTTAAAAAATCTTTATGAACAAAGACAATTAGGAAATATTAATCGTTTCCATTTTTTAAAATGTGTCTCCTATTTTTCTCAACCTGTTTTCTAAATATATATAAATAGATATGTATAGTTTTGTAGCATTATCTAGTATATGTAAGGAAATTTGTCCAATTGTATTTTATGTATTTAGCAAAAACTTCATGTTTTATCAATATTATTCTAATATGAAATAAAAACATATATTTTGGCAAATATCTAAAATTTTCAATAAAAACTAATTTAAAAGAAATCCGTCCAGTGTTATTTAGATGAATAAAGCATAATTATATTTGCTTGGTGTGGAATTTACCTGTTGTATTAAGGGCGCAGGTAGTCTTGGTGTGAAATTTACTAACGCCGAAAATTACTTCTGCTAAATAAAAACCCCTTATGTTAGAAGAGTGTACACTGTTGCATAGAGTCCTTAAATTAGGTTTATTAAGTTTTTAATAAAAGGCTTTATAAAACACGATATTAAAAGTTTGTGAAATTAACTCCGCGAATTACACTTGAGTAGTCGTTGGAAACGCACTTGTAGACTCGGTTTGTCCTCGTGGATTTTCCATAAGTTACTTGGCCTCTCCTGGTGAGATTCTGATAAAAATATTGTCTCAGCCACTACCATCCTAGTTTAATTTGGGTAGTTAAACACTTTTTGACCCGAAAAGCCTGAGGATGAGCAGGATATTTTGAGAAAGGAAAAAGGCCTTAAACTTGAGAGCTAAAAACCGTTACTGCACTACTGCATCACTAAAAAAACCACTCTGGCGTGCGGGAGAAGAAAGCCACTAAGGCCTACTGGCGGAAAAAGCCGTTGCTGCTTCATGGTGGAAAAAGTCCCTCAAAATTCGAAATGGCTGCTTAAATATCTTTGTCCCTTCTCCTTGGGTCATTTCCCGGCATGCAAATCTCGACGAATTCAATGCGAGCTAAATAAGTCAAGTCGGCAACACGGCACACACTGCTGGTTTAAATTAAACTGCTCAAAAATTGAAATTACGGCATTAAATATAAAAATATAATAAAATATGGAAAATAGGAAGAAAAACAGTGTCGTAACATGATCTTAAAATCCAGGAAAAAATGAACGTTACAAAATTCTAACGGAATTTTATCTTTTTTGAGTTGATAATTACGAATATAATAATTCGAATAGCGTTTATTTTTAGCCATATGACTATCACCATTCTTTCTTAACAATTTCTTTAGCGCTGTTCAAAATAAAGTATAACTTCTATATGTTCTAGTCTAATTAAATCCAGAAAAGGGCCAAAAGTTGGCTAAAAATAACCGCTATTGGAAAGTAGGCTCACATTGGTTCAAAATAATTATTATATTCGTAATTATTAACTCAAAAATATATTATTCCGTTAGAATTTTTCTCAAAACTATGTTCTAGACGAATTAAATCAAAAAAGACTCCAGAAATGGCCAAAATGGGCAATAAGTAGGAGCGAAATGGATCAAAATATTATTATATTCATAATTAACAACCCAAAAAACATATAATCCCGTTGGAATTTTTCGTAAAATCATATTCTAGCCAAAATAAGTCCTTAAAAATCACAAAAATAGTATTTTTTCAGCGTTTTTTTTTTCACTAATTCCACACTCGATAATTCCGAATCTATCCATTTTTGAGCTTTGTGTCTACGGAGACTTTTGATCAGAATGGCTTGAAGCATAACGTACTACATTTCCAGCCGATTTTACCGGGATCCAATTTTCATAAGATTAGTGCGGAATTCTTTAAAGTTTCTATGCTTCAATAGGTACAAGTTTTACCAACTTTGTAACACTTATTTCGCATGGAAAACGTTTTTATTTTGTTTTCCAGACCTTGTTTGTATTTTGCCGAGTATTTTTAAAGTATATTAACCCTAATTTTAACAGACGGGGATAAAAAAATATATCTTTTACAGTGTGTTGTTCGGTCGTTAACGAAACTAAAATAATAAAAAAAAACTTGTCAAGTGCAAGTCGCTCTTGCGCAAGTATTATTCCGTACCGTGATTGATTTTAAACTAAAAAAAAACCGGTCAAGTGCAAGTTGAACTTGCACAATTAGTGTTCCGTACGTTGATTGTTTTTAAAATAAAAAATTTTTGTTAGGGTGGTATAAAATGATCAGTGTCTTCACAAAACACACCCCAAATGAGTTTTTAACAAAGTTCGTTTCCAATCTTTACCAATAACTGGTGACCTTGTAATTTGGTTTTTTTTTTATATACCAAATAAATTATTAAGTAATGCACTCGTGATAATTTTCGTTCAATCTATACCCCGTGGAGAATATTCCAGGATTTTTTCAAAATATTTTGATCAGTACTTTTCGAGATAAGGTAGGGGACAGCGATTTTTTCACGATTTTTTAAAAGTAATACGAAGAAAAGTGTGCGCAAGTATTACATTATATATATATATATATATATATATATATATATATATATATATATATATATATATATATATATATATATATATATATATATATATATATATATATATATATATATATATATATATATATATTTTTTACTCGTGTTTTCACAAGCTTTCATTTGACACCACACTCGATGATCTAGTAAAAAAAATTTTTTTTCACTTCCGATTTCACCCCTCAAAACGAAACCAAATTCAAGTCAAAATTTATGTTACGGTGGTATAAAATGATCAGTGACTTCACAAAACACACCCCAAATGAGTTTTCAACAAAGTTTGTTTCCAATCTTTACTGAAATCTGATGACCTTGAAATTTTTGTTTTTTTATATACCATATAAATTATTAAAGATAATGCACTCCTGATAATTTTCGTTCAATCTACACCCCGTGGAGAATATTCCAGAATTTTTTCGAAATTTTTTGATAAGTACTTTTCGAGATAAGGCCCGGGACAGCGATTTTTTCGCGAATTTTTAAAAATAATACAAAGAAAAGTGCGCGCAAGTATAATATTATATATATATTTTTTACTCGTGTTTTCACAGGCTTTCATTTGACACCACACTCGATGACCTAGTAAAAAAATTTTTTTTTTCACTTCCGACTTCACCCCCCAAAACTAACCCCTAAAGTCAAAATTTAATTCTCAAAACTACATGGCTCTGATGAGGCCATCAATTCCTATATTATTACCAAATTTCATCTTTCTATGTCAAATAGTTTCGGAGAAAATCGGGTGTGACAGACAGACAGACAGACAGACAGACAGACAGACACCGAAGTGATCTTATAAGTGTTCCGTATGGAACACTAAAAATTGTTACAGAGGTATAAAATAATCAGTGACTTCACAAAACACTGTGATGGCTAAAAAAATTTTTTACAACGTGAACTTCTATATCATTAGGAAAATTACAAAACACATCGTCTATCAAGGTTCTGTTTCTAGTAAGACTAGTTATCTTTTATCATTTGTAAAAACCTTATGTTATACAACTAGGTGGATAGACAATTATTAACACATTCCATTTTTTTTTTATATGTAGGAGTGTCAATTAATTTTGAGGGATTTCTTGTATTATACCGCGTCGGGTTATACTGTTGCTATGTTCATGGTAAAACACCATCATTAGACTTTAATTTTTAGTATATGTTATTTTGCCGAAGTGTAAACAACATATTTTTTTGAGCGTTGAATATGTCGAATTACGTGCCAACAAAACACCATTTGCAGGAAGCGGTGCTTATCTAGTTTAATTCGAAGAAAAGCGCTACTAAAAGTTATCAATTGCTGTCGGAAACATATCGATAAAAATATGTGAGTACTGGTTTCAACGCTTTAAAAGTGGTGATTTCGACACGGAAGAAAAAGAACGTCTAGACCAGCCGAAAAAATTTAAATATGAAAAATTAGAGGCATTACTCCATGAAGACCCGTACCAAATGAAAAAAGATCTTGCAGAATTATTAGGAGTTGATCGCACAACCATTTCTAAGCGCTTACATGTACTAGGAATGATTCAAAAGCAAGGAAATTGGTTGCCGTACGAATTGAAATCGAGAGACGTTGAAAGGCGATTTTTCACCTCTGGACAACTGTTTCAACGGCACAATCGGAAAGGTTTCTTTGCATTGTCTTGTAATTAATGATGAAAAATGGACACGCTACGAGAATCTAAAGCGCAAAAAATCATGGGTGAAGCCTGGTGAACCATCAACATCCTCGCCAAAGCCGAATATTCATGGCTCCAAGCGTATGCTGGATATCTGGTGAGATCAGCTGGGTGTAGTGTATTACGAGCTGCTCCAACCCAACGAAACTATTACTGGGGAACGTTACTGACAACAATTGATGCAATTGAGCCAAATGTTGAAGAAAAAACGACCCAATATGCCAAAAGACACGACAAAGTGATCTTTCAACGTGATAGCGCTCGGCCACATGTTGCAAAACCCGTCAAGGATGCGCTTGGATGGGATGTCCTACCTCACCCGCTGTACTCACCAGACATTGCTGCTTCTGATTATCATTTGTTCCGATCGATGACGCACGGCCTGTCTGAACAACACTTCCATTCTTATGAGGATACCAAAAAACAAGTCGATTCGTGGATAGCCTCCAAAGATGAGTCGTTTTTCAACGTGATATTCATATGCTGCCACAAAGATAGGAGAAAGTAGTGGCTAGCGATGGACAATACTTTGAATGATCAAATTGTAACCATTTTTTTACAATAAAGCGATATTTTTACCGAGAAATCCCTCAAAATTAATTCACACACCCAGTACCAAATAAACTATTAAAGGTATTGCACTCGTGATAATTTTCCTTCATTCTATAATTTTCGAAAATTTTTCTAAATTTTTTAATTACTCCTCTTAGATATAGAGTGGGGGATTTCGATTTTTGAAATTTTTTTTAAAATATAAAGAAAAGTTTGCGCGGGTATTATATGATATCTATTTTTGAACACGTGTTTTCACAAGCTTTCATTTGACATCCATTCGATGACCTTGAATTTTTTTTTTATTTCCCCCAAACTAACCGCTTAAGTCGAAATTTGACTTTCAGAACTATACGGCTGTGATTAGGCCATCAATTCCTATATTTGTGACAGATCTCAAATTTCTATATTAAATAGTTTCGGGGAAAATCGGCTGTGACAAACAAACAGACAGACACCGAAGTAATTCCATAAGTGTTCCGGTTTTCAGTTTTGGTACGAAACCCTAAAAATGAACATTTTTTTTAACAGAAATGTAGTGATTATAGAGTTTAAACGAGATTTGTGTATGATATTTTCAATGGTTCAGTATTTCCTTTTAAACGATGGAATTGAAAAGTAATTTGCTTCTGTAATAATCCTAACAACATTATAACTTCCCAGGTTCGCGGTAACTGTTTTTGACGCGTCCATTTACTGCAACCATAGGCATTGTAGTATCATAAATTTTAGGGTCGATTTTCTTGTTATTTACATAGTAGCGCCATTTATTAACATTTTTCTGCAGCTATCGAAAAACAAGCAAATCTTAAAAACAAAAATTGTTTATTTAACATAATCTTTTTTTAATCTTATACACTTAGTGGCACAGTTATAAAGTAACTGTAGTTATTTAAAAAAAATCTATTTTGGTTGCAAATCAGACTTCGACTACATTTATCACTTCTTCATCTAAATGAAATTCATCCCCTTCCAAATGTCTTTTCAGTTTTCGGAATAGGTAATAGTCCGAGGAAGCTACGTCGGGAAAATATGGGGGATGATTAAAGGTTTTTTAGAAAACTAACAGCAATTTGTAAGCAGGCACATTCTCTTGCAAGAACAGCACTCCTTGAAACACTTTTCCTCGGCGTTTTTGCACAATTTTTTGGCGTCACTGCTTTGTGGAAGTAAACCTAAACTATCCAACCCTTGTCCTAAAAAATGGAAGCATTCCTGCTCTTTTCTTTAAGCGAACCTTCTTTTGGCGAGGTGAACTAGCATGTTTCCACTCCTTCAAAAAGTTCTCTTTAAAACGGCTACAAATCAACTTGGATATTTTGGCTCTTCTTTATGTATGATATGTTAAGAGTCTGCTATATGCATCCCAATTTGTCGATTCTTTAAAATTATTTCATGCACATTTTAACATTCTTTCGGGGAAGCATAGAAACCGGTCTTCCAGTACAGTGTTCATCACTGATGTCGGATCTTGTTCTCTTTAAATCCGCAACCCAATTTTTGATAGTGGCATAGGAAGGACATTGTTTTTTCAGTATGTTAAGTTTCTCGTCATAAACTTCTTTAGCTTATACCCCAATAATATTTGGGCTACCAAACTTTGTGTACGTATTTACCAAATACCGAAGTACGAGTGCTATCCATAGTAGACCCATTTATTTTTAATAATGAGTACCAACACTCGTAGTACATTGTGATATCTATGAAATTTTTCGAAATGGATAACCTGTAGCAAAAGTATAAAAATCTCGCACATAGATAATAAATAGCCATAATATGCAACATAAAAATTTTGAAATATGCATGAAAAATGCTTAAAATATGCATGAAAAGGGTCAAAATATGCAATATTAAATGATAATAAAAGTAGTAATTTTTAGTTTTTCATTTCAAAATCAGCATAAAATTAACAAGTTATCGACGATGTTTAAATTTAATTAACAATTATTTAACATTTTTTAAAATTATTTAACATTTGTATTCTTGTACACGTAAACAATAAGGTATTGTTCCAAATGTTGGGTAGTAAGATTGTGTCTTCGATCACTTAAAATATTTTTATAAGTGAAAAGAGACCGTTCCACATCCACTGAGGTAACTGGACAGTATTTGAATTTGGGTGCTATGTTAGCACTTATTGTTTCTGGCAAAAGTTCACCCGTCCCATTAATAAAACTATCAATTTGACACAAAGGTTCAAAGCCTGGGTTATTGCACAAAATGTTTTCAAATTTTTCTTTAACTCTACGCGGGAATACATCTGGCAATGTGGAGTTTATTTGACGGATTTTATTCATTAACTGAATTGATTCGGTCAACGCCAAACCTCGAGTTTCAAGCTTTTTAATACCCGGAGATATG
This sequence comes from Pachyrhynchus sulphureomaculatus, assembly GCA_019049505.1. Taxonomy (NCBI): domain Eukaryota; kingdom Metazoa; phylum Arthropoda; class Insecta; order Coleoptera; family Curculionidae; genus Pachyrhynchus; species Pachyrhynchus sulphureomaculatus. Next base: position 261,650,542 of record CM032446.1, on the reverse strand, counting down.
TGGGAAAAGTGACTGCTAATCAAAGCTATGTTTTTTTTTAAGATCAGAATCGTTAAATGCTTCCTTGGATTGACGAACTGCCATAGCCTCTGCACTATGGAAGTCATTTACTACACCTTTGATGGCCTCGAAATGTTCATTGTAAAATAGTACAGCTTCAATCCATGTTCCCCATTGAGTTACCACTAGTTCGGGAGGTAAAGGCACATTTGGCAGTTTTTCTTTATAGGTGTTATTGCGAGCAGGTGTCTTAAAAAACACTTTCTTTGCTGATGAAATCAGTTTATTTACATTTTCAAATCGTAGAATGATTTGTCTTGTCAAGTTCTTTGCAGGCCACCAAATAGGAAGAAGAAGGCTCTAATCTTAATGCATCCACAATTAAATTCGCAATATAGCGACCACAACTGTCGGTAGTTTCATCAACTGAAATTCAAATAATGTCATCCTTAAGTTCATTACGTATTTCTTCCAGAACATATTGGTAAATTGTTGGTATGTAATTTTTACGTAGTGTTGATTCGTCTGGTATTTTTTGATTCAAGCAATATTTTCGCAGAAAATCTTTGAATGTAGTATTTGTAAGTTTGTGGAGAAGAATATTGCTTGCAAGCAATGCTTCACATAAATCCATGCTAAAGTGGTTTTTTTGTTTGCCTATAGAAGTGGAATCACTGCTACTTGCTGCTGTTATAAGTTGTTGTCGTGGGCCTTTTGTTGCAATCCTGCGATATGAATGTCTTGACATCCTGGTCAATTTGAAACTTTTTTGTGCACGAAACATTTTTCTCGCAAACTTGACAATATAAAACATTTCCGTCGTATGTAAATATTATATATATATATATATATATATATATATATATATATATATATATATATATATATATATATATATATATATATATATAAGAGTTATCGATTTCACGGCTGTGTATTTAAACAAAAATTGTGAGTTTCGCAGGGTTGCAGCCAGATTATAAAGTATTTTCTAGGGCACTCACAAAAAATAATATTCTTTTTACTTAGTGAAAGCTTTCGGATATATTCAATCCTTCTTCAGTCACTCTACAAAAGGGGACGGTGGTCATTAAAAAGAGCTTTAAAAAACAAAAATTATTAAAAAAAACTTACTGTAAGTGAGGTTACAAAGATAAACTTTTATTCATTTTTAATAATACATGCTTCGCTTACAACAATCAGTTCTATAAACAAACATTTGGTACTCCAATGGGCTCAAAAATTTCTCCCATTCTGGCACAATACGTGTTAGATGATTTACTACAAGAATGTATTCCAAAATTATCTTATAAATTACCATTTATAAAAAAGTATGTTGATGATTTGATATGTGCAATACCACTTAATGGCGAAGAAGAAATACTTAGAGTCTTTAACAATTATAACAAATATATTCAGTTCACAATGGAAACAGAAAACAACAATAGCGTGCCATTTCTAGATACTAAACTTATCAGATGCGAACAAAACAACAAAATCATTCTAGACTGGTACATTAAACCGAGTAGTTCTGGTAGGTATCTTAATTACTTCTCATACCACCCAGAAAGAATGAAAATTAACTTAATTTTATGTTTAAAAAACCGAGTGACTTCTATAAGCCACCCCACATTAAGAGTCAACAACTTAAGAAGGATTTATAACTTACTTTTAGACAACTCCTATCCGAAACATCTTTTAAACAAACTTCTTTTCTCTACAAGTGAAAGAGTTGTAACTGATAACACTGATCAAAACCAAACAGCCAATTCTAACCCAAGAAAGCATTATGTATCTTTTCCTTATATAAGAGACTTAACCCCCAAACTTGCAAATATATTTCAAGGCAAGGACCTGAAAATAAAACAAACAACATTAACAAATCTAACTTGGTGTATCAAATTAGTTGCCATAACTGTGATAAAAAATATATAGGACAGACTTCCAGGTGCTTAAAGGATAGACTGGCATCACATAAAAGTGATATCAGACTGAGACCAGATGCTTGTGCCCAGTCTCAACACACAAATAATATCGGCCACTTGCCTAATTTTGAAAACGTAAAAATAATAGATTTTGAAAAAAACTACTTTAAAAGAAATTTTCTTGAAATGGTTTACATCAATAACCAAAAAAATTGCATGAACAAAAGATCAGATGTTCAACATTTAGCGTAATTTACTCCAACCTACTTCAGATTAGTAATAAGTAGGAAGTGAGATGCCTTCAGCTACCCCAAACTTAACATAAAATATATTTCCCCTTTTTTCTTCCCTTTTTTTACATTTCCTTTTTTTCTTTTCTTCTTCTTCTCACTGTGTGTGTAATTAATTTCAATCTTCTCATATATGTTTTTCGAAAATAAAAAGATGGACATCTTATTATATAACATAAAGTATAATTAGTTTTAAAATAAACCGTATATCCTCTATCTTCTTCTAGAGAGAAATTCCTAAATCTAACAAACATCTTCAAAAAAAGTGCATATTTACCACGACTGGCAGTGCTATACCGCTCTCTGTGCGTCCCGAGTATATAACATACATGTATAATGGTGTTAAATTTTGAAAATTTTAATTAATGACTGTTTTTCCTTTTGAATGTTCTTATTGTTTACATGTACACTGTGTGGTGAAAGAGACAAAAAGGGTTTTTTTTGGAGAAAGAAAGAATGTTGGAAGAGCCTAGTTTATGTTTGTAACCTCACTTACGGTAAGTTTTTTAATAATTTTTGTTTTTTTAAAGCTTTTTTTTAATGACCACCGTCCCCTTTTGTAGAGTGACTGAAGAAGGATTGAATATATCCGAAAGCTTTCACTAAGTAAAAAGAGTATTATTTTTTGTGAATGCCCTAGAAAATACTTTATAATCTGGCTGCAACCCTGCGAAACTCACAATTTTTGTATATATATATATATACATATATATATATATATATATATATATATATATATATATATATATATATATATATATATATATATATAGCTACCCACGAAGAGACACTTTTTTTTGCGGGTGGCATGGTAAACGTTAAACTTTAACACAACACGTTAAAAATTGCAAAAAGACTACACTGATGCAAGCGCGTCAACAATAATGTTAAAACTGATATCTTGTTTTAAAATAAAAATTCGTCTTCGAGAAAATTGTTCATTTGATCCACGCTCAAACAAATATTCTTAGAAACTAACTACTTATCACTTAATATCCGGACCAAGAAACAAAGGAATAACATACCGTCGCAATTTTGGCTATTCCCTTGGCACTGTAACCTAATCGATGTTTAGACTATTGCAGGGAATGTTCCGGCGATAAAATCGGTTCCAGATGGCGACATTGACAATACCCTGAGCAATTCAATTGCCTAGTAATACCGAGAAATATTGTAAATATAGGAAAAATATGCATAATTACTAGATTTTGGGTAAAATATGCAATAATCGGTGAGAATGGTCTAAATATGCAAATGCATATGAAAATATGCAAATATATATAATCCGGTCTCGAATAATAAAGTATACAGATATCAGAATATCAATATATCAACTAACTTTGCCCTTAACGGGTTCGACTCGGTAATGGAAAATTGCTTTTTCAAATCTTATTGCATGTACGTATGTAGTAAACCATCGGAAGATTACTTTGGCAGTAGATAATCTTTAATTAGACTGCTTATTCTCCTGCGAATTTGTGTTTACGACTAACTAAAATTCTTCAACCTGATTGGCCTTTTAGCACCTATTTTGAAATGTCACCGATGTTCTACTCGTGTATTCATTAATCTTGCAATTTTAGGACACCACCGATCAACATGATACCACAAACACATAAAAATTATGAATAAATTGATCGTAAATAGCGGCACAAATAGGATACATCATCATCTGTTACGGCAGTAAATTCTTTATTCTACTTCTGAAGAACGGTTTCTCGCCGTTGTTGTAGCTGCTGCGTGTTAAGTTGGTTAGTTTTGTTACACTGCATATAATCATTTCTTCATTTTCTTAACATTTGTGAAGCAGATATGTCCGCGTTTGAAGATATTGTTAGTAAAGTGTTTTTGTTTTTAATATTTGCCGTTCATTTTACCATACTTGTTTTGTGATATTCAGTGTTCATTAGGCAATGCCGCAAGAATTCACGTAGTTGTAGTTGTTATAACGTAGTAAAAAATGCCTTGCAACATTGTAAAAAGTGCGTGTGGTGTGTATAGGTGCAAGAATTTCAAGAATTGTTTACAATTTCCTAATATATATTTACATTAATCATTAAAGTAGCAGTTATTTGGGTAAAAAAGATTAAAATATTATTAATATCTGTTTTTTTTTTCGAGCACGTATTTCTTATAGCAGGAAGTACTGAATATATTACAGATGAATAAACTATACGTGAGATATATGAGTAAATCCGGAAACAAAGAGTATTTAGAGCAGTCAGAAAGCAAAAAAAAAATTTTGACGAGCACACTAATTTAGCAGTATTTTTTCGAAAGTCTGGAACATGATGCCAGGGTCATGCAAGCCCCAATTGGGGCTTGCACGACAAAAAAGCACAGATATTTTTATACGTTAAAGGTCGTAAAAGTCCAAAATTTTTATTAAATCAATTTTTTTATTTTTTTAACAGGAGAGCAGCGTAAACATACCCTTAAATGGTTTAGTGTTTTTAGTGTTCTGTACGGAACACTTATGGGATCACTTCGGTGTCTGTCTGTTTGTCTGCCACATCCGATTTTCTTCGAAACTATTTGTCATAGAAAGTTGAAATTTGGCGCAAATATAGGAATTGATGGCCCAATCAGAGCCGTGTAGTTTCGAAAGTTAAACTTTGACTTAAAGGGTTAGTTTTGGGGAATGTGGAAAAAGAATTACCAGGTCATCGAGAGGGGTGTCAAATGAAAGCTTGTACATGATGCCAGGGTGGTGCAAGCCCAAATTGAGGGTATTAAAAAAACACAGATATTTTTATACGTTAATGCTCGTAAAAGTGCAAAATATTTAATAAATCAATATTTTTATTTTTTTAACAGGAGAGCAGCGTAACCATACCCTTAAATGGTTTAGTGTTTTTAGTGTTCTGTACGGAACACTTATGGGATCACTTCGGTGTCTGTCTGTTTGTCTGCCACATTCGATTTTCTTCGAAACTATTTGTCATAGAAAGTTGAAATTTGGCGCAAGGCCTTGTACAAAATATTCAAGCTATTTACGGTCTGGAAATCCCTAGTATTCCTACAGACGAAGCCAAGGGGTTTAATACATTTGTTAGTAATAACGTCATAATGAATATGAAAATCGAGCTTAGTGTCCAAATAAATACCCAAGTCACACAATGAGGAGACTCTTTCGAGAAGACAATTATTAATACTGTAGTCATACAAAAGCGGAACTTTCACTCGGAAGAACGACATAATCTTACATTTTTTAATATTTAGTTTCATTTTGTTTCTCCTGCACCACTCACTCACCATATCCAAGTCTCCCTGCAGTCTCATAGCATCGTCAACAGAATGAATTGCCATAGACAATTTCAAGTCATCTGCAAAAAACAAGGGCCTTGAAAATAGAATCATCTTTCGTAGGTCGTTAATAAATATATTAAACAGCAACGGGCCCAGGTGGCTACCCTGCGGCATACCCGATGCAACAGATACCTCACTCGACACAAAGCCCTTCACTTTAACTAACTGTTTCCTGTATGTAAGGTAGCAGGTCAACCAATTCAGTAGTGATCCACAAAACCCATAATCTCTTAACTTCCCTATCAGGATATCGTGGTTGACTGTGTCGAAGGCCTTGCTGAAATCCATATAAACCACGTCAACCTGACCACCCGCCTCCATTACATCAATAGTACTTTGAACCAACAAGATTAAGTTTCTAGCCGTCGATCTGCCACCAACGAAACCGTGTTGTTCCGGAACCAAAAAAGGTTTTATGAATGGTTTTAATTTGTCGCAAACAATTTTTTCGAATACTTTTGGAATAGAACTTAGAATGGAAATAAGTCGATAATTTTTAGCATCTGATTTGTCGCCGGACGCCATTACTGGAGTAATGAAACTATATTTCCATTGATCAGGAAAAACACCGCTCTCTAGGGACATTTTAAAAAGCATATGGAGCGGTTTGGCCAAAGCATAGACACAGTCAACTAAAAATCTGGGAGATATACCATCAGGACCCGTTCCCTTATTTATGTCAAGTTTGGACATATAGTCAAACACCTCCCCCAGGGAGATCTCAACAGAGGAGAATGATCCACCTCTATCCCCACCATCCTCAAGCCCAGGCTCACCACCGTCAGTATCCGACCTATAAACACCCTGAAAATGAGACTTAAAAATTTCCACAATAGTCTGTCCATCCGTCCCTGTTAGCTCATCTAGATTTATTAGGGTAGGGGAGGACTTGCCCCCCTTTTTACTGTTAATGAAATTCCAAAATTGTTTGGTGTTATGCTTTAAATTTGTCTCAATATTTTTAACATACTGCAAGTAGCAGTTGCTCTTTAAGATATTGGATTGGGTTCTTAACTCCGAAAACTTCTGGTAAGTTTCCCACAGACGGGTTTTTTTGTATTCTTTGTGACACAACTTCTTTTTAGTGTTTCGTACGGAACACTTATAAGATCACTTCGGTGTCTGTCCGTCTGTCACACCCGATTTTCTCCGAAACTATTTGTCATAGAAAGTTGAAATTTGGTAGTAATATAGGAATTGATGGCCTCATCAGAGCCATGTAGTTTTGAAAGTTAAATTTTGACTTAAGGGGTTAGTTTTGGGGGGTGAAATCGGAAGTGAAAAAAAAAAAAATTTAAGATAAGATCTTTAAGTTCATCAGAAAACCACTTCGGGAAGTTCGGATTTTTGGAACGAACCACAGGGACATACAGACTAATACCAGCATACAAAACCTCATCGAAGACAGACTTTGCAGCATTTACATCCGCAATACCACCCAAGACATATTCCCAGTCCACTGAGTGATAATAATTATTTAACATATTATAGTCCGCACGATTAAAGTCACAGAAACTGAAATCATAGTGCAAACGCTTAGGATAGTCATTAAGCAGCACATCAACCATAAGGGAAGGATGGTGCCGGTCGCAGGGCAGCAGACTTTCCAGTGCCACCCGAACAGATGTTCTACTGTCTCGTGTTACCACCAGATCTAATTTCACACCATTCGCATTACTAATTTCGTTCACTTGGAATAACTGATTATAAGAGAAACAGTCACTAAGTAGCCTCACAACGTCCCCACCATGGCCAATGGCTGAACTTCCAAAACTGTCACTAGTCCATTCTACATGAGGCAAGTTATAGTCACCTAGGACACAAATATTATCACTGGGATACTCTTGAATGATCTCCTCTATCGCACAGCAGTGAGCCTAAACAGCATCCACTTTAATATTCTCCATAAAGTGAACGAAAATTATTTGCGTTTTGCGTTTGATAATTTATCTGGTATAAAAAAAACTATTATACCTACAAAATGATGAAAGTGAATATAAGAGCTTTAAGCATTTGGCAACCAACAAATAGGTACCGAGATAAAATAATTTTATTTTATTTGTTTATAATTAATATTTAGGTAGTGAATATTTGTTTTTCACTTTTATTACTGGATTCTAGATTGAGCTAGATTGATTTATTGGCTATTAGGTAGCTAAGAAGATGTAACTATTATACAATATTGACTAAGAAAAAACGTGAAAATACATATTGGCTCTTAAGTAGTCAAGACCTAATTAACTTAGCCTAGGTATGTTATTTTAGAAGCAATCACGGGACAGAACACTAATTGCGCAAGTTTAACTTGCACTTGACCGGTTTTTTTTGTGTTTTTTTTTAATTAAAAGTTGTTAAAATAAAGATATGACTAGTTACTCATGTATCATGCAATACATTTGCATGTGTACGTCTGCCCTCTGAATCCATCGGATTGCATTTTTTAAAATGAATGGTGAATAACCGTTAAATATATGTGAAATTTAAAAACTTTATTATTGAATCGATTAATTTGTGTTAACCATGTGGAACAATGTTAAAGTGGGTGCAGAGACAAAGTTTTAGGTATCAAGCGAACAAGGATAATGAAGCAAAGATATCGCGTATTGAGGTAAATTTTAGTTTTCAACTTTTTTTTTCTGTAATTTTCAAACGTAACTCATATTAACAACAATATGAGGGTTAATATTGATGGAAGATTGATAGACCAATGCTTGTGCTATTTCTGACTTCAGCAAAAATTTGCTAAAATATACCGAGTGCAAAAAAAACTCATTTTTCTAAAAAAAAGCATCTTATTAAAATAGTCAAACTGAAAAATATAAAAATTGATATCGAAAAGCGTAATGGGTTTTTTTTTCTACTCGAATTAGAGAGTTACATACACCTGGGTGCTGCAAAAGATACATATATTTAAAAGAAAATACAGTCGACACTCTATATAGTGAAAGACCAATATGTTGACCGAAATTTCACTATAGAAAGTCTTTCACTATATAAAGAAAAAATCCGTATATATTGCTATGTATAATAAGTATTCTAGATCTTGAAAAAATTGCACTATAAAGAGTTTTTCACTATATAGAGTTTCACTATAAACAGTGTCGACTGTATATATATATATATATATATATATATATATATATATATATATATATATATATATATATATATATATATATTCGACACTCTATATAGTGAAAGACCAAAATGTTGACCGAAATTTCACTATAGAAAGTTTTCACTATATAAATATTCTAGGTCTTGAAAAAATTGCACTATAAAGAGTTTTTCACTATATAGAGTTTCACTATAAACAGTGTCGACTGTATTTTAATGGTTATTAAGTGAATAATACAAAAGAATGGTGATTATATATTTTTATTGTACTTTAAATTAAAAGATTTTTTTTTTCTTTCAAATATGTTTTAAAATGTTAACATTATTTTTTATCGGGTTGAATGGACCACTGATGAAAACTATGGCGCCTCCTTGTCTGCAGGATAACTTTACAAAAAATGGTCCAATTTACAAAAACAAAAAATAATCTTGTTAAATAATGTAGTAGTTAAAAACTGTCGAAGGATTTTTTTTTCAAAAATAAAAAATTTACGATGTTTCAAACTTCAGTATTTTCGACCAAAAAATGTATACTTAATTATTTATAGAAAATTGTCTACTTAATTATTTATAGAAAATTGTCTATTAGAAAAAGTAAAAAAACCTCTAGTCATTTTGTAGGAAAAGTAATTATTAAGAATTAAAACAAAAGCTAAAAAAATATTAAAAATTGTCTGAATAATATTGTGGACAGTGTCTGAAGATAGGTAGCGGTTCCAATCAGGCGCCAAGTCACATTTAATGCTATAACTTTGTAACGGAATGGAATTTCTTTAAAAAAAAAATGAGTAATCCTTAGAAGTATAGAGATTAAAAATCCTTAAAAAAAAAAAATTGAAAATTCGAGGTGTATGAACTACGGCATTTTTAAGTATTTGAAGTTAAATTCCTATCTCCAAAACATCAATCGTGAGACGTTTTGTCTCGTGAAGTAATATTCTTTTGGTGGTTTACTAATAATTTCATTAATTGCTAATAACTGTAATGATGATTAATCGTACTGTGTACTATATGTAAATTGAAACGAGCATATTTTACCTACTTCCAGAGAACGGTTTTTGGTCATTGTTCATAGTTTTCTTAATTGTGTAGCCGATATCAGCGTTTAAAGAGGTACATTGTTGTGCGTTTCGTGGCGTTACTTTCTTTAGTAAATATCAACAATTTCCGTAATTAAAGTTCTTACATGTCAAAAATAATAAATAATTGATTTTGACCTTCTTACATTAATAAATAACTTAACCCAAGTATGATCGACCGTTGTTTTGAATAATAGGTACCTTATATTTGTGAGATAGTGTTTAAAGAATATACATTTTTCTCCCATTTCTATTAAAATATTGAAAAAATTACACAATTTTTAGATGCCGCTACTGCAAGAATCCTAAATATTCTGTATACTCCTTATACAAGTATTACCTTTTTAACCATTTATTATCTGAAATAATTGAAAACAATGAAAAAATAACATTATTATATTTAGCGTGGAGTGAACAAAAAATGTTTTTCTCATACTCCGAAAAAGTCAGTTTTATATGTGAATAGGACGTAGTTAGAGGTTTTACGGTTGCATGTTCAATTTAAATTTGTTATTTTCTTTAAATAAACAAAAAGTCAATGATTTAAATTGAACATGCAACTGCAAAACTTTAGAATTTTTCATATATTTTTCAAATATTGGAACTACGTCAGTAGTATATAGGGCGGGGTACTGGGACTGCGGATGGCATGTGTCCCATTACCCGAAGAATGACCTTGAAAGAGCCGAAGAATGACCTTGAAAGAGCTGAAGAATGACCTTGAAAGAGCTGAAGAATGACCTTGAAAGACCTGAAGAATGACCTTGAAAGATCTGAAGAATGACCTTGAAAGAGCTGAAGAATGACCTTGAAAGACCTGAAGAATGACCTTGAAAGACCTCTTCTTGCAGAAGATAATCCACCACATCGAGGCTCACCTAATCTCTCTCTCTCTTAAGCTTTACGACATCCAATGATGCCAAAAGGGCACTGATCAACAGCCACTGGAATGTGACGTCATTGAACACTTCTTCAGCTCTTTCAAGGTCATTCTTCAGGTCTTTCAAGGTCATTCTTCAGCTCTTTCAAGGTCATTCTTCAGATCTTTCAAGGTCATTCTTCAGGTCTTTCAAGGTCATTCTTCAGCTCTTTCAAGGTCATTCTTCAGCTCTTTCAAGGTCATTCTTCGGCTCTTTCAAGGTCATTCTTCGGGTAATGGGACACATGCCATCCGCAGTCCCAGTACCCCGCCCTATATACTACTTACGTCTTATTGACATATAAAATTAACTTTTTCTGGATATGAGAAAAAAAAAATTTTTTTCAGGCCACCTTAATATATATATATATATATATATATATATATATATATATATATATATATATACAGTCGACACTGTTTATAGTGAAACTCTATATAGTGAAAAACTCTTTATAGTACAATTTTTTTAAGACCTAGAATATTTTAATGAAATTTCATATAAAAAGCCCTGCATATAGTGAATCTGTAAAATAGTAACACTCTATACAGTAACATTTTTACCGGAATTCTATGTATAAATTTTTATGCATTTATTGAGATCTTGGCCATTTCGAGTTTTCCATTTTTATCTAACATTAGCACGAATTCCATTTTTATGACGCATTCTTTTGAAAAAGTTCTTAACGCGTTTATAACGCCTAATGGTTGGCAATAAATCAGGTAGATTTCTGTGAGAAACCCGGGGAATAACCCATTTTATAGAAACCCGGGGAAAAACCCATTTTATAGTCGAGGCCTAGTAATTCCCAAATTCAGGTTCAGTTTCTTTTTGTTTAAGAACCAAGTAAGATGTCCAAGCGAGTGTGTTTAAGTTTAGCTGAGAAAATTAAAGTTTTAGAGGAAGTTGATAAAGGCTGCAAAAAAATTGATGTTGCTGCAAAATTTGGTGTTTCTAAAAGTTGCGTCTCTCTGATAATAAAAAGTCGCGACAGTATCATCAAGAAACCTAGTATTCCAAGCAGTTAAAAACGAGTACGGGTGAGTACTTACGAGGATGTAAATGAAGCAGTTTTACGATGGTTTCAAGTGGCCCGTACGCATCAAAACGTACCAATATCGGGAAATTTAATAAAGCACAAGGCTCTACAATTTGCTAAAGAATTTAACTGCGTTAATTTTCAAGCTAGTGAAGGGTGGTTGAGTGCCTGGAAGACTCGCAATTCAAATGTTTTCAAGACGGTGTCTGGCGAGAGTGCAAGCGTTAGTCAGGAGGACTGTGACATTTGGACTGAAACTGTTTTAAAAAGTGCATTGAAAAAGTACGAGCCAAAAAACGTTTTCAATTGTGATGAAACCGGTTTGTTTTTTAAATGTTAAAACAAGTAAAGAAAGGGTGACACTTATGGTTGGAGCAAACATAGATGGCTCAGAAAAACTGAAATTACTGTTCATAGGTAAAACGAAAAATCCCTGTTTTTTAAAAGGAGTTAAATCTCTGGAGTTAGATTACGCCAATAATAAAAAGGCATGAATGACTTCTGAGATTTTCGAAAGATGGATCAAAGAACTGGACACAAAAATGAGAAGCCAAAAGCGAAATATTATGATGTTTATAGACAATTGTCCTGCACATCCAGTTACTGGAAGTAAAAAATTAAGGAATATTGAATTGATCTTTTTTCCACCAAACATGACCTCCAAATTGCTACCTATGGACCCAGGGTATTATAAAAAACATAAAACATCATTACCCAAACAGAATTGTTCACAAAATTGTTAATGCGATTGATAACAACCTTCCAGTCCAAAAATTGATTACCCTTAAAGAGTGTATAACCGAAGTCGCTAAAGTATGGAGTGAAAATGTTTCTCAGAAAACTATCAAAAACTGCTTTTCTAAGGCAGGTTTTACTGAAAAAATTGACGAATGGGAAGAAGAAGACGAAATGGATCTCGCTACCTTAAAAAGGCAATGGGGTATTCTACAAAAAACTGCTACCGTCGACGCAGATTTTTTACTTGAAGATTTCTTAGAAATCGACAATGATGTTGGCACGACAGATCTCCAAACTGACCAAGACATAATTGACGATATAAAAAGTATAGAAGACCATAAACAAGAAACTGAAACCGGGGAATGTCCTGCTGAATTTAGTGCAAATGAAATAATAAATGCATTTGACATTGTGCGAACTTCTCTCAGGGGCCAGGAAAGTGTACCTGATCAAATCTTTATGCATTTGAATAAATGCGAGAATTTTGTTGAGCAACAATTATTTTTCAAAAGTAATGTTCAAAAGAAAATAACTGATTATTTTTCCTAGTACGTATGTACCTAGTATATACATATATATTAACAGATTTTGTGTTATTCTTTTTATTTCGTATGTAGTGCATACATACATAAAGTCCGTATGTTATATCTTTACACGTGCGTCATAGTTTTCAGGCAATATCCCAGACGACTATTATATTTTTTGTCTCTTTTTACCAATACCTACGATTTATTGGTGAAAAGAGACAAATAATATAATAGTCGTCTGTTATATGGCCTAAAAACTATGACGCACGGGTAAAGATATAACGTACGGACTTTATGTATGTATTTAGCCCTGTACATGCTATGTACTATTTAAACTTTCAAATGTTTAATAATTCAATTTTGCATTTTTTTTTGTTGCTTGTACCTTATAAAATACAAGTAAATGATTACCAATATAAAATACATACATAGCAATATATACGGATTTTTTCTTTATATAGTGAAAAACTTTTTTTTTCCTGGATATTTAGGTTCTTTTGGAAAAAAACACATTTTTTTTAGACATTTTCAAAAATTTTCTTCTTTTCCGCTTTTTTAATTCGTTCTAAAATTAGAAAACACTTAGTAAAATCTGATATAATTACAATTTCAAAGTAAACATTACATTCAGACATTTAAAATAGTTACACATAAACAAAAACAATATAAAATAATAAAAAGTACATACCTTGAAAGTCAACTACTGGTATGTTAGTAAATTTTAAATTCCATATTTCTTATCCACATATCGTGTCTCGCATTTCTTTATTGATTTTTTTATGGGTGTATTAACCAAATAAACTGTTATTAATATTAAGGATATATACCATTCTGTATTATTAAGAGGATATATACCATTCTGTATTATTAAGAGGATATGTAAGCCACCATATTTACTTTTTAATTAATGTATGTAACTGATTCTTCTTATGTCAGTGCTATCATACATAGTATTTCCACCTTTTTTTTATTTCCATCATCTCTTTGATTTGTATTTTGTCATAATTCCGTTCTTTGCAGGGGATCTTGGTTTCATGAACTTTAAAGTTATGTTTTTGTTCTGATTCATGTTTACTAAGGGTCATGGAAGCATTCGTAGCATATTTGTGTCCATTTGATCTGTTTTTTAGTAACTGACAAATCATTCCAATATATTTCTTCGGACAGTCCGCTCACGGTATTACATACACAACATTTGATTCATTCATTGTGGGAATATAGCTTCTTAAGTTTGTAAATAAAGAATTTCGTTTATTTTGAGTTTTATGGCAGACTACAATGTTATATTTTTTATGACCCATTTCAGCACACTAAGAATGCTTCCACGGCCCTCAGTAAACATGAATCAGAACAAAAACATAGCTTTAAATTTAATGAAACCAAGATCCTCTGCAAAGAACGGAATTATGCCAAACTACAAATCACAGAGATGATCGAAATAAAAAATGATGAAAACACTGTGAATAATAGGACTGACATAAGAGGAATCAGTCACATATACACAAATTTAATAAAAAAGTAAATATGGTTGGGCTTGCATATCCTCTTAATAATAGGGAATGGTATATATACTTAATATTAATAACACTATTTTGTTAATACGCCTAGTATACATAAAAAAAAATAATAAAGAAATGCGAGACACGAGGTGTCGATAAGAAATATGAAATTTAAAATTTACTAATATATAAATAGTGCCTGAGAAAAATAAGGCAAAACGTCAATAAACAACTAGCATTGTGTTTTTTTTTTTTCAAAACTTTATTACCCAAGAAAAAAAACAATAAAATTTATGTAAATAAAAGGTTCAATAAAAAAATATTTTTATCTGCTTTGCAACAATTTCATCCATGATAAATTTATGCTAATATCGTTTTATTTTGAAATTATAACATTACTTAATTATTACGTACATAACATAATAACTAAACATAACTGGCATTTCTAATTATTGCAAATACAGATTGACGTTAGCTTTGAAGTTGACATTTGTAGTGATTTCGTTTTCTTTTATTCAATAATCCAACAATTACTGACGTGTTTACTGGAGTTTTTTTGAATTTTTAACTAGGAAGGTCACAAATCTAAACGTGAGCATAATTTTTTATTTCCTGTTAACCTTTTTAATTAATATTTTGCTCTGTATTTAAATTTAAACACACTTTACTCTTCATCATAAATCATCATTTTTTATTTTCCCTGTATACCATGAAAGATTTTAAAATTTCGATGCTTGATTATGGATTTCCATGTGATGCAGAACTTTTTATCAAGAATAATTTCTTTGTGAGATGTAAGATAAACTTTTTCTCTGTTTGTATAAAATTTGTTGGAATACACTATATCAGGGGTCGGCAACCTATGGCACGCGTGCCATCTCTGGCACGCCAAGCAATTTTGAATGGCACGCGTACCTATTCAAAGTTTACACATTAATTCTGTAATCTGTGACATGTTTCGAAATTAAGTAAATAATCGAAGACAGTATGACTTTAACGATACAAACAAAAACGATATATTATATAGGTCACTAGGTATTATTACCAAAAACTACAAAATATATATTTTGTAATTTATAATTTTACTGAATCCATTGGTTTGGCTTTAATTTCGGCAAGTATTAAAGACGGCAAGCCTCAAAATATAAGCAAAAACACAAATAAACGTCCTCAATTCAGATCAAAAGAGCCGCTATAAGGCGGTTTTTGTTTGACTTGACTTCAATCTTTCCGACGCGCGCCGCAACTCTTTTTATATTGCTGAATTTTAGTTTTTGTTAGATTTAACTTCTAGGCGTCCCTTTGATTGCAATGGGCGAGTTGTAGATAATAATTTTTGTTCTAAGAAATTTAATAAACGTAATTATTGGAATTTTCTTGAAACATTATTTTCCTATATATAGCAAGCGGCTACACGTTTGGATCATTTAGTATAGAAGTAACATCAGTTCCAGTCAATAGTCGTCGAAAAGTTTAAAAATTATAATTACGTTGCGTTATGGCCGCGAAGAAACAGAAGGTAGACGATCATTCCAAACTTCATGGACAACAGATTACGGTTTTGTACAGCGAAACGATCGGGCCATTTGTGTCCTATGTCGGGAAAGCGTAGTTTTCCGGACATCTAGTGTTCAACGACATTTCCAGATAAAACATGAATCGTCATTTAAAGATAACGCTGATAAAAGGGAGGCAATACAAAGAGCAAGTAAACAATACAGGAAACATTCTTTAGCAAAGTTTTCCAAGGAAAAAATCAGGTAACTGAATGCAGCTTCAAAATTGCACAATCGTTGGCAAAAAAGGGGAGGCCGTTCACTGACGGAGAATTTATGAAGCAAACGTTTTTGGGTACTGGCGAGATTTTATTCGACGACTTGCCCAATAAGGATACAATATTGGCCAGGATTAGGGATATACCGGCATCAGCGCGGGCCATCGAGAGACGAATTACCGAAATGACACAAAATGTCCAAAAACAACAGAGAGACGCTATCAAACGGAGTTTTGTATTTAGTGTAGCATTGGATGAAAGTGTCGATATTAATGACATTGCCCGTCTGGCAATCGTTGCGCGATACTTCGATGATGGTAGTGTGTATGAAGAGCTGATTGGTCTGCTCCCTTTGCAGGGAACTACAAGAGGAGAGGATACATTTTCAGAATTTGTTAAACATTTTGAAAGGCGGAACATTGATTTAAATAAAATTTTTTGCGTAACAACAGATGGCGCTCCTGCTATGATTGGGAGACATAAAGGATTTGTTTCCCTTCTTATTGAACGCATGGGTCGATCAGTTTTGAATTTTCATTGCATAATTCACCAAGAGAGTTTGTGCGCTAAAATCTCCGCTGGAACTTTAAAATCCGTGATGGATAGGATGATTAAAATAGTTAACTACATTGTCGGTCGTTCTTCACTGATCTATAGACAATTTAAAGCGTTTCTGCAGGAATTAGAAAGTGCATATTCAGATATACCATTGCACAATAATGTGCGCTGGCTCAGCCGTGGTAAAGTGCTCTCTAGATTTGTGCAATATCTGGCCGAAATTAAATCGTGGGAAAAAAAATCAAGTGGATGCTTATCCTAAACTAGAAGATAAGAACTGGATCTGTATGTTAATGTTTCTTACTGATATTACAAACCATCTCAGTGAACTCAACTTAAAATTACAAGGTTCAGGCAAAACATTTCTGGATTTATACGAATCTTGGAAATCATTCAAATTAAAAATAGATTTATTTATCAGCGATATTACTACAAACACATATAAATATTTTCCAAATTTAAAAACTTATATATCCAGTGTCGACGATGGTGCACTAATAGACGAAATTCTTAAATATATGACTAATTTAAAAGAGGAGTTTATCGAGAGGGGTCAGGATTTTGATAAACATGGTCCTATGTTCGCTTTTTTAATCAAACCAGATTTAATGGATTTTTCCAGCAGTTGCTTTGACATATCTCTTTTTCTCATGGATGGACATTAATGATTTTGATCTTCAATACATTGAATTTAAAAGCTCCGAGTTATTGAACACGAAATTTGTAGAATTAAGAAGGGTATTAGAACGTGACTGCCAGAACCATTCAAACGAGATACTCAGTTGTTGGATGAATTTACCAGAGAAATTTATTTGTCTTAAGAAAGTAGCGTTTGCCATGCTTACAACTTTCGGATCATCCTATATCTGTGAACAACTTTTTTCCCATATGAGAGTGATTTTAAACCTGTACCGAAGCAGGCTGACAACAGACAACTCGGAAGCATGTGTGACACTGAAAATAACCAGACATGAACCGGATATAAGAAAACTCTCTAAAGAATTTCAAGCACAGGGTTCACACTAGGTCCTAGGACTAGTATAATAAAATTATTTGTTAAATGTTAAAATTTTTTTGTAATTAAACCTTCTAAAAGCAATATTTTAAGTTAATTTAAGTTAATTTTAGTTGTAGTAAGTACCTATGTCGGCACGTATGTATGGATGAAAACTATGCACTTTATATATATATATATATATATATATATATATATATATATATATATATATATATATATATGTATATATTTTCTCAACTGAAATCCCTCAAAAACTCTAGGTTTTCTTCCCCCTTTCAAATATTATGTTTCGACCAGAGAAATCGATGTCATTGTATTCGGTAGTTGTTACAACATACCGACCAACAGAGAGATCGGCGAACTAAAGGATATTGTTTTTCTTTATTTAAGCACCCTGAAACGTGTAAAAGTGCAAAGATGCCAGAATGTCATTTTTAATACGGAGCGAGGGAGGTAAAAAGAACATTTGAATTCCTTTATTTAATCCAGCCTAAAGATAAGAGAGGCACAAATGTGTCTGTCTAGTAATGGTCCAAGACAGTTTTGAAACTAAAAACTACATAAATAGCCATTTGTTTAGTTATTTTAGACAAGAACATGACTGCCTCTTCGAAAACTTTCTGCTCACGTATTCCGAAGTTTGAACTCAAAAATTTAATTTACTGTAATAACCGAGGACTAGTATCGAACATAACTCATTAGTAATATTCGTTATTTTCATAATCCTGCTAACTTTCACTAAAAACGCATTTAATTATTTTTTAAACAGTTTACAATGGTTGGCATACCTATCATTTAATTAGAAATAGACAGGTTCAAAAGTTATTGTGTGTTCCACTTGTTGAAAATTAAAGACTGTCGAAATATGTGCAATAATATTGAAAGTTCACTTTTTAGTTCGGTTGTGTAAAAGTTTGTGTTAACCATATATACTCGTATATAGAACAATGCTAAAGTGGGTACGGCGACCAAGTCTCGGTTATACAACAATTAAGGACGATGACGCCACAATGTCGGGTCGTGAGGGTGATTTGAAAAAAGACTATGATACCTCTATATATGCTACAATATCGGAAAGTGAATTAAATTTAAACAAAGACAACGTTACCAAAATATCGCATCGTGAAGTTAATTTAAAGAAAGATCATGATTGCTTCGCTACAATAGCGCTAAGTGAGTTAAATTTAAACAAAGATAAGGTTGCCAAAATACCTCGTCGCGGCATATATTTAAAAAAAGACCATGATGCCTCGATAGATGCTGTAATATCGCGAAGTGGATTTAATTTAAACAAAAATGTTTCCAAAATAGCGCGTCGTCTGGTTAATTCAAAAAAGAATCATGATATCTCGATATATGCTACTATATCGCGAAGTGAGTTTAATTTAAACAAAGGTAATATTGACAAAATGTCACATCGTGACGTTAATTTTAAAAAAGACTACTCGATATATGCCACAATATCGCGAAGTGAAATTAATTTAAACAAAGACAATGATGCCTCGATATATGGCACAATACCACGTGGAAAGGTAAATTTATGATTTATATAATACTAGCCGTGCCCGCATCTCCGCTCGCGTGGACTTTAATCATTGTTATCGTCACGGATCATTCCTTATATTACCTAACGTAATTAAACATATTCTATAACTTGGCCAGAGAACATATGTTTGAATTAAAAAAAAACACGTAAATCGGATAAGTGGTTCTCGCACTAACGGATAGACAGGCAGACAGAGAGACAATGCTATACATACATATATATATATATATATATATATATATATATATATATATATATATATATATATATATATATATATATATATATTTATTTATTTATTTTCAATTCTTGGGCTTTGGGTTCGTTTTATGAATATTTAGTATTTAAAATTTAACTTAAATTTACGTTTCGCCCTTTGGTTTAGGGCATTTTCATTTTTTTTCCTTATTTCTTGAATCTCACTTATTTTATTTATTACTACCCTTACAGTATATATATATATATAGTGTTACTATTTTACAGATTCACTATATGCAGGGCTTTTTACATGAAATTTCATTAAAATATTTTAGGTCTTGAAAAAATTGCACTATAAAAAGTTTTTCACTATATAGAGTTTCACTATAAACAGTGTCGACTGTATATATATTATATTCTTTGCTACATAATATTGTTCCATATTTAATGATTTAGGTATTGCAAGAGAACGCGCTAGCGGCAAACTTTTTCCCGACTTGATTCACTATTATCGTCACTGTTTATTCCTTATATTACCTAACGTAATAAAATATATCCTATAACCTGGCCAGAAAACATATGTATGTTTTAAAAAAAAAACACGTAAATCGGATAAGCGGTTCTCCAGTGATAAGCGCATTAACGGACAGACAGACAGAGAGACGTTGCATTTTATATATATTATAGATACCGGGTGTCCGATTTAACTGTGTTTCAAACAAAAGTTGCAGGGTTCAAAGGAGAACATACAATGGTGGAGTTCCACAAGGCTCCACACTTGTGGAGTTCCACAAGGCTCTGTTTTGGGGCCTCTATTATTTCTGCTTTGTATTAATGAGCTTTCAAAACTTAATGTCAAAGGGGTATTTACGATGTTTGCCGATGACACAACTGTGATGTGGCACAATAGAGACGTGGTACAGTTGGAATGCGACATCAGTGGGGATATAGTGAAAATCGTAGATTGGTGTCATTCAAATTATCTAACCCTGAATATTTCTAAAACTAACATTGTTTCATTTAAATGTCAATTGAACGATATCTCACTTGATTCGCAAATTATTGAAGGCTTGACTTGTAACAAATATTTGGGTTTGTTTATAGACACTAAATTGAGATTCTCTACTCACATTTTGCCGCTTTGTAAGAGGATTGCCAAGGGATGTTTTGCCTTGAGAGTAGTGTCTCGGGAATTAGATGTTTCTATCGCGAGAAATGTATACTTTGCTCTGATTGAATCGCACCTCCGTTATGGGGTATGTTTCTGGGGTTCCTGCTCTAACCAATTATTGAATAAGGTCTTTATGCTACAAAAGCGAGCACTGCGTTATATGTTCCAATTGAGTTCTCGGCAATCCTGCAGGAGTGTGTTTATTACTAAGAGAATTCTAACATTACCTTGTATATTTATTATTGAAACAGCCTGCCTTATACATAGTAAGTTTGAGGAAGAGATAGGGGCTTCTTGTGCGTCCACGACGCGTTCATCTTATGTGGCCTCACTACCCATTCCCTCTTCAGCTTTAATAAGGGACTCTATAATATTTATGAGTAAGAAAATATTCAACCACTTGCTTTTGAACGTCAGGAAAATTTTAAATAATAACCGATTTAGGCGGGAGGTTCGGAAGCTCTTAATTGGGAGGGCCTACTATTCAGTTAAGGAGTTTTTTGAAGACACTCTTTGATTACCAAGTGTGTATATGGCGTGTAGGTGTATGTCTTTTTCTTTTTTTTTTTTTTATTTATTAAGCAAATGTGAACTTTTGTACATGTCACTGTTCATGAATAAATTTTAACCTTAGAAATAATGTATATACATATAATATAGATAGCTTTGTAGACAAAAGAACAATCTTTTTTTACAATAAAGCTTTATTTGATTTTGATTTGATTTGGTAGTAAGAAATTTGACCTTGAGTGGCGTTTTCAAGGTCAAATCAAGGTTAACTAAATTTTTTTAAATAGAAACCAATATATTTTTTACAGATTCGTATTCTACATGAAAATATAAGAAACTTTTGTTGGAAACACTTTTTTTAAGAATGTCAATTTTTATGTAGTTGGCAAGAAAAAAATTTCTAAACTTCAAGTATTTTTAACACAAAAACCAAAAACTTTTAAGAAAAAATGCAAAAGATAAAATATGCTTAATTTAAGCAAAGAATCTTTTAGAATTAAAAAAAAACTAACACTTTTTTATCCTACTATTTTATTATTTTGGGAAAAAAAATCAATTTTTTTTTTAATTCTAAAAGATTATTTGCTTAAATTTAAGCATATTTTGCCTTTCGTATTTTTTCTTAAAAGTTTATGGCTCTTGTAATTCTTGAAGTTTGAACATTGTCGTTTTTTTTGGTGAGTACTATAAAAAATTGACATTTTCAAAAAAAGGGTTTTCAGCAAAGTTTCTTATTTTTTCATGTAGAATACGAATCTGCAAAAAAACATATTAGTGTCTATTTAAAAAAAAAAACTGAATTGACCTTGATTTAACCTTGAAAACGCCATTCAAGGTCAAATTTCTTCCTACCATTGTATGTCCCCCTTTGAACCCTACAACTTTTGTTTAAAACATTTTTTCGACAAAGCTAATTTTTAGAGTTACTCGTATTTTTCAAATTAAATGAGACACCTGGTATATAAGTTTTTAATATATAATCTTGTCATTTTATTGGCAATAGTGGCAGTTATTCCTATCTTCCAGGAGATTGGCTCAGGTTTTTGTACTTGCGTTGCTAGGGAAGTATTGTATTCGTGAAAACCAATACTCTTTGGTATTTATCATTTCTTCACGTTTTAGGGCGTCTAGATCCCGAAAAACACATAGTTTTTCATTTCCGTCGGTCTGTCTATCTGTGGGCACGGTAAACTTCAAACGAAACGAGATACTAATTTCAGATTTGTTTTACATATAATACTCAAAACAGGAAAGAAACTTGTAGTTTTTGAGGGATCTTTTTTTTTATGGGCATAGTACACATACTGCAGAAAAATCTCTAAAGCGCTATAGGAGCAACGCGTGTGCGTTGTAGCACGTTGGTCTTGAAGCGCTGTGCAAATCATTCCAAAGGGTGAGGTTTCCCATGTAAAAAACTGCTTGAAAACCTTAAAGGGTGCACTCTCAGATCAATTTGCTGCTATTTCGGGGGTCCGCCAAGAAAGCCATCGTGGGCCATTTTTATTCGATATATTTATTAACGATATTGAAGTATGCCTGACGTGTCCCTTCTTGCTATTTGCTGACGACTGTAAAATATTTAAAGTAATTGACTCTGTCTCTGATTGTTGTTCACTTCAGGCAGACTCGAACAGCTTATTGGAGTGGTGTAGAATTAATCGCCTTACCCTTAATATTGATAAATGTCAAGTAATGTCATTTTACAGAACCTAAAATAAAATAAACCGTTTAATGTCGTGAGTATACCTTTTAAAGCATTGGTCAGTTTGTGTGTTTGTGATGCGATAGGTCGCTAATAATACTGAACCCCTCTAGATATTTTAGAGGATGCTGATTGATAACCTTGTCCATAACTTTCGATATTGATACAAAGGTGCTTTCATTACTGATGACAAAACTCTGTAGGTTTTAACGTTACTATCTCCTAGTCTATAATGCACGACTCGCTCTTAACAGTTTGATTTTCATTCTTCAATTAACGTCTCCATTTTTATCAAAGTCAAATTGCAAAATCAACTTCGCATTTTGCAACTTTTTGTATTATGACCTTAATCATCGTAGTCATTTTATCATTACATGCAAATTACACTTTTTCCATTAGATTAACGTTTAAAATCTGTAATAATCTCTAGTAATAATTCTAGGAAATTAAAAAAGGATGCACTAAGTCGTTTTTAAATCGACAGCGTTCTTTGCAGGTCAATTTTGTGTATTATTTACCACACAAGAGGAAAATTGATGATTAATTAAAATCAACAAATATAGATTAGCGGCATTCGCTAAAAGTTGAAAGAATTTGCCCGTGATTCGAGCCCTGGCCTTCGGCTTGTAATTTAGACTTAATTACCTTAATTTATTATTACTACCAGCAATGCCATTGCTAATGATACTAATACGAGGACGTATTGCATAGAAAGAAAAATGTCGAAAAAAAATTGTTTATATAAAGTTATCTCCTTTCAATCCACACTAGCTGTTAATTCTGTACAAAGCTCAAATCTGACTAACGCTGGAATACTGCTCCCATGTTTGTGTTCAGATTCACTTCGCTTGATTGCAGCCGCAGAATTCACTAGTAACCTTAATTCCTTGGAACATTGAAGAACGGTTGGCGACTTGAGTCTGTCCTACAAGTTTTTCATGGAAAATATGCAGTGGATGTAGCCCGCTTAATTCCTCCCAGAGCGGTGCATGCTAGAAATACACGTTGCGCTAATACTTCACGTCCTTATGAACTTCAGCTTGTCACTCTCCGTACGACCCTTTTCAAGCAGTCTTTTCTATGGAGAACTACATCCCTTTGGAATGATTTGTTCAAGACTATGTTTCCCACCGAGTACAATTTACAGTGATTCGAGACCAACGTGAACTACTTTTTCCACATACACATGCGTTGCTCCTGTAGCGTTTTAGGGATTTGTCGGCAACACTTTATACATTTATTTTAGCGATTTATCAAGCATTAACTCATATACTAAGTTCTTTAAATAATAAGAAGCTCACAATGGCAATGTGCATTGACCTGTCAAAGGCGTTTGATAGTGTCAATCATAATACCCTATGTTCCAAGCTGGAATCGTATGGTGTTCGGGGAAATGCGTTGAATTTGTTAGCATCCTACCTGGAAAATCGGACACAAAAGGTTATGGAAATTGATGATTTTGGTAGGCCTATAATTTCCCACAAGATCGGGGTGTCGAGGGGTGTTCCTCAGGGATCAATATTAGGACCTCTGTTATACATTATATATACGAATGAACTCAGTAGAATATCCGGAGAATTTACTATATTTTACGCAGATGAGACTACATTGATCTTTAGTGAGGAGAGCCCGCACGCAATCCTGACCAGTGTGCAAAGAGCGTGCGAAGCTCTTGATGGATATTTTTCGGCCCATGACTTATTAATAAACGTTCAAAAAACACAATGCCTATTTTTCGGCAACAGAATAGAAAACACTTTATCTTTTACATATCGAAATATTAATATCCAATCGTCCGAACGTGTTTCCTTCTTAGTAGTGGAAATAGATCAGAGACCGGACTGGAGAGCGCATATTGAGAATGTTGCGTTGAATGTTTCAAGGTATTGCTATGCTTTAAGAATTATTTCTGAAAATGTTGGAGTCGATGCTGCTCTGTCAGCTGATCATGCCTTCATACAGTCAAGAATAAAATACGGTCTTATCTTTTGGGGTACGAGGCTGGTCCGTACAAAGTCCAAGAGATGGCACCACCGGCCCGTATCGAGGTCATGTTTAGTTAGTAGCATCTCTTGAATGAACGCACACCAAGTTTCAGCCATATTGGTCTATTTCTTTGTGTTTGGCATTCGTGTGAATCAAGGAAGTCGAGTGATTTTCAAGAAATGGACGAAAAAGAATTTCGTGTGGTGATTAAACATTACTTTATGAAAGGCAAAACGCCTCAGGAGACTAAAGAGAAGCTTGATAAACATTATGGTGACTCTGCACCTTCGATTAGAACAGTTTATAAGTGGTTTCAAAATTTTCGGACTGGCCATATGGGCACAAGTGACGCTGAACGTTCTAGACGGCCTGTGGAGGTTACGACTCCAGAAATCATTGATCAAATCCATGATATGGTGATGGATGACAGAAGAGTTAAGGTGCGTGAGATTGCTAGTGCTGTGGGCATCTCGACTGAACGGGTACATAATATTTTGCATAAACATTTGGACATGAGAATGCTATCCGCAAGATGGGTGCCACGATTGCTCACGCTTGACCAAAAACGGAATCGTGTGAAGTATTGCAAGGATGGTTTGCAGCTGTTCCAGAAGAATCCGGAGGAAGTTAAGCGTCGTTTCGTCACTGTGGATGAAACATGGATACATTACTATGCTCCTGAGACCAAACAAAAATCTAAACAATTGATTACCAAGGGAGAATCTGCACCAAAAAAGGCGACAGCCGGAAAGGTTATGGCGACTGTCTTTTGGGATTCGCAAGGGATAATCCTCATCGACTATCTGGAAAAGGGTAAAACTATTACAGGTAAATATTATTCATCGTTATTGGACCGTTTGAAAACCGAGCTGCAAGAAAAACGCCCGCGATTGGCCCACAAGAAAGTCCTTTTCCATCACGACAACGCACCAGCACACACCTCAGCAGTTGTGGTCGCAAAATTAATGGAAATAGGATTCCAACTCGTTTCACATCCCCCCTATTCTCCAGACTTGGCTCCCTCGGACTACTATTTGTTCTCCAATTTGAAGAAATGGCTGGCGGGACAAAGATTTTATTCAAACGAGGAAGTGATTGCAGACACTAATGGATATTTTGCAGACTTGGACAAATCCTATTATTCGGAAGGGATCAACAAACTGGAACATCGTTGGACGAAGTGTATAAACCTAAAAGGAGACTATGTCGAAAAATAAAAAAGGTTTACCCCAAACACATAAGTAGTCTTTATTTTTGCACGGACTTTTCAAACCAGCCTCGTAATTCACCGGAAATTGAAAGAGTTGTAATTCTTAAAAAAAAATGTATTAGAGGTATATTAGGAATGACGCCGCGTGATAGCTGTAGGAATGTGTTTAGAGACAGAAAGATCTTAACCATTATTTCTATGTATATCTTGGACAGTTTTATGTTTGTTCACACCAACAGCGATATTTTTGAGACTTACATGAACAATCACAGGTATGCCACTAGACATAAATTAAATCTGCTTCCCGAAAAGTGTAATTACAGCTACATACAGAAAAATGTTAATTATATCATATTAAAGATATATAATAGTTTCCCAGAGAGTGTACGTGCGTTATGTAAAACGAAAGTAAAGAGACTTTTAACCAAATATCTGCTTCAGGGAGCTTATTACTTATTAAATGAATTTTTCTTAAGTCCAGTTGAAATTAGCACGGGGATTTGATGACTCTGTCAGCAGAGGTGGTTTCTTGTGTTTTCCGTTGTGCCTCTTATCTCATTGTGTCTTTGTTACTATATTGTAATTTTGCTTTTAAAGTGTTTTTACTTATTTACTATTTTTTCCTTTTCTTTTATTTAATTATAGTTTATTGTAAACTTAGTTAACATTGTTTAATGCCTATTGGCTTATAGGTGTAACCTATTGTTACATGAAACCAAATAAATTATTATCTATCTATCTATCTATCTAACTATCTATTTATCTATGTATCTATCATTTAGTGCAACCGTAATAAAGACATTCTAGACATTTCAGAAAACATTATTTCTCTGGGTTTGCACACCAGTCTTCAACAGGATTTATTGCGTCTTTACCTAAATAAAGTTTGTATCCTTTCAAATGTTTTTTCAGTTTTGGGAATTGGTAATAATTCGAGGGAACTAAATCAGAGGAACATGGGGGATGATCAATTAGTTCAAAGCCTTTATACACTTTTCCTCGCTGTTTTTCTTTAATTTTTTGTATGTATTTACATGGGTTGTCTGGAAACTTCTCGACCTGACACATAGATGGCATTAGAAACTGTGAAACCATAATTGTATTGGAAAGTTCCATCCTTTATATAAACACATGTAAAATTTAATTTCGATCTGTCAATTCATTCGAGTAATAGCAGCTGTTTAATATTGACGTGTCATTGATGCTTTTAAAAAGGAAAAAATTGAATATCGTGCAGTGATTAAATTAATGATTTTGGATGGTTTATCAGCAACAGAAATTCATCTGAAATTATTAAAAGTGTATAAGGATGTATCACCTTCACTTTCCACTGTGAAAAAATGGGCTGCGCTTTTTAAATCTGGCCGTACCAGGCTCGAAGATGATCCACGCGAAGGTCGTCCAAAAACTGCTATAACACCACAAATCATTTAAATCCATGATATGGTGTTAGATGATTGACGAGTGAAAGTGCAGGAAATAGCTGAAGCCATAGACATCTCAAAAGAACGAATTGGAAATATTTTGCGTAAAGAATTACATATGAAAAAAATGGGTGCCGCATTTCCTGTCAACTGACCGAAAGGTCGTCGAATGCGTATTTCTCCAGCGTCTTTAGATCGTTTTAAGCAAAATCAAATGGATTTCAAGCTTCGTTTCATAACTGTTGATGGAACTTGAAACCACCACTATACACCAGAGTAAAAAGAACAGTCGAAACAATGGATTGAAGCCGGTGGAAGTGCACCAAAGAAGGCAAAGAAGGTTTCATTAGCAGGGAAGGTTATGGCAACAGTTTTTTGGGATTATAAAGGTGTTTTATTGATCAGTTATCTTCAGAAAGGTAAAATATTTAACTCTGAATATTATTGTAACCTTTTGGGTCAGTTGGATGGAAAAATTTCTGAGAAAAGACCTGCTTTAAAAAAGAAAAGAATCATTTTTCGTCAAGCCAATGCACGTGTTCACCCAAGTGTTTTGACGATGGCAAAATTCAACGAATTAGAGTACGAGTTGCTTGAACATCCAGCGTATTCACCAGATTTGGCTCCCTCTGACTATTATCTGTTTTTAAATCTGAAAAAATTTCTGGCCCGAAAGCGTGTTACATCAAATAATGAAGCTATTGCAGCCGTGGATGGATATTTTACAGACCTTCCGGATTCACACTTTAATGTTGGTTGAAGTTTCAGGAGATTATATTGAAAAATAAAACATATTTCACGTTAAAAAAATTTTCTTTCATTGTTAGGCCATCATTATTAACTAGACAGCCCACTGGTTAATAATGAAGAATAATATTCTCCAATTACTGTTCTGACGTGTTCCACCCTTGTCTCAAAAAACGAAAACAGGAAATTTTTCTGTAGTTGCTTGGGGTGAAGTGAGCAAGTATGTTTCCATTTCTTCAACTGTTCCTTTGTCTCTAGACCATAAAGATGAACCCACGTTATATCCATAGTTACTATTATATCCAAAAAGTTAGATGAATCCTCTTTAAAATGGACTATACCATAAATTAACTTGGATGTTGTGACCCTCAGTCATTTTTGGTCAGCGTTCAGACATTTAGGGATCCATTGAGCTGAAAATTTTCTCATACCCAAATTTGATAAGACAGTGTGAAAAAAACGTTCGTACGCTATACGTTTCAGTCCAATTCGTCGATTCTTCAAAATCATTTCATTTCCAGTCTCAACATTCCGTCGGGTAGACACAAGAACGGGACTTCCAGCTGATGTCAGTAGCAGATAGTCCTTTCAAAAGTAATTTCACAGTTTTTGTCGAATTTTGTCTCGATATATGCGTTGTACCTCGAAACTGGGATAATACTGTGGTGGTCCTGCTCTTTAAAAATGGAGATACGTGTAAATCAACCAACTATAGACCAATCGGTTACCAGCCCAGAGAACAAGATGGATTTAGAAAAGGTTTTAGGACACTGTAGTACCTTCAAGTATTAAGAACCTTAATAGAAATGTCAAACGAGTAAAATTTTAAGATTTGGGCGACCTTTGTGGATTATGAGAAAGCGTTTGACGTCTTAAGTATCTGTAAAATTGACAGCAGATACCCGCAGATTATTCAAAAAATATATAAAAATTTCAGACAGTATTGAAAGAGAAAACCAATAAGATAGAAATAAAAAGAGGAGTACGTCAAGGGGACACCCGTCGAAATTATTTACGTTGTCACTAGAAGATCCTTTCAAACAACTTCCATGGACAAGTATGGGAATAAATATGAAGAGAGCAACTCAATGATATTGTGCTTGTATCTAACAACAAAGAAGAACTGAAAGAAATGCTGAACGAACCTAACAAGTCCAGAGAGATCGGTCTGAAGATAAACATCGCCAAAACCATGTTCATGATAAATGACGACTGTAATGAAAGACTGATTTTGTCAAATTTCCACTTTATTTAGTTTCACTGAAACTGTATGACGCGCAGTCTTTCATTACATTCGTTATGAATTTCCATCAAGTAACAGCAACAACAATTCAAAGACAAAAAAAATAACGACTGTGATAAGCAGAGACCGGATTATATGCAACATAAAAATCTTGAAATATGCATGCAAATATGCATGAAAAATGCTTAAAATATGCATGAAGAGGGTATATGCAATATTAAATAATAATAAAAGTAATAATTTTTAGTTTTTTATTTCAATCAGCATAAAATTAACAAGTTATCGACGATGTTTAAATTTAATTAACAATTATTTAACATTTTTTAAAATTATTTAACATTTGTATTCTTGTACACGTAAACAATAAGGTATTGTTCCAAATGTTGGGTAGTAAGATTGTGTCCTCGGTCACTTAAAATATTTTTATAAGTGGAAAAAGACCATTCCATATCCACTAAGGTAACTGGGGAGTATTTGAATTTTGGTGCTATGTTAACAGTTATTGTTTCTGGCAAAAGTTCACCCGTCCCATTAATAAAACTGTCAATTTGATACAAAGGTTCAAAGCCTGGGGTATTGCACAAAACGTTTTCAAACTTTTCTTTAACTCTACGCGGGAATACATCTGGCAATGTGGAGTTTATTTGATGGATTTTATTAATTAACTGAATTGATTCGGTCAACGCCAAACCTCGAGTTTCAAGCTTTTTAATACCCGCAGGTATGTGGGAAAAGTGAGTGCTAATCAAAGCCATATTTTTTTAAATATCAGAATCGTTAAATGCTTCCTTGGATTGACGAACTGCCATAGCCTCTACACTATCGAAGTCATTTACTAGACCTTTGATGGCCTCGAAATGTTCATTGTAAGATAGTACAGTTTCAATCCATGTTCCCCATCGAGTTACCACTGGTTCGGGAGGTAAAGGCACATTTGGCAGTCTTTCTTTATAGGCGTTATTGCGAGCAGGTGCCTTTCTTTGCTGATGAAATCAGTTTATTTACATTTTCAAACGTGGATCGTACTTCTTCAGCGAGTCGATTGACTCCGTGAGCAAAGCACGTCACATGAATTAAATTTGGATAAAATACTTGGAGGACTTTGGCTGCCTTGATCATATCGGGAGCAGCATCTGAGAGAAATATAAACACTCTTTCATCTGCAGAAGATTCAGGAAACATTTTTTTAATACCCTCATTCACAAATATGGCGATCGTAGAATGATTTGTCTTGCAGGCCACCAAATAGGAAGAAGAAGGCTCTAATCTTAATTCACCTACAATTAAATTCGCAATATAGCGACCACAACTGTCGGTAGTTTCATCAGCTGAAATCCAAAAAATGTCATCCTTAAGTTCATTACGTATTTCTTCCAGAACATGTTGGTAAATTGTTGGTATGTAATTTTTACGCAGTGTTGATTCGTCTGGTATTTTTTGATTCAAGCAATATTTTCGCAGGAAATCTTTGAATGTAGGATTTGTAAGTTTGTGGAGAGGAATATTACTCGCAAGCAATGCTTCACATAAATCCATACTAAAGTGGTTTTTTTTCGTTTGCCTATAGAAGTGAAATCACTGCTACTTGCTGCTGTTATAAGTTGTTGTCGTGGGCCTTTTTTGCAATCCTGCGATATGAAGACTTGTCTGGACATGCTGGTCAATTTTAAACTTTTTTGTGCACAAAACATTTTTCTCGCAAACTCGACAATATGAAACATTTCCGTCGTGTGTAAATGTTCCAGGATAATCAGCTACCCACGAAGAGACCCTTTTTTTTTGCAGGTGGCATGGTACACGTTAAACTTTAACACAACACGTTAAAAATTGCAAAAAGACTACACTGATGCAAGCGCGTCAACAATAATGTTAAAACTGATATCTTGTTTTAAAATAAAAATTCGTCTTCGAGAAAATTGTTTATTTGATCTACGCTCAAACAAATATTCTTAGAAACTAACTACTTATCACTTAATATCCCGACCAAGAAACAAAGGAATAAAATACCGTCGTAATTTTGGGTTTTCCCTTGGCACTATAACCTAATCGATGTTTAGACTATCGCAGGTAATGTCCCGGCGATAAGATCGGTTCCAGACGGCGACATTACCTATTCCCTGAGCAATTCAATTGCCTAGTAATACCGAGAAATATTGTAAATATAGGGAAAATATGCATCATTACTAGATTTTGGGTAAAATATGCAATAATCGGTGAGAATGGTGTAAATATGCAAATGCATATAATCCGGTCTCTAGTGATAAGGAAACAGTACAGTACAGGAAACATTGAAAACGCGAAAATCACAAGAACGGATTCATACGTATATCTTGGATAAAAAATAGTAATATCCTAAGAAAACTTGAAAGCGGATTTATCAAGAAGAATATTATTGCTTGGTCGGCGTTTGGCATGTTGCGGAACGTCTTCCTGTCCAATGCCCCAAATACACTAAAAGCGAATACATTTGAGCAATACGTGTTGCCAGTATTGACATACGGAACGGAAACGTGGGCTTCGAATCAAGAATCGCCTACAAGTAGCTCAACGAACGATGGAAAGGAGGATGTTGGAAATATCGTCGAGCGATAGGGTGATTATTGAAGAAATTCGTGGAAGGTCCGAAATAACTGATGTAGCTGATTGAAATGGAGCTTGGTGGATCACATCGTTACACTCCCTAATAATCGATGAAGTCGAAGAGTAATCAACTGGAGGCCGTGGAATGAGAAAAGAAGTAGATGACGCCCGCAAAGCCAATGG
Source organism: Pachyrhynchus sulphureomaculatus (assembly GCA_019049505.1). Classification (NCBI taxonomy): domain Eukaryota; kingdom Metazoa; phylum Arthropoda; class Insecta; order Coleoptera; family Curculionidae; genus Pachyrhynchus; species Pachyrhynchus sulphureomaculatus. The sequence continues at coordinate 261,618,249 of CM032446.1, read as the reverse complement.
TCTGACGACATCAAAAGACTAGTGGGTTGCAACTGGATAAACAAGGCCCAAGACCGAAGAAGATGGACGTATTTAGGGGAGACTTATGTCCGACGATGGACTGCATAGCTGATGATGACGATGACACATTTTGTTGGTCATATCTTCTTCAAAAGTTCACTATAAGTGGCGCAATAAAATCTGAGCCATTAAACTTTGTGCACATATTTACTAAATGGCGAACTACTATCCATAGCAACCGCAATTGTTTTTGGCAACGAGAAGTGGTCTGAGGTAATTAGTTATCAATAGTCGTAGTATGATCTTTAATAAAATAGTCTATTTCAAAATCTAACTCTCAAATGAACGTAAACAAATACCACTAGGCTTAGTTGGGAATGTGGAATCTTTGGCACAATGATACTACTCAGTATATATCACCACTACACCAAACACTATATTTTTGCACTCGACGCGCGTTTCGCTAACCATGTTAGCTTCATCAGGAGCGATGATGAAGCTAACATGGTTAGCGAAACGCGCGTCGAGTGCAAAAATAAAGTGTTTGGTGTAGTGGTGATAAATACCACTAGGACTAAACAGTACTAATGATTACTAAGAGCACAAACATGTGCTTGTTTATTGCTGTGTTTGGGGTACATAATGAATTTAAATATTATTTTATTATTATTCGGTTAAAGATGTCCACAGAGGGTTCAAACTTGAGCTTTTTTTTAATGGGTCTAGCACACATACTGCAGGGAAGTCCCTAAAGCGCTCCAGGAGCGGCATGTGTACGAAAAAAGCGAATCGCTGTAAATTGTACTCGGTGGGAAACACAACGCTGGGCAAATTATTCCAAAGCGATGATGTTCTCCATATAAAAGACTGCTTGAAAAGCGTTGTACGTGGAGTAACAAGCTGAACTTCATACGGATGTGCACCGCTTGGGAGGAATTAAGCGGGCTACATCCTTCGAACACTTTCCATGAAAATTCTTGTAGAACAGACTCAAGTCGCCAACCGTTCTTCGATGTTCCAGCGAATCAAGGCCCCGGTCAGTTCTGGGTCTCCAATCAGACGAACAGCTCTTCTCTGAACAGAATCCACCAAATGCAGTGTATGTTTGGGAGCGGAGCCCCAAACATGGGAGCAGTATTCCATAGGTGGTCGAATTTGAGCTTTGTAAAGAATTAACAGTTGTTGTGGAGTGTAAAGCTTTCTGGTTCGAAACAATATTCCCAACTTTTAAGAAGCTCTCCTTGCTATGCCTGCAACATGTTCGTGCCAGGACATATTTGCTCCCAAATTAACGCCCAACAAATTGAGCGACGCTGCTAGGGGAATGTCGGGTTCAGCAACGTTAACTTTTTTAGAAAAAAACTGCCGCCTGAGTTTTTGTAGCGTTAAATTCCACTTGGTTACCGTCACCCGTCTGCTTGCAGCAGAAATAGGGCCAGCATGGATATTGTACCCTTTACGCGTGAAAAAGTAGATTCATTATTATAAACAACAATTAATCAAGGATAAATATGCATGGATACTTGCTAAATTAACAATCGGAACTTCTGATTCACGGCGAATAAATTCTCATTAAACTGCCGCCCTTTAAGAATGTAGTTCGTGTAGTGTGCGTTCGATACTACCTACCCTTCCCCTATCAATTCTGTTACTGACCGGTTACCCTTCTGAATAGTTTATAATCAGTAATTGCTTACACCTACAAACATATAATATAATAATTTAAGATATAATTGTAATATATCCCTGATAAGGCAGAAATAATATATATTTTTACTGAGTACTAATAAGATGTTTACTTCCTGGACAGATCCTGCCCGGCAGGAAGAATTGAATTCTGCTGATTAGCCTGTCTGTCACGCTCTAGAGTCGTTAGTGACGCTTTAAGATTGCTATTTTCATATTAGACGTATCTTCAGTGGAAAATCTTAAGTTATGTGGTTTGAGGGCTTTTACAATTATGATACAATGTAACGAGTAGAGTTGGGAAATCGACAATTTTAATAATATATTAATTTCTACTTAAGTGATTACTATAACACCCGTACGAGTTTTTATTTCTTATCTTTGGGAATTGATAGCGTGATTGGATTGTTTTCTGCAAAAAACACAGAATGGTTTTCACAGAATTACTCTAATAGTTGTGTTCTGGATTTTCGCGATTAATAATGCAGAAAATGGGGGAGCTAAATTGTTGGGAATCCAGTCGTAAGCGGCCAATTAAAAGTCATTTTATTTATTTATCAGATTTTCGAGACCGACATATTTGTTTCTTCATCAAGGTATCTAAAAAAATATGTGAATTGTAAGTATATAATGATCGAATTGTGAAGGAAATAATATTTACAAACTAAAGACTAATTATTGCAGGAAACATATACATCGGTATTACAAGACAAGCCAATTCACAGACAATTAAAAACATCTAATTAAAAGCACTAATCAAGATCAGTAACACACAAACGTTGGCACCATTGTCGTTAACGATGTTATACAATTTTCACACACATGGGAAAACCCCGGAGGAAAGCAGATGGGACCCTCGTGCCGATTTCTGGCGGTAAAACACAATTGATTTGACAGATATATGTAAATTTGGTGGGAATGGAAATATTACTAGAATCGGCAGTGGATACCGTCTGGTATCCAACAAAATGGAAGTAGTTAATGTTGCCATGAAGAGAGGGAAGACAAGAGGACACAAGATCCTGTCCCAGTCTAGGGTTTAACGTATTAGAAAAATAAATGATAGCAACGAAACTACATTATTTAATAACAAAGATGTGCGCATATATAGGCATAAGAGACGAAATTCGCGGGGTTTATATATATATATATATATATATATATATATATATATATATATATATATATATATATATATATATATATATTATAATAGAGATTTTGACGGATGGTTGAATATAATTCACTGAAATTCTGGGTTTCAATTCATAAAGTAAAGAACAACCCTATTTTATATGTAACATTAAAGTACTTACTGCTAAGTGGTGTGTTCAAAAATTGTTGTTTGTGGGGGCACTTTATTACACTAATAATAAGAAAAAACACAAGAACTCGACATATTCATCTCTGGGAAATATAATAAATTTTTAATTCATTTTGTTAGAATAGTACAGAGAATTGTGTGACTGTAAAATGATTTTAATTTATAAAGGATTTTTTTGTTATGTTTTCTTGTCATTTTGCTAAGGGCAGGGTATTTCTATCTCTTAGTTAAGTTGTGGTTAATTTATATTTGAAAGTAAAATGACGTTGACATTTTGTTTGATCGTTTTAAAGTTAAAAGTTGGTGAAAATCACTGTGATTATTATCAAAGAGATATATCAGAGATATTGTAAGAGTTTTCATTTTGACTGCCTATTTGTGAATGAAAACTCTTACAATATCTCTGACATATCTCTTATTACTTATTTTAGACTCGTCGACACTTTGTATTTTTATATATACGTTAATCTGAAATTCTTTCAGCCTATCGATAAAAGTGTACAGAGACGGATGTGTAGAATAAAAAGAATTATTTAAATTTGAATGGAAGGACTCACAACAGTTAGTCGTTCGAGTTAAAGATGGACTCGATTCTGCCCATATTTCAACTGGAAAATCGGCTCCTTCCTCTATATACGTTTCTAGTAGGTAATCACAAAATTTATTTAAACGTTCATCCTCAGGTTTTATAGAATATAAATCGTATGCAAAACTGTCACCTAATTCTTCGGGTGCTAAATAGGACAAGCCGAAACAATACTTTAACCAACGACCAATTTCAGAATTTTGTCGCAATATTCTTTAGCTAGACCTAGATTCTGTATCTTGCGAAACCAAGATTGGTGTAAATGAAATCTACATCCTAACACTTTAGCATTTGACCAAACTTCAGATACTGCCTTATGAATAGATTTTTCGAAGTCGATAGTAATTTTCTCTGGATTGAAATACAGTGTATTTGTTGAATAAATCTTACATTTTAATAATGTGAAGAGGTTTTTGTATGTTTCAGCTCTCTTATCACACCATAAGCAAAATAATAATGGAATGTAATGACCATTTGCAAAACCATGCACTGTAAATAACTGTGTAAAATATTTAGTGCAGTACGAAAAGGTGCCGTCCATATATATATTGGATATTTTACACAACATATTTACATTTGTAGTGCAAGAAAAAACAATAATGCCACTTTCGAGTTCATTGATATATAGAAAATTCTCACCCTTGCTAGTTTTGATTTCAAATGTCTCTAAAACACTATGCACCTCCTCAGCACTTCTTGGATTACGTCCTGGCAAAAATTTTCGTCTATGGTTATAAATGTTTTTTCTAATATATTCGATATCTTTTTTTGTTACTGTTTCAGGCAGCGTGTTTTGTAGTTCTTGTCGGATAATTTTAGATGGCCTTTCACTCATATGCTCTCCGGCTTTTCTTTTGCAGGAATTACTAATTTTTTGCCGATTCAGCTTCTTGGTGTCGGCTTCGTGTATATGGAGTAATTCACTTCTGGTAACTAAATTCTTGGGCCGAACTGTGAAGACTTTTGATTTCCAATCTTTTTTTGAACATCTCCAAACTGTTTCTCTCCACATTTTAGCACCTTTGTCGAAAGTAAGTGTAGTAATTCACACATAACTTGTCCTTTCCTCGATTACTTTTTATTAACTTTGCTTCCATATTAGCAACATTTTAAAAAATATACGCACAACCAAGTAATAATCACAAATTAATAATATGTTCTAAACTGATATGTAGAAGGGTTTAATAATGATTTAATTGAACAGGCCGGTGCGTACCACCACCCATTTATCAACCCTCATCCTCTACCTGAAAGTACTCGGTGTGGAATTTACTTCTGCAATTACAATCCCTTAAATATGTCTAGGTCATAAACGGATTAGTGGTGTGGAAATTACCTGCGCCTGAATATCGTGCGGCCGAAGGCTCCGCTTGTTTACATCTAAACAAGATCCAAGATTAATAGTGAAGTCAAGGAGGGGCGACCAGAAACGATGAGTGGCTAGTTGGTTGAATGTAAGTGTTGCAAGATTTCTAAAATTTAAAATATTCAATGATTCACCGGCTTTCGCTATATTATTAAAAGCCTAATTTAATGAAGTAAAATAACCATGCATAGTTTTAGCTACCAGAGAAGAAAGTAAATAACACTATATTTATAAGAAACAGGTGAATAATTTATAAATTTGTACTTTAATAAGTTACAAATTAAGTTGCTTCTTTAAAATAGTGCTAAAAATGTATAAAGTCCAGATTTGAGCAGTAACTACTGTTCTCTGATTTATCAATTCATCTTGCGACTCGTTTTACCATATCACGGCTCAACAGCCGAGCTAGGATCGACAAACGGGATACCGAAACTCGATGTACTTATCGCAGTAAGATACAAAAATCTGATACAATTTGTTGTATCTCAGTGTGATAGCAAAATTTAGTGCATTCATGATAGGCTGTGGTGGTTTGTTAAAAATAGTTCGTCCTAAATTTTGGGGAGATTTTGTGTTTCTGCCGCGATCTAGGAGCTTGTAAATGTTACTGTATGGCAAAATACTGAACTAAATAAAATTATTCAGCTCATGTATAAAAATTACCGTAATCAATAATAGTCCAACGTGCAAATTGTAATCTACACGGCGTGTCCTGTAAAACACCGATTTTATGACCTGTTTTATGTGTAATAAAAATAACTAAAGCGCCTCGAAAGCAAGTTACGTAATGTAGTCTGAATTTCAAATAGGCAATATAAAATGAAAGAAGCCTCACCGTAGGCAAAACTGTGCTAAAGTTTTTTATCACCACACAAAAGTTCTCCCTTAGAGAAAAATTATACTGGTTTGCTTAGGAACAATATATGTATTTAAATGAATATATTAAAGAAAAAAAATCAGCCCAACGTAAGTAAAAAATTTAAATAGACCATTAAAATTACAACTTATGAATAATACAAAACAATTAAAAATATAAATAAATAAAACCAAACAGAAGGATTAGAATGTCGTCGACGGTCGGCTACAGGAAAACTGGGGAACATATTTAGAAACAATTATCAACTTGAAGGCTAGGGTTTTTAATAGCTATGTTCTTCCGGTTTTGACTTGGAAACAAGTACACTACGATCAATGCAGTAAATAAATTTCGAAGAGCACAGCGCTCAATAGAAAGACTTATGCATGGTTAGTCTCGGAGACCATATTCGCACTGAATACGCCGACGAACAAAAGTTGAGGATGTTATAAAACGGACAGCAACGCTAAAATGGACAAGGCGTATCATACTACGGAGGTCAAGAGAAGCGCTGGGCGACTTTCAAACCGATGGATGGACGATATCAAAGAGACAGCAGGCTCAAACTGATATCAGAGGGCAAGTGAACGAGATAAATGGAGGAAACTTGGAGAGGCTTATGTTGAGAAGTGGGCTCTTAAAGGCTGCTGAAGAAGAAGAAACTGTTAATGATATCGGTTCTTTCAGTACTCAAGGAAAAGCGTGTTGTGGCGAATGGTCTAAAAATGAAGTCTAAGCAAATAAGTACTAGTGACTTTTCTGTTAAACTAGATAAACGAAGTGCATCAAAAATGTTACGAATGATAAATTTCGGTGATATGTTAAACGGTGATATAGATTTTAAGGTGTTGGCCACGCATTGAAGAATATTATGTTATCGCTAACTGAAGAAAAAACCGTAAATATAAAGTTGGGAACTGCAAGAAACCAAAGAAGAAAGTATGAAAAATACCAAATAGCCAAAATAACTAATGATTGGGAAGATTACAAGACAGTGAAAAGATTATATAAAAATATGATTAAACAGAAGGAAGTGCAATATGTACAGAATAAAATTGAAAATAATCAAAGAAACAGCAGAGAAATGTGGAGAGTTTTAAAAGAAGAAATTTCTATGTCAAAAAGTACCAGTGCAATAAACAGAATCATTATGAATGGTAAAATAATTGAAAATGAAAAAGAAATTGTTGAACTTTTAAATAAATTCTTTGTTCAGAGTGTCATTAACATTAAAAATGGTAGAGACGTTGTGCAGAATACTATGGGAAATACAACTATAATTAATCACCAATTTAAATTTCAAACAGTAGATAGTAACGAAATAATTGAAATAGTTAAAAAATTTAAAAATAAAATTGGTGGTAAGAATATTTTATCTGAAGGTGTAATTAAACATACTATAACGTACACGGCTTTTTTTTTACGCCGATATCATCAATAATAGCATGCTGCAAAGAAAAGTGCCTAACGAATGGAAAATTTCCAAAATTGTGCCAATTGAAAAAATAAAATATATTATAAAAACTGAAGAGATTCGGCCAATAAATACGCTTCCAAGTGACGAAAAAATCCTTGAAACAGTGATAAAAAATCAGTTACTGCTATATTTGAATGATAACAATATTATTATTCCAGAGCAATCGGGTTTTAGAAGCAAACACTCATGCTGCAATTAATTATGTTATAAGTGAATGGCGTGAAGATTTGATGAATAAAAAATACATTGTATCAACTTTCATAGATTTAAAAAGAGCATTTGAAACTAGAGACAGAAAATTATTGCTTATGAAACTACACAAAATTGGAGTGCGTGATATAGAATTAAAATGGTTTGAAGATTATCTATCGAATAGAAAGCAACAAACAAAAATTGGAAACACGACATCATCAGCGATACCAGTGAATATTGATCTACCGCAAGGCTCTGTCCTTGCGCCGGTACTGTTTCTCATATACATAAATGACATTAAAGACGGTTTAAAGTACGGGGATGTTAGACTATTTGCAGACGATGCACTGATTGCAATTAGTGATATTAGTTTGGATGTGGCTATTAATAAAATGCAGTGTGATATGAATATTCTTTACAAGTGGATGTGTATAAATATTTTAAAACTAAATACAGATAAAACTAAATATATGATAATATCACACAATAACTATAATAATAGTCATAAATTATACATAAATAATCGTGAAATAGAAAAAGTAAACGAAATTAAATACTTGGGTATAATAATAGATTGTAAACTTAAATTTGATGCACACTTTCAATATTTAGTGAATAAAATAAACCAAAAACTTTATCTCATGTATAGAACTTGCCACATCATAAGTGAATACCATAAAATATTAATATATAGAAGCATAATTGAGCCACATTGTATTTATTGTCCTTCGGTATTATTTCTTGCTAAGGATACACAAATAAAACTACTGCGAAAACTTGAAAACAAGGCAATGAGATTTATATTGCGGAAGCCTAGAGATACGCACTTAAAAGATATGCTAGATCGATTAAATTGGCTGAGTGTAAAGCAGAGCTTATTTTATTACGCAATGAAATTCATCTATAATATAAAGATAGAAAATTGTCCCACATATTTGACCGAGAAAATTAGATACGTCAATCAGATACACAACTACAACACCAGAGGACGAAATGACTTCCGAGTAGTGGAAATTACAAATGAAGCTGATCGAGCAAATCTTTATTATAAAGGTCTTAAACATTTTAATGACCTACCAAATAATATTAAAAATTGTGAAACCATAAATGAGTTTAAGCAACTATTATATCAACATTGTAAGAATATGCATATCCGATAGTTAAATTAGGTTCTAATGAACCGTAAATAAATAAATAAATAAATAAATAAAATAAATAAATAATTATTTCAAAAATTTTATTATTTTTGATCAAGTACCAAGTTTGTTTGTTGAAGCACTCGACGTATTTACCTTTAGCCTAGGGCGATCATTAATGTTTCGGATTATTTTAAAAGGCTATATCTATTATTCAAATTTATTGTAATACGTTGTTGAAAAAATATCAGGCCTTTTATCGCTAAATGGTTTTTAAATTGCCTATCTCTTGCAATACTATTCTGATCTGGTCGTATAGTAAATCCCCAGATATAAGATCCTGCCTTTTTGCTTTTTCAGTGGGACAATAAACGACCCTATTAAGGTTTTGTGCATAGTTGCCAGGTGTTACGATAAACGTATTTTTAATTTACCTGCTTTATATACCGCCCTCACTTGCACCTGCAATCATATTGGATCTATTTTTACCTATATATTTACTACCTGGCAACCCGGTTTGGAGCCCTTTAAGTATTTGATTATATAGGCCTAATGCCCACAGGTCCCCATTACGATTCGAAAGATACTTTTTATTATTTTTATTTTTAGTTTTACTTACAACTTACAACCTAACGATTCTATTTTAATTATGTGGCGTCCCACAGTGTGTCGCGTAGAACATGCTAGGTGGATAAAATTCATGTTATGATTTCCAGGAAATCTTATTTGCAAAACGTAAACAACACCACCAAACCCCGAATTCCGAGAAAAGGTTGTTTATCAAATTTGCAAGTGGCGAGTCATAAGCGTCAGAAGTCAGGTAATGAGTTTAATGCAGCTCTTTCAATCAATCAGTTGCAATTTAGCGACACTTTCGTGCACATCTTATAGTGACATATTGTAATATTGTGAAAGTTTTTGTGATGAATATTAATACTGAGGGTAAGTACTATTTTTTAATGTATTTTTTTAATCAGAATCTATTAATTTGAATTTTTAGTATTTTTTTTTAAATAGCCTATATATTTTAGCGTGTTTAAAAAAAAAAAAAAAAACTTTGAAAGTTCAGAATATACAGACATTCACCTCTATCCGGGCTAGTTTTTACATATTATACAGAAATAACTTTATTCTTCGTAAAAATACACATATTGTTTAGCACATTTCAGTACAACATGTTTTTTTTTCTTTTTTTTCCAGAACACGTTTACTCTATTTCAAGGGTAGCCTTTTTTGAGGAGTGGTTGAAACACACGAAGAATGAAAAAAACTCGCGTGTATATGACTTTCTTTCTTCAAAATTTCACTTTGGTGACATTACTGAAAGCAGCCAAAAAGAAATAAAGTTGAAGATATCCAACTTGTCTAATAAGTTTGGTGCCAAATGGTTGGCTTCAGGAAAGTCGAAGGAGCGTTTTTTAATTAAAAATAAGAATTGGTTGGCTGAAGCAGACATACAGTTTACTGCGAGTTCTTTTGCGCCACAACCTGCAACATCAAGTGAGAATGTGACTCCTGCAGGAAGACCTCGCAAAGATTTCGAGGAATCGTCGTTTAAGACGAACAAACGTCGCGTCGTGGATCTCGTAGAATCCCGAAGTGTCAGTGAATTGGTGACTGCTGCCGAAATTGCTGTGCGTTCAGCAGGGCAAAGGAAAATTGCCAATGTGATTAGAGACATTAGTGAGAGTCCAGATAATATTATTAAGTCTAAAAATACCAGTTCCGTTAATCCTAGGCAATTAAGTAGTGACGAAGCCTTAGCTTACTATATAGTCAACAACGCATTCTTACAAACAAACTAGGAAGTGGTCTATGAAGGCGGGACATAATGTATTTCCGTCATATTTTAGTTTAAAAAAGTCCAAACAGGCCTGTTACCCTGCAGAGGAGCACATTGCTATAACAGAAACTCGTGCTGAAATAAATTTGCAAGCCTTATTAAATAAAACAGTGGAACGTCTAGTATTAGCACAGAATGAAGTTATCAGCAGTGTGCTCCCAACAAGTTCATCGTTTACACTTGTTAGTAAATGGGGATGTGATGGAAAGTTCTGGGCACAGCACATACAAACAGAGATTTGAGAACACTGAATATACGGACGAGTTTCTTTTCGCATTTTCTTTAGTTCCCCTTAAGTTATATGACGGGTCCAAAATTATTTGGCAAAATCCTCGGCCTTCATCAACTTTGTATTGTCGCCCAATCAAATTTATATTTGCCAAAGAAACGAACGACTTCACGTTAGTGGAGACAAATAGATTGTTGGAAGAAGTTAATGCTCTTCTTCCAACACTTATCAACTTTGGTGATTCTCAAATCTCTGTAAAACCCGAACTTTTGCTGACAATGACAGACGGAAAGGTGTGTAACGCCTTAACGGAAACTAGTTCATCCCAAAAGTGTTTCATCTGTGGCGCCACCCCCAAGACGATGAACGATGACCCCGCGATGTTTAACAGCAATCAAGAACATTTTGGCTTTGGTTTATCTACACTTCATGCTTGGATTCGTTGCTTCGAATGTCTTTTACATATCAGTTACAAGTTGAATATTAAGAAATGGCAGGCTAGAAGCAACGAAGACAAAGCAGATATCAAGGTTCGTTCCGAGGAAATCAAATTGAAATTTAAGAACGAGATGGGACTCATTGTAGATAAACCAAAGCCAGGATTTGGTTCTTCAAATGATGGAAATACAGCCCGTCGCTTTTTTAAGAATGCTGAGATGAGTGCTCAGATCACAGGGTTGGATGTTACAATTATAAAAAAGTTTGATGTTATTTTGAGATAAACTTAATTGAATTCAAAAAATTTTGTCTTGAAACCAGAAAACATTATCTTAGTCTCTATTCGTGGTACTGTATGCCTGCTACTGTGCATAAAATATTAATTCACAGCACAGAAGTCATCAAAGCGGCATTGCTTCCAATTGGGCAGCTTTCCGAAGAGGCTCAAGAAGCACGGAACAAAGATTGCCGCAGATTTAGGGTGTACAACACCCGCAAGTGCTCGCGTGTTGCCACGAATAGAGACTTACTGTGCATGTTAATTATAATATCTGATCCTTTGATCAATAGCCTTCGAGAGATTCCCAAAAAAAAGCCGGAAAAAATATGTACAGGTGTATTAAAGTTAATTGTAAGCCCTAGCATAGAAGAGTCAAGATTGGAATCGTCATCATATTGTCGCACAATGCCACAAAATGATGACGATTATACAGTAAACAACTCATCAGAAGACTCTGATGATGATTATTAGGTTCAGCTACTATTTTTAGTTATATAGTGCTTGCACTAAGCATGTAAACCTTGACTTGTAAATTTTTCTTTATCAATAAATGAGTATTTTTATTTTACATATAATTACAGTCAGTGTCATTATGCTAAATTTATTACAGAGCATTTATAACATTTATTTTAAAATTAAACAAAAACAATTTTTGACTGGAATTTTCAAAAACAATTTTTTTTTTTGAACCGAACAACAAGAAATATGTACCTTAAAAAAATCAAAAACATTTTAAAATACCAACTACTTATGTATGTATAATGCACAAGTTACCTACCTGAAAGGCAGGTATTATTTGAGTTTATCCTTTTTGTGTCAATAAAACTAAGTAATATGGATTAATTGTTTTATTTTTAATTGACAAATGCAATAAATGATTTTTCATCAGGTTATTATTAAAAATAATAATACAGTGTCTTTCATTTAGTTGCACATCCAAGTTTGTAGAAAAATTCGTGCACATACGCAGAATATTTTGTTTTTGTTATATAATGTTTTGTGCAGCTGGACAAAAAATACAGGTAAGCGAAATGCAGCTAAATGAAAGACACTGTATTATAATTTTTAATTCTAATAACCATACAAAATACCCTTGCCCTTTAGTTCCGTTATCTACCTGCTAAGCTGATGCAATCCTACCGCGATATCCAAGGGTGGCTGTATTACACAAATTTTATCGATATTGAGTACCTGCGGTAAATTGTGAATAAAACCCACATTTATTAACCGATTTCCATGATTAATACCTTATTTTATTTTCCAGATACGCAGCTGTCAGAAAAATGTATAATATTTTGTTTTTCTTTTGTTATTGCGCTTTTTTACCGAAAAAAATAATGAATTTTACACGAAAAAAATTTTTTTCTCTCCATTAATTTCTAAATAACTCCAAAACGATAAAAGATAGAATAAAATAATATTCAATCAACTTTAATAAAATTTTGTTACGCATTTTTTAATGTTTTATTTATAAAAATCTGACAAGTTTTTCCCGAGTTATCGTTAAATATGTCTGCGTAGCTGACAAATTTAGGGGAGAAAATTAGCCACGCCCATAAAAAAAACCAACGCGATGAATTTTTTCTTAAAATAACTTAATATGCCTAGAATATACATAAACAATTGAAATAAGTGAAAAAATAATTTTGTCCAGCTAACTTGTACTAGTCGACACACTGTGCGTCCGTGGGAAAATGGCAATAGTGGCTATCGCAGGAGAAAACATTTATCACTTGACGCTAAACAAATAGTGAAAAATGGTTACAACAGTTTGGTAAAGAGCAATTTGAATAAACAAAGTGCTTTGCAAGAAACCAGTGAATTAATAAAAACCCCAATTTTTACGATTAAGGGTATTCTAGGGAAATCATCACTCAGGAACAGGAAAAAAAAACGGAAAGATTTTCAAATGCATCATGTAGACGATTGTGAAAAAGACGTCATCAGGAGAAATATATATTCTATGTATGAAGAGCAGTTGGTGTCGACACTAGACAAAATAAAATTAAGACCGGTGCAGGACGGGACCAATATACATTGTGGCCCCGCAACCCTTCACAGAAGGCAACTAGTGATGGAGTCACAAAGATTACGAATCTTGCGACATACTTATTTACAAGAAATTAAAAAATATCGGTCAGAGAATTGGCCAATAATTTACCTTGACGAAACATGGTTTGATACCCATAACTCTGTGCAAAAAGGGTGCTATTAGTTTTTCGACATCTTTTTTATTTTTCAAGATATTATCGAAAAACTGAATTTTTGATTTTATTTTGAATTTTGTGGACTTAATGTACATCAAACTTTAGCAAACTTTTTTTTATCTTATTCTACGTCCAAAAAAACTACCCGTGTGTCAAAATTCTCTCATTTAATGAGAGCTCAAAACTCCTGGCGACTGGGCTATTAGTAAACTTCATATAAAATATGAAACAAACTGTTCAAATTTTGACTGTAATCTATTAAAAAATGCATTAACTTGGGGATCCCTTCTATCAAAGAGTAAGAAGAGAAGAAAGTAATTTTTATTTTATGACCTTACTCATCTAGCTGCGAAATACATAGTCTGTAGTTATTCTAAGAATACGTAGGTATTAATTTTAATAGAAAAATACCATCTTACATCCTGTATAAATAAATAAATCATACCTGGTATAAAAGAAAGATTAAATTACTTGTAGCCGACTAGTTATTTCATAACAACATGGCAACAAAAAACTAAAAACTATCTTTGATTGGGTACGATTTGGAATTTATTACAGCGATGATTAAAGTAATTTTGCCTTACAGTCCAGTCCAGTTTATTGGATAATTTTTGTCCGAAGTTGTCAACTCGGTTTAGTTTATTGCCTCTAACTACCACTTAGCCTGCAATTATATTATATAGTAGGTATTCTTACAGAATTTTAACCTTTCCATTGGTATATAAATGATGGGAATAATCTTGATTGATGTATTATCGCTCTACAAAGTCATTTAGATAGGCGAGATCACAGCCGGTAGCCGAAGACCGATAGTACCGTTTAGAATATTAAGTTACGCAAGGATTAAATGTGGCATCACTACTGTCATTATCAATTTAATTCAGATCCAGTATAATCTACTCTATCGCTTGGGTATGCCTGTATAGTTCTTTAGTCTTTAATACGTATTCAGTGCAATTTTCCCAATGTTTACCAGGTGTACATACCTATAATTTTTGTTAACATTTCTTTAATGGTCCTTTACAATGAAGCGAGCAGCTTTTAAAAAAAAGCGTATCCATTTACCTTCTCAATCGCATCTTCATTGTAAATGCACCTTTAGAGTTGATGCGTCTCGATCTACAAGAGTTTAAAAATTAATTCATATGAATGCAGAAATGCTCTTCCAACAACAAGCCTTGGTTTGACCGAAAATGCAAGGAAGCTGTTGCTTCTAAACATCTTGCCTAACGACAATGGCGTGAAAATTCTGAAGTCGTATATCGTAACATTTTTGTTCGTACTCGGAACAGATGCATAGAAGTTATCGACGAAACCAAGAAGGCACACGGTCAAAGAATTAAAAAGTATGAAATGCGGATTTCAGACAACAGATGGCGCACCAATGCAGTATGTGCTATAAAGATTTGACTCTGCGCCGTTTTGTTGTGTCATCAACAAGTGTCAGACGCGCACGAGTGATAAATTGGAAAAGTGTGTGCATAGTGTTGTGTGGTTCTGTTCAATATGTCGAAATTTATACCGAACAAAGAGCATTCGGAGACAGCATTAATTTTTTGTTTTCATTTGAAGAAAACTGCTGTTGAATCATACCGATTACTTCGAGAAGCTTATGGTGAACATGTTCCATCGCAAGACACGTGTGAACGATGGTTTCGGCGTTTCAAAAGTGGTGACTTCGATGTTGCAGACAAGGAAGGTGGAAAACAGCCAAAAAAATACGAAGATGTGGAATTGCAAGCATTGTTGGACAAAGATGATTCGCCAACACAAAAACAACTCGCCGAGCAATTGGGCGTTAGTCAACAAGCTGTTTCCAATCGGCTACGAGAAATGGGAAAGATCCAGAAGACCGGTAAATGGGTACCACATGAGTTGAACGACAGGCAAATGGAAAAGCGCAAAACCACGTGTGACATTTTGCTCGCTCGGTACAAAAGGAAGTCGTTTTTGCATCGTATAGTTATAGGGGATGAAAAGTGGATTTATTTTGAGAATCCCAAGCACAAAAAATCATGGGTAGACACAGGCGCACCATCCACAGCGACCGCAAGACAGAATCGCTTTGGCAGAAAGACGATGCTCTGTGTTTGGTGGGACTAGAGGGGCGTGGTCTATTATGAGCTGTTAAAACCTGGGGAAACGGTTAATACTAAACGTTCTTCTTCTTCTTCCTTCAGCCGCTCTCTACCCACTGTCGGGTATAGGCCTCTCTCAAATCTCTATTTTCTCTATGTTGTGCTTGTTGATACCAGTTAAGCCCTCCGATTCTCTTCAGATCGTCGCTCCATCTCTGTTGGGGTCTTCCTATGCTTTGCTTTTCACCCCATGGTCTCCACCTAGTGATCTTGCCACTCCACTTATACGTCGCTGTCGCTACATGGCCGGCCCAGCTCCATTTCAGAGATGTTATCCGTTTGGTGATATCATCCACCTTTGTTTGTTGTCTAATCCATTTATTAGTTTTCTTGTCCTTCAAAGTAACACTCAACATCTTCCTTTCCATTGCTCGTTGGTGAACATGTAGTTTTTCTATTGTTCTTTTAGTTAAAACCCATGTCTCGGCTCCATACGTTGTAGCTGGCAAGACACATTAATTATAAATTTGGGTTTTTGATCTTCGAGGAATGTTCATATTCAATACATATTTTAATTTTCCATATGCTGCCCATCCCATACGTATCCTTCTTTCTATTTCAAGCTGCTGGTTTTACTTTCCTATCGTTATTATTTGGCACAAATAGATGTACGTGTTTACTTTTTCTATTGTTGAATGTTCAATCACTATATTTTCATCATTGGCCTCTTCGTTACTCATGTACTTTGTCTTGGAAAAATTTATGTCAAGTCCCACTTTTCTTGCTTGATGGTGGAGATCCGTGATCATCTGGATCATTTCATTCTTATCGTTTGCTATAATTACAATGTCATCTGCGAATCTCAGGTTGTTTAGCTGATCGCCCGCTATCAGAAGGCCATTTTCGTCCCAATTTAGTTCTTTAAATACATCTTCCAAGATCATTGTAAACAACTTAGGCAATATTACATCGCCTTGCCTTACTCCTCTGTTCACTGGGATCTTATTTGTCAGTTCTTGGTTTACCATAACTTTGAGTGTTGCTCGTTCATATATTCTGGCTATCAGTTCTCTGTATCTGTGGTCTATACGAGCATTTCTAAAAGCTCTTATAAGCGCCCATTTTTCCACTGTGTCGAAAGCCTTGCGAAAATCTACAAATGTGAGCCACATTGGTATATTATATTCGGTGGCCTTCTCGATTAGTATTGTCAATGTGTGCAAGTGCTCAATCGTACTGAAGCCTGATCTGAATCCAGCCCGTTCTATCGGTTGGTATAATTCCATTTTGTGTTCCAGTCTGTTTGTTATGATTCGTGAGAACAACTTGTAAACTTGGGAAAGTAAACTAATTGGCCGGTAGTTTTCTAGGTTTTCGGGGTCACCTTTTTTGTATATTAAGATGACTATGGCGTTTTCCCAGTTTTTTGATATATTTCCACATTTGAGGCATTCATTAAAAAGATCTTTAAATTCATTCATTAGGGCTTCACCTCCGCATTTTAGCATTTCAGATATAATATCATCCTCTCCAGCCGCTTTTCCACTTTTCATCTGTGGTAAGGCTTTTTTAACTTCATCCATTTCTATGTCAGGAATTTCTTCTGAGTTGACATTAATTACTCTTTTGTCTGTTGATGAATTGTCTCTTTCAACTACGAGATTTTGGACTTTTGAACTGTAGAGGTCTTGATAGAAAGTTGTAAATCTGTCCTGGATATTTTTCTTGTCATTGATTATGTTTCCTTCTTGGTCTTTCAATTTAATTATCTCACTTTTACAGGCGTTTGCTCTTCTAAAAACTTTTAATCCTTTGTTTTCCTCTATAAGATCTTTAACCATGTTTTCTTTGTATTTGTTTATGTCTTCTTTAGCCGCTTTTCGTACTGTCTTATTCAATTCTGCATATTCGACAGTTAATCTCTTTCCTTCGTGTATAAGTTGTCTTCGTTGTTCCAATATTCTATTTGTTTCTTCACTGAGCTTGTTATTCTTTCACCTAGTAGGTTGGGGAGCTATTTTTTCTGCGGTGGTCTTGAGCGTTTCAATTATTTTTCTGTTTCTTTCATCTATACTTGCTCCTGTAGTTAATGTGTGTTATTAAGGTTGGCTGTAATCTATTTTTGGTATTGTTCTACGTTTTGTCTTTTGTTAAAAAATACCTTTGCTCTGACCAGCCTATGATCACTACCCGTTGTAAATCTATTTAGGACCTTCACATCTGATACTATGTTCTTATGTGTTGTTAGTGCATAATCAATTTCATTTCTTGTCTCACCATCAGGACTAATCCATGTCCATTTCCTCTTCTCCTTTTTCTGAAAGAAAGTATTCATATTATAGAGTTTCTCCCTTTCCAGAAATGTCATCAGCATATGTTCTCTATTGTTCCTCTCTCCAAGGCCAAAATTTCCTATATAACTCTCTGTATTTTCTGCTTTCTTTCCTATTTTGGCGTTAAAGTCTCCTATTACCAATATATACTTTGTTCTGTCTTCGTGAAGCGCCTGAGATATTTCCTCATAAAATTCTTCTGTTTCTTGATCTTCATGGCATACTAACCGTTACCAACAACAATTGACTGATTTGAACCGTTCGCTGCTTGAAAAAAGACTAAAATACCGAAAGAGACAACACAAAGTAATTTTTCTTCATGACAATGCGCCATCACATACGGCAAAACTAGTTCGCGACACGTTGGAAGCACTCAGCTGGGAAGTTCTACCTCATGCGACGTACTCACCAGACTTGGCTCCTTCCGATTGCCACTTGTTTGAATCGATGGGTTACGCACTTGCTGAGCAGCGCTTTGGTTCGTACGAAGATGTGAAAAAATGGCTCGATGAATGGATCGCAGCAAAAGGGGAAGATTTTTACTGGCATGATATTCACAAATTGTCCGGAAGATGGGAAGATTGTATAACAAGCGATGGAGCATACTTTGAATAATGCACTTTTTTAGAAAAAAAATCCGCATTTGATACTTGTACACCTGGTACTTTTGTTTCACTTATTAATTACACAGCCCCGCAAAAGAAAAGTTCATTACCATGATCTAAAATACATGGATCTACTGTATCTACTGAATTCGAATCTGTATTTAAAAAAAAGATTTATCGTGTCATTTTTTTTGGCCAAAAACATCACTTGAAATGGGATAAAACTGTAGTAATCATGTAGTGAATCTTAATGAAGTGTGAAAAATGGTAGATATTTTATAGTCTAGAGAAGAGAATATGCATACAAACCACAGCAAACTATTTCTATTGATTAAACCAAAATCCACCCTGATAGGAGGTGAAAAGTACCTCTAAAACTCAAATAACGCACGTGAGTTTAAATACACACACATACAAAGGACAAATTCTTGTAGCTGTTAGGACAAAATATCTGAATCTGATGTGATAACCAGACATTACTCTTAAAGGGTTGAGACTCCCCCCTATAGGTTGTAAAAAGCTCCCACACCTACGACGAAAAAAGCTCAGGTTTTTGTAGTTTTAGGCAAGGTAAACAAATATTGAGTAGATTATATGAAGTACCCTTAGAAGGTGGTAGAAACTACCCTGCTGCTGCTCTAATCGTACACATGAATGTTATTGAAATTCGGAAAGGATCAAGTACTTTTTTTTTCTCATTGTGCCAAACATTTAAGACAACTAAATCATCTTCCTAACAAGATCGAAAATCATCCCTAGGAGGGGGGGAACTAGCTCCTGAGATTGATGGATCTTAGAAGTTCTAGTATCTGAGAAAAAAATACAATCTTTCGTAGCCTCAGGCTGGATAGACAAATGCAGGGGGTTGTTCCCTCCTTCGAGGGAAAATAAGAGTACTTGATCCTTTTCGAATTTCAGTAAGATCCATGTGCATCATCAGAGCATAGGGGTAGTTTCTAACACCCTCTAAGGGTAGTTTCTACCACCCTCTAAGGGTAGTTTCTAGTCGTGTATCGGTGGTTCAAGCGAATCTACTCCAGTCTAAAACTACAAAAGCCTGAACTTTTTTCGTTGTTATTGAAACTCATGAGATATCTCCGTAGATGGGGTTGGTTTTTACACCCTATAAGGGTGAGTCTCAACTCTTTAAGAGTAATGTCTGATGGAGCAAACAAATATTTTCGATACTATCCCAAATTTCATATCGCTATTATACAACAGATACCACCAATTTTTTATTTTTGCGCTCAACGTGCGTTAACATCATCAAAATTGATGAATGAGAGTCAATTTTTTATTCCTTTTAATATTCAGTTATTCCTACCTTTTGTTACTATGTTCTGCTATTAATTTTTTAATAATACGAGAGCTATTAAGAAAGTAACCTCTGTTTGCGCGTAGTTAGGGGATTAGTGGAGGAGCGCAGCCATCACTGCGTCGACAGGTGTAGTAGTTCACTAGGCTAGGCATACAGCAGTGCTAGAGGGAGGAGGTCGTACTGCTGTTTGTTCGTATGTTATGGTCGTTGAAAATGAGCTCTGCAATAGAAAACCCCGCCAAATGTGAAGTATGTGCCTCTATAAGATTTCTTTTGGCAAAAAATTTGTCAGCAGTAGACATTTATCGTGAACTGTATGCTGTAGACGGCCAAAACGTTACGAGTGAAGGTGTCGTTCGTTAGTGGGCTCGTTTGTTTAAAAGTAGAAGAACAAACATTCACGATGAAGAGAGGCGTGGTAGGCCATCTGTAGTCAGTGATGAACTCATTCAGAAAGTTGATGAAAGAGTCCGTAAAAAACCGGCGGTTCACTATCTCAGAACTTTCTTTTGTACGAGGTTGTCACAGAAAAGTTAGGCTACCGAAAGTTCTGTGCTCGGTGGGTATCAAAAGTTCTTTCTGAAAACCACAAAACACAACGCCTTAGACTTTCTTTCAGACTATTACGCAGGAGGAGAATCATTTCTAAACAGAATTGTGACCGAATATGAGACATGGATTTCATATGTAAACGCGGAGAGAAAACAACAGTCAATATTTTGGGGTCACATCGGCTCACTGAACAAACCAAAGAAAGTCAACCAGAAAAGTCATGGCAAACTGTTTTCTGGGATGTAAAAGGAACTCCGCTTGTCTAGTTCATGTTCCATAGAACGGCTATCAGTTCCCAAATCTACTGTGAAACTTTAAAGAAACTACGAGTAGCCATCCAGAATACACGCCGTGACTTCGAGTATCACGTTTTTGCACGACAATGCTTGTCTTCACACCCCTAAGCAGACATAATATTTGTTACAGCACAGCGATTTTCACCTATTCATGCACATGAAGAAATGGTTTTAGTCCAAGCGCTTTGATGACGATGAACAACAGCAAGATGCTGTGACAGACTGGCTGCGATTCCAGGCGGTAGAATTTTATAAAAGAAGAGGTTTCAAAACTCATCAAACGACATGCTATGTTAAGAAACAGTGTGGAGCTGTAACTTTAAGTGGTATATAATAAAATTTCCGCACTTATGTTCGAATTACCCTCACATATTTAGTAATCTTCTTATATTTATCTAATTTTCTTTTTTTTTCAGGGTTCCGACCCCAGGGTAGCAACTTGTAGAGGCAAGCTGCAGAATCGTCGTTCCAAACTCAACCAAGAAATCAATAAAGAACTTCGATTACGAGCAGGAGCGGAAAATCTATTTAAAGCTACCACCAATAAAAAACTTAAAGAAACTGTAGCTGTAGAGCTTAGTTTCGTCAATTCCAACCTACAGTTGTTAAAGGAACAACTAGCTGAGTTGAATTCATCTGTGGAGTTATATCAAAGTGATAGGTAAGTTTTGTCGTTGTTAGCTAAAATAAACATAACAAGGCACAAGTTTTTATACTACAGAATTTATGAGAACGTGCGAGTATTAAAGCTGATAATATGATTGTTGTTTTTTTACACACAAAACCAATAATAATTTTTTTCTATTTATTGGTTTTCTTGCGAGTGAATATCACATCCAGAGCAACCGTGGACGAAACCTTGGAAACTTCAAACATGCTATCCTCTCGATGATATCTCTCACGCCAGTTCTTTTGCGAATTTGCAGATTATTCACACAATCAAATGTAATGAAAGACTGATTTTGTCAAATTTCCACTTTATTTAGTTTCACTGAAACTGTATGACGCGTTTCGCTATACTATAGCTTCGTCTGATACAAAATGATATTTGAATATTAGTGTTGTTACATTTATACAAATACCCTAAGGTAGATAGGTAATAAAATTAATACTATATGCTAATGAATATGGCTGGAAAATCCATTCTGAATATTAATTGTATAAATTGAGTAAAAGGGAGTTACCATGGGCCAGACAGGTATCTTTTTGTTCGTTTAAGATGATGTCTGAATTTGTAATTCTATTTATTTCTAAATTTTCTGATAGGTTTAATTTTACGCCTTTGTTTTGTATGTGTAGAATTTTAAATTTATCGTCAAAAAGATGATTTGATTCTGTTAAATGATTACTGTACGCTGAGTCAGTTTTGTTTTTTTAAATAGCTTCTTTTATGTTCTGAAATGTTTCGAGTTTCGAATGAGCGACCTGTCTGACCTATGTAACTTTTATGACAAGAACCACAATTCAGCCGATACACTCCAGATTTTTTTGATCTATTTTGTTTTCCCTTTGCGTTTTTAATGAATTTTCCTAACGAGTTGTTTGTTCTAAAAGCTATGTTGATATTATATTTGTTTAAGTGGTTTTTAATTTTCTCTGACGTGTTACCAAAATAAATTAAAACATTATATTTTTTCCCTGTGTTTTCTTTCTTGGGGTATACTAAAGAAATAGCTTTATTTTTTAATTTTTTGTTTAGAATTGAGTTTATAGATAGAATTGAGTGAATGAAGAGAGTGTACTGTCATCTGCAAAGCCGTAGATTGGATTCTCAGTCTTTTCCAGCAGATCGCTAATATAAATGAGAAAGAGAGTAGGAGACAGTATGGAGCCTTGGGGTACACCGGCGTTGATAGTAGGTGTTAGAAAGAAATCCGTCGATTGCCACTCGTAAAGAACGCTCTTTGAGGAAACATGAGAGCCACAAACAAAACTTTTCAGACATACCATAAGAACGTAGCTTAGCCAACAGCCCATCGTGCCAAACACGGTCGAATGCCTTGGATATGTCAAGAGCAACCGCTCGAGATTCTCCAAAGTGTTCAATTGCGTTGTTTCAAACATGTGTTACATAGGTCAGAAGATCTCCTGTTGATCTATTTTTACGAAAGCCATATTGGTGATCGCTAATAATGTTGAATCCTTCAAGATATTTTAGAAGATGCTGATTAACAGCCTTTTCCATGTCTTTCGATATTATTGGAAGCAGTACGATTGGTTAGTAGTTATTTGGCAAGGTCTTCTTGCCTTTTTTAGGTATCGGCTGAACTGTGGCACATTTCCAGCAGGAAGGAAATATTCTTTTACTGTAGGATAGGTTGAAAAGTCTACAGAAAACTGGTGTTAGTTTCCTCGCACAGTTTTTGAGAACTATACGAGGCTGGTTTGAAAAGTCCGTGCGAAGTCCGAGAGATGGCACCACCGGCGCGTATCGAGGTCATGTTTAGTTAGTAGCATCTCTTGAATGAACGCACACCAAGTTTCAGCCATATTGGTCTATTTCTTTGCGTTTAGCATTCGTGTGAATCAAGGAAGTCGAGTGATTTTCAAGAAATGGACGAAAAAGAATTTCGTGTGGTGATTAAACATTACTTTATGAAAGGCAAAACGCCTCAGGAGACTAAAGAGAAGCTTGATAAACATTATGGTGATTCTGCACCCTTGATTAGAACAGTTTATAAGTGGTTTCAAAATTTTCGGACTGGCCATATGGGCACAAGTGACGCTGAACGTTCTGGATGGCCTGTGGAGGTTACGACTCCAGAAATCATTGATCAAATCCATGATATGGTGATGGATGACAGAAGAGTTAAGGTGCGTGAGATTGCTAGTGCTGTGGGCATCTCGACTAAACGGGTACATAATAATATGCATAAACATTTGGACATGAGAAAGCTATCCGCAAGATGGGTGCCGCGATTGCTAACGCTTGACCAAAAACGGAATCGTGTGAAGTGTTGCAAGGATGGTTTGCAGCTGTTCCAGAAGAATCCGGAGGACTTTAAGCGTCGTTTCATCACTGTGGATGAAACATGGATACATTACTATACTCCTGAGACCAAACAACAATCTAAACAATGGGTTACCAAGGGGGAATCTGCATCAAAAAAGGCGAAGACCGTTCCTTCGGCCGGAAAGGTTATGGCGACTGTCTTTTGGGATTCGCAAGGGATAATCCTCATCGACTATCTGGAAAAGGGTAAAACTATTACAGGTGAATATTATTCATCGTTATTGGACCGTTTGAAAACCGAGCTGCAAGAAAAACGCCCGCGATTGGCCCACAAGAAAATCCTTTTCCATCACGACAACGCACCAGCACACACATCAGCAGTTGTGGTCGCAAAATTAATGGAAATAGGATTCCAACTCGTTTCACATCCCCCCTATTCTCCAGACTTGGCTCCCTCGGACTACTATTTGTTCCTCAATTTGAAGAAATGGCTGGCGGGACAAAGATTTTATTCAAACGAGGAGGTGATTGCAGACACTAATGGATATTTTGCAGACTTGGACAAATCCTATTATTCGGAAGGGATCAACAAACTAGAACATCGTTGGACGAAGTGTATAAGCCTAAAAGGAGACTATGTCGAAAAATAAAAAAGGTTTACCCCAAACACATAAGTAGTTTTTATTTTTGCACGGACTTTTCAAACCAGCCTCGTATATATAAATATTAAATTGTAATGACCTGCATAAGCAACTTTAATATTTTTAGTGTTCCATACAGACCACTTATAAGATCACTTCGGTGTCTGTCTGTCTGTTCGTCTGTCACACCTGATTTTCTCCGAGACTGTTTAACACAAAAAGTTGAAATTAGGCCCTGATAGAGAAATCAGAGCCGTGTAATTTTAAAAGTTAAATTTTAACTTAAAGGGTTAGTTTTGGAGGGTAAAATAGGAAATGAAAAAAAGAAAATTACCAGACCATCGAGTCTCAAATGAAAGCTTGTGAAAACACGAAATCAAAAATACATATAATGTAATACTTGCGCACACTTTTCTTTGTATTATTTTTTTTTAAAAAATTGCCAAAAATCGTTGTCCCCCCCCTTATGTCGAAAAGGACTGATCAAAAAATTTTGAAAAAATTCTAGAATATTCTCCATACGGTGTGGATTGAACGAAACTTATCACAAGACCTTTAATAATTTATCTGATATATAAAAAAAAATTCAATGACCTCAGTTTTCAACAAAGATCGAAAACAAACTTTGTTGAAAACTCATTTTGTGACGTTATTAATCATTTCATACCTTCGTAATAAATTGCGCAAGTCCGACTTGCCAGTTATTTTATTTATCCATCCCATCACAACAATTTCTTAAAACAATGCATCAAAAACTTTCTCCGAATTATAAAAAATTCGTTTTATTCATTTTTGACATTATTAAACAGGTAGATTGAACATAAATAATTGAGAAGACACGCCCAATAAGCTTTCTTGAAAATTATAGGTTGTTAATATGTAAGAATTTAAACTCAGTCTCATTACCATGGAATTGGTATACATACACAGATCTAGTTTATTGTATTACGTACAATTTCTCTTACTTTAACCTGGGTTTCTATGTTAAAAAGTATTGCGTATTCTAACGTAAATTGTCAAAATTTTTAAATTTACAAAAATTAAAGAAATTAACTGCAATGAAGTTATACGAGGTGGTCTCTAAGTTGGAGCAAGAACAAACACTCTTTGAAATTATTCAAGATTTTAATTGTGATCCCGTGCAACAACGTTGGCGATCTTACTTACAGACTTTTGATATTGTCAGGGTTATGATAGATATTATTATACATTTTTTTTTCATAAATATAACATTTTTTTGTGACATTAATAAAGGGTGTTTTTTATAGAGGTATAAAACTTTAAGTTGGCAACACTTTTTTAACTGGCGGCCATTTTGTCAACTGTCAAGTGTTTTATGTTTAGTTTGGTTTGGCATTTCAACATGAATAGACTGACGCCTGAACAACGCTTCAAAATTGTGCAAAATTATTTTGAAAATCATGGTTCTGTTCGAAATACGTATCGCGCACTACGTCCATTTTACAGTCAACATAATCGTCCATCAGAGCAATTAATTCGATTAACTATGGAACGTTTTCGCACCACGTTTACTCTAAATGAAAATACGCATCCACAGAGACGTCGTACAGTGCGTACAAAAGAAGTCATTGCTGCTGTAGAGCGTAGCGTAGAGGAAGACCCGAATCAGTCTATCCGCCATCGTGCACAGGAATTGGATATGTGTCCATCCACTTTATGGAAGATTTTGCGGAAAGATCTTGGTTTGCGTGCTTACAAAATCCAACTCGTGCAACAATTGAAGCCACACGATCACCTAGCAAGGCGTAGATTCGGGAATGGGCCCAAAACAAGATTGCCGTTGATCCCGATTTTCATAAGCGAATTTTGTTTGGCGATGAAGCTCACTTTTGTTTGAATGGATACGTCAATAAACAAAACTGCCGTATTTGGAGTGATGATAATCCTCAAGTGTATGTTGAGACACCGTTCCATCCAGAAAAACTGACTGTTTGGTGTGCTTTATGGGCTGGTGGAATCATTGGTCCGTACTTCTTTAAAAACGATGCTGGTCAGAACGTTACAGTCAATGGTGACCGCTATAGAGCCATGATTACTGACTTTTTCGTTCATCAATTGAACAACCATGATGTGCAGTAGCTGTGGTTTCAACAAGACGGCGCAACATGTCACACAGCTCGTGCCACAATTGATTTATTGAAGGAAACGTTTGGTAACCGCATAGTTTCACGTTTCGGACCCGTCAGTTGGCCTCCAAAATCGTGCGATTTAACGCCGCTAGACTATTTTCTGTGGGGATATGTGAAGTCGCTAGTCTACGCCGATAAGCCCGAAACGATTGACCACTTGGAGGACAACATTCGCCGCGTTATTGCCGATATACGGCCACAAATGTTGGAAAAAGTCATCGAAAATTGGACCTCCTGATTAGACTACGTCCGAGCCAGCCGTGGCGGTCATATGCCAGAAGTCATATTTAAATTATAATGCCAGAAGATTATCTTTCGAATAAAGTAAATTTCATGTCAATTTAAAAAATTCATCTTTGTTTTATTCCATTTCAAAGTTCTATACCTCTATAAAAAACACCCTTTATTTATTCAAGTAGTAAAATATGTCGTTTAATAATAATAAAATCTGTCCGGAACAAAAAGAAACCGGGTAAGTGGAAGTCGGACTTGCACAATAAGTGTTTTGTACCATGATTGCTTTTTTATATACCAAAAATTATCAGGTGTCTCGTGATAAATTTGAGTCAATTTACTACCTTATGGAGAATATTCCAAAATTTTTTCGAAATTTGTTGATTAGAGATAAGGTGGCAATTTTTTTAAAGATAATATAAAAAAAAATTTACACGAGTATTACATCATATGCGGTAGGTCCAAAATATTCTCCATACACAAGTCTCCATATCGAGCAGTAAGCTCGAGAAAGGTGCGTTTCTGTAATAAGTGCCAGCCGTGCTGTGCCGCTCTGTTTGAATAGACTTAGTAAGTCGCCGACAGAGCGCAGTATAAGCATCTGTTAGTTATAGTTTTCCGTTAGTTACTTGGATAAAGGACTAAAAATGTGCGATTCTTTTCGTTTCGTCTTTAGTTGTTATACCAATGCTGCCAAAATTAATGTCAAAAAAGTCTCCATACACTTAACAATTACCAATAATAGTTTGACGGAGTTTAAAGGAAAATAACAACTTCGTTAACATCCGCCATTTTATTATTTTTGCATAAAAGTGAATAATTCTAGTTCGGGCCATAGCCACAGTCCTACAGATTGTAAATCTTTTTGGTTGTCGCGTTTCAGAGCAGCTAAGGCTGAAAAAACGTCAACGCCACCTTTTTTTGACATACTAGGTACGCCTCGTATTTTCTTATGAAAAAAGCTATGTAAAATCAACAAAAATATTTTTTTTCTTATATTTTAAGAGCGTATTAATATAGCCCAAAAAGAATTACTTCAATATTTACCTTTTTTCTGGGCGTCTTGCAACCAGCTTTCTGGTAACTTGTCGTCTTGTTTGTTAAAAATTCTCATGTAATCGCAAATTTATATGTTACCCCGGGCCTACCCGTCTGTTTTATAATGTTCTGATTGGCTCAGAACCAGAATAGGATAAACCTGTCTATATTCCTATTAGGAAAGGTCGTTTTTATTTTTTTTTTATTATTTTGTAATAAATAGCAACGACTCAGTCTCTGCAAATAGTTCTTGATATATTGAAAATTCAATATAAATTGTTCCAATTAACGACGGGCTGTATGGAAGGACTGTCCAAGTCAAGTTAAAAAAAAACGGTCAAGTGCAAGTTGAACTTGCGCAATTAGTGTTCCGTACGTTGATTGCTTTTAAAATAAAAAATGTTGTAACGGAAGTATAAAATGATCAGTGACTTCACAAAATACACCCCAAATGAGTTTTCAACAAAGTTTATTTCCAATCTTTACTAAAAATTGATGACCTTGAAATTTCTGTTTTTTTTTTATATACCAGATACAGGTATTGCACTCGTGATAATTTTCGTTCAATCTACATCCCGTGGAGAATATTATAGAATTTTTTCAAAATTTTTTGGTAAGTACCTTTCGAGATAAGACGGGTGGACAGCGATTTTTCGCGATTTTTTAAAAGTAATACAAAGAAAAGTGCGCGCAAGTATTACATTATATATATACAGTCGACACTCTATATAGTGAAAGACCAAAATGTTGACCGAAATTTCACTATAGAAAGTTTTTCACTATATAAAGAGAAAATCCGTATATATTGCTATGTAATGTAAACGCCCCCACATGAATCCTCCAAACAAGTCCTTGATCAAAAGTCATATTCAAGAGAAATATGAAAATGACGTTCTAAGTTAGAGAATTGTTTCTCATTACGTAATAAAGGGTTAACAAGAAAGTTATACTACAACATAAAACACAGTAGCGACACTCAGGAAAATTTTTAGATCCTATTTTTTATCACGCATGCGTCCCCTATCATACCAACAACATGGCTGCCAGCGCGGTCGCTGGTTGTATTTACATCTGGATTTCAAGGAGAATATATATATATATATATATATATATATATATATATATATATATATATATATATATATATATATACATACAGTAATACCCCGCTTTACGCGAGGGATACGTTCCGAAAAAAATCGCGTTAACTGAAATTCGCGTATATCGAGGTTTATGATTAAACATAGTCAAAATTTAATACAAAAAAATACAAATCATTTTAATCAATCACTTTAATTCTAAGAACACTTTATGCAATACATACTTTTATTTTTTACGGAAAAATACATCTATTGTCTTTTGGGTAACGTTTTGTTTACGTTCTTGTAAAATACGTTCATAACACCCAACACTGTTTTTAATTGTTTGACACACGGTCAAGACACGGTCATCATTATTGTCTATACTCTGCAATATGTCCAAACCTGAATAAATTTTTGAAAGTGCATTTTGTATTTCCCCTGAAGATAAAACTTTCTCTTCTACTTGTTCTTCCTCATCGTAGATAGGATTATTCTGTAACTCGATCAGATCTTCATTGCTAATAGGATCGTCGTGCGTTGCTACAAGTTCTACGAGATCTTCTACCGTGACATCTTCAAGTTCAGACCCCTCAATCATTGCAGCAATGTCTTCAAGCACTTGTCTCTGCATCTGGACAATTCTTCTAGGTGCTTCCACTACATCTGGCCAAAGATTACGCCACACCCCATTCATACAACTCATTTTAACTTCCTTCCAAGCCTCTTCTATGTTGTGAATAGACTTCATAATGTTGTATGACTTCCACCACTCTCGCATAGACTGTCTTCCTTCCCCGTCAGTTTCATGAATTAGTTGGCTAAAAGTGCGGCGATGGTAATAAGCTTTGAAGTTTGCTATTGCTCCCTGGTCCATAGGTTGTAATATTGACGTAGTGTTTGGTGGAAGGAACTTTACGTACACTTTTAAGTCTCTGGGCGTATCAAGTGAGGTTGGATGTCCTGGGGCATTGTCTAAGAGTAATATAACTTTAGGTTCAAGCCCATTTCTGTCACAGTATGATTTGACTGATGGGCAAAAACTATTAGAATACCATTCTTGAAAAATTTCCCGTGTAACCCACGCCTTTCTGTTTGATCGCCACACAACTGGTAGACTTGTCTTGTCTGTGCCTCGCATTGCACGGGGTGTTTCCGAATGGTACACTAGTAAAGGTTTCAGTTTGAAATCACCAGTGGCATTACCACCCAGCAGAAGTGTTAGTCGATCTTTCGCAGCTTTGAAACCACTGGCTTGACGTTCTTCCTTAGAAATGAATGTTCGAGATGGCATTTTTTTCCAGTAAAGTGCGGTCTCATCAACATTGAAGATGAGACAAGCAGGAATTTTCTCTCGTCTAACGAAGTCTTGAAACTTGTCTGGAAACTCAGCTGCAGCTTGAATGTCCGCGCTGGCCGCCTCGCCTGTTATGTGGATATTGTGAAGATTAGAACGCTGCTTGAACCGATGGAACCAGCCTCTGCTGGCAGCAAAAGTCGGAGTGGCACTCCCTTCTCCTTCTTTTGTTTTCAGCATCTCATACAAAGATTTTGCTTTTGTGCATATGAGATCTTGACTTAGTGGTGTGTTCTTCTTATTCAAATCTTCGATCCAGACTGACAGTAATTTCTCCATTCTTTCTAAGATAGATGATCTCGAACGAGAAAGTTTTGTTGCACTTATAGGTGTTGAACCTTCGCTGGAGATTTTAATTTTTTCCCGATTTTTATAAATCGTTCTCACAGTCGATTCTGAGAGTCCAAAATCTCTCCCAACAATTGTTGCTTTGCCTCCATTTTCCATTCTTCTTAACACTTTCATCTTCAATTCCAAAGTGACGCTTTTACGCTCTTTTTTCTTTACAGGCGGCATTTTTAACGTAGGGTTAAATTATGTATGTATGTATCTCCAATAAATATTAAAACAAAACTGCCAGCCGACCGAACTAACATTACGGAACAAATGAACACACGAAACGAACGAGGAAATCCCCATAGAACAAAGTCGAAGGACAGGGAATTCCCAATTCTTCAAAGAGAATATTCAGAGAAAGCGGGGATCCCCCCGCGACCATAGAGAAGTTAATGACTACATGAGCGCGAAATTTGAAATTCGCGTTATAGTGAAACCGCGCGTAACGGGGTCGCGCTAAGCGGGGTATTACTGTACATATATTTACTCGTGTTTTCACAAGCTTTCATTTGACACCACACTCGATTACCTAGTAAAAAAAATTTTTTTTTCACTTCCGATTTCACCCCCCAAAACTAACCCCTTAAGTCAAAATTTAACTTTCAAAACTACATGGCTCTGATGAGGCCATCAATTCCTATATTATTACCAAATTTCAACTTTCTATGACAAATAGTTTCGGAGAAAATCGGGTGTGACAGACGGACAGACAGACACCGAAGTGATCTTATAAGTGTTCCGTACGGAACACTAAAAACGCCCCCACATGAATCCTCCAAACAAGTCCTTGATCAAAAGTCATATTCAAGAGAAATATGAAAATGATGTTCTAAGTTAGAGAATTGTTTCTCATTACGTAATAAAGGGTTAACAAGAAAGTTATACCACAACATAAAACACAGTAGCGACGCTCAAGAAAATTTTTAGTTCCTATTTTTTATCATGCATGCGTTCCCTATCATACCAACAATATGGCTGCCAGCACGGTCTCTGGTTGTATTTACATCTGGATTTTAAGGAGAATATTTTTATAACATGCTCCGAAATTCATTAATAATAATTTGACGTTATAATTGAAAATAATTATAAAAACCGGTCAAGTGCAAGATGAACTTGCACAATTAGTGTTCCATACGTTGATTGTTTTTTAAATAAAAATTTTTGTTAGGGTGGTATAAAATGATTAGTGACTTCACAAAACACACCCCAATTGAGTTTTCAACAAAGTTTGTTTCCAATCTTTACTGAAAACTGGTGACCTTGAAATTTTGTTTTTTGTTTATATACCAAATAAATTATTAAAGGTAATGCACTCGTGATAATTTTCATTCAATATATACCCCGTGGAGAATATTCCAGAATTTTTTCAAAATTTTTTGATCAGTACTTTTCGAGATAAGGTAGGGGACAGCGATTTTTTAAAAGTAATACGACGAAAAGTGTGCGCAAGTATTACATTATATATTTTTTACTCGTGTTTTTACAAGCTTTCATTTGACAAAACACTCGATGACCTAGTAAAAAAAAATTTTTTCACTTCCGATTTCACCCCTCAAAACGAACCCCTTAAGTCAAAATTTATGTTACGGTGGTATAAAACGATCAGTGACTTCACAAAACACACCCCAAATGAGTTTTCAACAAAGTTTGTTTCCAATCTTTACTGAAATCTGATGACCTTGAAATTTTTGTTTTTTTTATATACCATATAAATTATTACAGGTAATGCACTCGTGATAATTTTCGTTCAATCTACACCCCGTGGAGAATATTCCAGAATTTTTTCGAAATTTTTTGGTAAGTACTTTTCGAGATAACGCCCGGGACAGCGATTTTTCGCGAATTTTTAAAAATAATACAAAGAAAAGTGCGCGCAAGTATAATATTATATATATATTTGTTACTCGTGTTTTCACAAGCTTTCATTTGACACCACACTCGATGACCTAGTAAAAAATTTTTTTTTTCACTTCCGACTTCACCCCCC
Source organism: Pachyrhynchus sulphureomaculatus (assembly GCA_019049505.1). Lineage (NCBI taxonomy): Eukaryota > Metazoa > Arthropoda > Insecta > Coleoptera > Curculionidae > Pachyrhynchus > Pachyrhynchus sulphureomaculatus. Next base: position 261,585,672 of record CM032446.1, on the reverse strand, counting down.
AAAACTAACCCCTTAAGTCAAAATTTAATTCTCAAAACTACATGGCTCTGATGAGGCCATCAATTCCTACATTATTACCAAATTTCACCTTTCTATGTTAAATAGTTTCGGAGAAAATCGGGTGTGACAGACAGACAGACAGACAGACACCGAAGTGATCTTATAAGTGTTCCGTACGGAACACTAAAAAGATGTCAAGAGGAAGTTTTGGTTGCGCGGTGAGTATTTGTAAAAATATATGTAGTATCTACAAAGGAGTTAGTCTTTTTAGATTTCCCAAAGATCCTAAAAGGTAATATATTCATAATTCTTTACTTCTATTATGCAATATATTATATAAAAGTTATGATAATTGTGCTTTTATATTAGAAATACATTTTATTTGTAAAACAGCTGATGCTAACCAAACTTTCAAAACCCAATCTGGGCATGCCAAAGTAGTAATCTCCACCACGAATAAGTTTGAATAAATCAGTGCATGGATTTAATTTTTTATATAAGTAGTATATAGGCACAAAAAGTCATTAGTTGTATGAAAATTATTATATTAGATTTAACTAATGATAAAAAGAAGGAAAAGACGACCTCATCTGAAAATGATAATTCAAATTCAAATTTCAATCTCTCCAGATCACTAGGATTCAGTGAAATATAAGGAGCAGGATTGTTGATATTATACGCGCGAAGCTGAAGATTTGCAGATTCTTAAAATTAACACTTTTCCCCCCTTAAGAATTAATACACTCATTTACGATTAGGCCCTTGGGGGGCTGGTGGTCTGCTTTAGTAATTAAACCTTGTGTATGTTCTCTTTTTCTTGTCATTCGTTTCCGACAAGGTCTTACACGGCTTTTATTAATTTGTTTTTGTTTTTAAAAGGTGCTTATATTATTTGAGATTTTTGCTTGTGGTTTGTTGGGAAAAAACCCAACTTGATTTTAATAGTACTAGTAGCTTTTCAAGGTTTAATTACTCGGCTCGGCCGCTTACCAAGCACAATGCGCTCCTCCCATGTCTCTCATAGCCGCTCCTGAGACTGCGCGAACGGCGGCTGAAGCAGTGGTGGGGGCAGCGGGAGGCGTTACCTCCGAATTGGCTCGAACTGTGCATGACCTTGACAGCCCTGATTTACACTGATCACTTTCAATACACTATTTTTAATTTTTAGTGTTCCGTACGGATCACTTCGTTGTCTGTCCGTCTGTTATACCCGATATTCTCCGAAACTATTTGACACAGAAAGTCAAAATTTGGCACTAATATAGGAATTGATGGCTCCATCAGAGCCATGTAGTTTTGAAAGTTAAATTTTGACTTAAAGGGTTACTTTTGGGGGATGAAATCGGAAGTGAAAAAAAAAATTACGAGGTCATTGAATGGGGTGTCAAATAAAAGCTGGTGAAAACATGCGTTCAAAAATATATATAATGTAATACTTGCGCACACTTTTTTTTGTATTATTTTTAAAAAATTACCAAAAAACGCTGTCCCTTCCTGTCAAAAAATTTTGAAAAAATTCTGGAATATTCTCCATAGGGTGTAGATGGAATGAAAATTATCACGAGTGTATTACCTTAATAATTTATCTAATATATAAACAATTTCAAGGTCATCAGTTTTCAACAAAGATCGAAAATAAACTTTGTTGAAAACTCATTTAGGGTGTGTTTTGTGAAGTCATCGATCATTTTATACCTCCGCAATAAAAAATTTTATTTCAAAAGCAATCACTGTAAGGAACACTAATTGTGCAAGTCCCACTTGCACTTGGTCGGTTTTTATTTTTACAGACGAAGATACCAGGCGATCATCAACGCTGATGGGAATTGGACGAACTATTAAACCATTACCATTTTAATGGGAATGCTTTACTGTCGAATCATGTAAAATACTTTTAAATAAATACATTTTTTAATGAACAATGCCCGACACATACTTGACCGACTGTAATCTTTTTAAAAAAGTTAAAGGTTCAAAATCGTAAGAATGCTTTACGCTTACGCGAAGAGAAAAGAAGAGAAATCTTAAAAAGAATTATTATGATATATAACATGAAATTTTAAAATTTTGTTATTAATTATTACGAAATGTTCTGTACAAGTGGAGCTAAAAAATTTGTTGACCGTTAAACTACTATTTAAATTCTCTTATTAAATTAGTTAAAAGGAATGTTAATAGCCATGTTCAAGCTTAAATTACAGAAGGTACCAAGCTTCAATGGGAACCAATCTTTTAATAATCGTACTAATTTATCACGTATAGTAGATTGTCAACGGATTAACCTCGAAAATTAATTTTTATAAAATATACAATGTGACAATTAATTTTCTAGACTGGTGCTGTATATCATAAACTAGAACTCCCTCTACAAATTACAAATGTCAGTTTAAAGTTGTATCCGTTTCCGATTTTATTTTAAATTTTAGCCCGCACTAGGATATTGTATTAAACAGTCAAGGAATTTCCTTTCACAGGTGTTTAGTGTTCCGTACTTATAAGATCATTTCGGTGTCTCTCCGTCTGTCTGGTCTGTTCGTCTGTTTGTCCGTCCGTCTGTCTGTCCGTCTGTCCGTATTTCTATCTGTCCGTCTGTCATACCCGATTTTCTTTGAATCTATTTGACATAGAATGTTGAAATTTGGCACTAATATAGGAATTAATGGCCTCATCAGAGCCATGTAGTTTTGAAAATTAAATTTTGACTTAAAATGTTAATTTTGGGGGGGTGAAATCGAAAGTGAAAAAAAATTTACCAGGTCATCGAGTGGGATGTGAAATAAAAGCTTGTGAAAACATGAGTTCAAAAATATATATGATGTATATATTGTATTATTTTTAAGAAATTGCCAAAATTCGCTGTCCCTCCCCTTATCATCGTCATTCTGAAAAAAAAAAAATGAAAATTTTTTATCACATCTGGTAGAGAATCACGAGACATTTATTTTAAAAAAAAATCGTTTTCCTTAACGTAGAAATATTTTAAAGCTGTATCCGTTTCCGATTTTTAATTTTAAATTTTAGGCCGCAATATTAACAATGAATTACGATATTGTATTAAACAGTCAAGGAATTTCCTTGCAACTTTGTAGAAATATTCAAAATAACGAATAAAGCCGATCATTTATCAAGAACATACCGTGAATTGGCCTCCAAGATCGTGCGATTTAACGCTGCTAGACTATTTTCTGTGGGGATATATGAAGTCGCTAGTCTACGCCGATAATCCCGAAACGATTGACCACTTGGAGGACAACATTTGCCGCGTTATTGCCGATATACGGCCACAAATGTTGGAAAAAGTCATCGAAAATTGGACTTCCAGATTAGACTACGTCCGAGCCAGCCGTGGCGGTCATATGCCAGAAGTCATATTTAAATTATAATGCCAGAAGATTATCTTTCGAATAAAGTAAATTTCATGTCAATTTAAAAAATTCATCTTTGTTTTATTCCATTTCAAAGTTCTATACCTCTATAAAAAACACCCTATATTAGTTGGTCGTGAATCGCTGTAAATTGTACTCGCTGGGAAATACTGTCCTGGACAAAGCAATGGAAAAGGTTGAAGTTCTCCATGGTAAGACTGCTTGAAAAGGGTTGGCTCCTTAAGGTTTTGCGTGTATGCTATTTTATTCATATCTCTCTTTTTTGTGTTCCATACCGAACACTTATAGGATCACTTCGGTGTTCATCCGTCTGTCTGTCTATCCCTCTGTCTGTCTGTCACACCCTATTTTCTCCGAAACTATTTCACATAGAAAGTTGAATGTTGGGACTAATATAGGAATTGATGGCCTCATCAGAACTGTGTAGTTTTGAAAGTTAAATTTTGACTTAAGGGGTTAATTTTGGGAAGTGATATCAAAAGTGAAAATTCTTTTTTACCAGATCGTCGAGTGGAGCGTCAAATGAAAGCTCGTAAAAACATAAATATATATAATATAATACTTACGCACACTTTTCTTCGTATTCTTTATATATCTCGAAAAGTACTGATCAAAAAATTTTGAAAAAATTCTAGAATATTTTTCACAGGGTGTAGATGGAACGAAAATTATCACGAGTGCATTACCTTTAATAACACAGGCACACAAAAAAAGTGTCTTGTAATGGACATGCGGCAGGTCATTTCCTATGTATTTTTCTTTCCTGAATCCAAATTTGATATTAGTTTTATCAGATTGGCTCAAAAAAGTGGTTAAAATCCAAAAACTATCAAATTATTGCTTAAAGAGTGACGCAAAATTAGTTTTTGCAACCTCCACAACTTTGAGACAAAAAAAGAAAACTTAACATAAAAGGTCTTAAATTAAAGGTAATGAAAATCTAGAAGCGCATATTGTTCCATTTTTTTATTTAGAGGTAACTACCCCCTATTTTGAGGTTTTTTGGTCTTCAAGTTATGAATATTGCAAAAACGGGTAAAATTCACACTTTTTTGCGTTTACTCTTTGAGTTACTGCAAAAATTAACCCGTTTTTGCAACCTCCATTACTTTGAAACAAAAAATGCAAAGTTAACGTAAAATGTCGTAAATTAAAGCTAATTAAAAATCTAGAAGGACATATTTTTCCATTTTTTATTTAAGGGCAACTACCCCCTATTTTGAGGGTTTTTTTGTCTCGAAGTTATGAATGTTGCAAAAACGGTCTAAAATTCACACTTTTTTGCGGTTACTCTTTAAGGGGGTCACTACCGAGGTCAATTTACATTGAAAAGTAAAACCCATTTTCTCAGCAACCGTTCATCCTATTTCAACGAAACTTTGCACACTTATTATTTATTATTATATAATTTAATGGGACTAAGGGTTTAAAGAAATAATTTAAATTACATTTTCTAGAAATTTTGAAATTTCATGAATTTTATTTGTATGTTTGAATTGACGCGGTAAATTACCAGCTGTTTCGTTTGACATTTCCTTAGTCCGAACTGTAGACAGTGTTGCCATGGATATTTAAAAAAAAAATAGCTCAATAACTTTTATAGTTTTGAAGATAATGGGGCAAATGTACAAAAAAGTCAATTTTTCAGGAGAGCCGAAAAACTAAAAAGTTGTAGTTTTGACTGCTTTTTTTGTTATAATCAACTTTTTTAAATTTATTTCTAGAGTGTTTGTCTTCTTTTTTTTTGCACAAGTTTGGCAACACTGAAACAAGTTTGGCAACACTGATTGTTTACAACAAAATATGTTTTTTTCCAAATTTTTTTTTTTAGTTTTGTTTTGTTTGGTTATATTTTACGTGAGAGATTGTTTTTGTTTACCTAGTTACAAATTTTTTTTCCTGTTTTCTGTTACTATTGCTTCTTTGAATGGCGTGGTCTCTGCTGCGAGTACTGACTCAGGCAAAATAGTGGATATTGTGGTACTCTCCAAACACTGTCGTTGTCCACTAAAATTTCAGAATACACATAATGAAAATTGCATAGCCAATCATAGTGATACCAGTGGGGCTATGGAAGCAGCTGGTGCAGAGCAAATTTTCCTGAGGTCAATGGACAAATACAATGTGAGATATTCTCACTACTTAGGTGATGGAGACTCAAAGGGTTTCTTGAAGGTTGTAGAACAAAATCCTTACGGAGATAGTCTCTTAGGTCAGAAGTTAGAATGTATAGGACATGTACAAAAAAGGATGGGATCTAGATTCAGAAAGCTAAAAACTTCCTACACGTCCAAAAAACTGCAAGATGGAAAGCCGATAGGAGGAAAGGGCAGACTCACGGTTGTGGCAATAAACGACATTCAAAAATTTTATGGCTTAGCCATACGAAGAAACGTTGGCAGCTTGGCTGAAATGAAAAAAGCAGTATGAGCAGAATTTTTTCATCTCGGCTCAAACGACCAGAATCCGGCACACAATTTATGCAGCTTGGACTAGTGTAAGTTCCTCAAGGCCCAGGCAGAAAAAAAATTATATGAGCACTCAAAGCATTTTCATCTACCAAAAGTAGTAATGGAAATTTTGAAACCTGTCTTCAGGGACCTGGCGAATCCAGCCCTGTTAGACAAATGTGTTCACGGTAAGACACAAAACACAAACGAAAGCTATAATAATGCATTGTGGGTTAGATGCCCAAAAAATATTTTTGTAGAGAAAAGCACACTAGAATTAGGTGCATATGATGCACTATGCTGCTTCAATTAAGGTAATATTTCCCGCTGCCGAGTACTTGAAAAACTTTTCATTGACCCTGGAAAATTTACAATTGCTGGGCTGATGAAGGAAGATGAACTGAGAATAGTGAAAGCCGAGAAAGACTTACAACAAGCATTGAAATGCGAGAGGCAAAAAATTTCAAGAGCAAGAAAAAGTTTAGAAGAAAAATTTAAGAAGTTAGAAAAAAAAGAAGGCCCGTCATATGAAGCGGGTTCATTTTAGTTAAAAAAAAGTATAACAAAATAATAAAATCTTATTATTACTTTTCAAAATATTATTGTAAAAATAAATTTTTTATTTGTATATAGTAAATAGTATTTCAAAATATTTTTGTAAAAATAAAGTTTTTTATTTGTATATAGTAAATAGTGTTATATAATTATTCCTAAGCATTGTTAATAAAAAGTGGAATAATAATAATAATAGTGAAAATAATAATAACTTCATAATGGGTGGAATGGGGTGGTATATTGAAAGGTGCGTAGTGCGAAGCTAGGCGAAGGCTGAGCGGGACTCATATCTTGGCGATACTGACTGATGGCTCATACCTTGACTACTTTATATAAAAATTTCAGGCACTTATACTCATCGTATAATTGTGGGGGTTGGATTGTTTTGTGCAGAAATGATTGTAGATTATAAAAATGGAAAAAAAAAAAAAAAAAAAAAAAACGTATTTTTTTTTTTTCATTTTTCTCGGTAGTGACCCCCTTAAATGACAGCAAAATTAGCCCGTTTTTGCAACCTCTATAACTTTGAGACCAAAAAAAGCACACTTAACGTAAAAGGTCTTAAATTAAAGCTAATTAAAAATATAAGACACATTTTTCCATTTTTTGTTTTGGCGGTTTAACAGAAAATAAGAAAAATATTTATGATGTGTAATTCATTCTCAAGTATTTACATATTTTTAACCCAATACCGTATAATAAATTCAAACCCACCCTCTAAAAGGGGTTACAATAAGAAGGGTATCCTGCTATGTATATATCCAACATAAATCTTCAAACTGAAAAAATCCAGAAAGTTAATAAAAATAATGCTGACAAGATATCATGGAATGTAATTTCATGTCTTTAAAAGTTATATCTGAACGGTAGCCACTCCATAAAAGGGGATTGAAATCCATTTCAGTACCGTTATATTGTAAACAAGAAAAAACCGGTCAAGTGCAAGTTGAACTTGCACAATTAGTGTTCCGTACGTTGATTGTTTTTAAAATAAAAATTTTTGTTTTATTAAAGGTAATGTACTCGTGATAATTTTCGTTCAATCTATACACCGTGGAGAATATTCCAGAATTTTTTCAAAATTTTTTGATCAGTACTCTTCGAGATAAGGTAGGGGACAGCGATTTTTTAAAAGTAATACGAAGAAAAGTGTGCGCAAGTATTACATATTATATATATATATATATATATATATATATATATTACTCGTGTTTTCACAAGCTTTCATTTGACAACACACTCGATAACCTAGTAAAAAAAAAATTTCGGTAAGATACAATGAATTGTACCAAATACGCACACCTAGTACTCAATCGGAGGCTGACACAGCAGCCACAAGCCGACAGAGTGGTTGGCACAGCCAACACTAAAGGCAGGCAGCGAGATTTGCGAGGAATCAACCTCAGACCTTATGTGGTTTAACGTAAAACAACTTAAAATAGGCAAAAAGCCCATATTTAAGCAGTCTACCCAACTGTTCTCTTATTCGTCCATCCATCCCGAGACGCGTTTCGCCGTATCACGGCTCATCAGTCGGGCTAGGATCGACGAAGAAGAGAACAGAATTTTAAGTACTTTATTCCGGCACTTACGGAACACAACGGTAAGATACAATGAATTGTACCAAATACGCACACCTAGTACTCAATCGGAGGCTGACACAGCAGCCACAAGCCGACAGAGTGGTTGGCACAGCCAACACTAAAGGCAGGCAGCGAGATTTGCGAGGAATCAACCTCAGACCTTATGTGGTTTAACGTAAAACAACTTAAAATAGGCAAAAAGCCCATATTTAAGCAGTCTACCCAACTGTTCTCTTATTCGTCCATCCATCCCGAGACGCGTTTCGCCGTATCACGGCTCATCAGTCGGGCTAGGATCGACGAAGAAGAGAACAGAATTTTAAGTACTTTATTCCGGCACTTACGGAACACAACGGTAAGATACAATGAATTGTACCAAATACGCACACCTAGTACTCAATCGGAGGCTGACAGTTGGGTAGACTGCTTAAATATGGGCTTTTTGCCTATTTTAAGTTGTTTTACGTTAAACCACATAAGGTCTGAGGTTGATTCCTCGCAAATCTCGCTGCCTGCCTTTAGTGTTGGCTGTGCCAACCACTCTGTCGGCTTGTGGCTGCTGTGTCAGCCTCCGATTGAGTACTAGGTGTGCGTATTTGGTACAATTCATTGTATCTTACCGTTGTGTTCCGTAAGTGCCGGAATAAAGTACTTAAAATTCTGTTCTCTTCTTCGTCGATCCTAGCCCGACTGATGAGCCGTGATACGGCGAAACGCGTCTCGGGATGGATGGACGAATAAGAGAACAGTTGGGTAGACTGCTTAAATATGGGCTTTTTGCCTATTTTAAGTTGTTTTACGTTAAACCAAAAAAAAATTTTTTTCACTTCCGATTTCACCTCTCAAAACGAACTCCTTAAGTCAAAATTTATGTTACGGTGGTATAAAATGATCAGTGACTTCACAAAACACACCCCAAATGTGTTTACAACAAAGTTTGTTTCCAATCTTTACTGAAATCTGATGACCTTGAAATTTTTGTTTTCTTTATATACCATATAAATTATTAAAGGTAATGCACTCGTGATAATTTTCGTTCAATCTACACCCCGTGGAGAATATTCCAGAATTTTTTCGAAATTTTTTGATAAGTACTTTTCGAGATAATGCCCGGGACAGTGATTTTTCGCGAATTTTTAAAAATAATACAAAGAGAAGTGCGCGCAAGTATAATATTATATATATATATTTTTTTACTCGTGTTTTCACAAGCTTTCATTTGACACCACACTCGATGACCTAGTAAAAAAAATTTTTTTTCACTTCCGACTTCACCCCCCAAAACTAACCCCTTAAGTCAAAATTTAATTCTCAAAACAACATGGCTCTGATGAGGCCATCAATTCCTATATTATTACGAAATTTCACCTTTCTATGTCAAATAGTTTCGGAGAAAATCGGGTGTGACAGACAGACAGACAGACAGACACCGAAGTGATCTTATAAGTGTTCCGTACGGAACACTAAAAATGACTATGGGAAAAAATTCAAAAGGGAAAAAATTCAGAAACTTTTTTTTTATTTTCACCCTTTTAATCCTCAAAATAGGGGGTAGTTACCCCTAAATAAAAAAAATGGAAAAATATATCGTTTTAGATTTTTCATTAGGTTTAATTTAAGACATTTTACGTCAAGTTTTCTTTTTTTGTCTCGAAGTTATAGAGGTTGCAAAAACGGGCTAATTCTGCGGTCATTCTTTAATCAATAATTTGATAGTTTTTTGAATTTTAAGCACTTTTTTGAGCCAGTCTGATAAAACTAATATCAAATTTGAATTCAGCAGACAAAAATACATAGGAAATGACCTGTCGCATATACAGTACAATACAATTTTTTTGCGTGCCTGTGTAATTTACCTGGTATATAAAGGGTGTTTTTTATAGAGGTACAGAACTTTGAAATGGAATAAAACAAAGATGAATTTTTTAAATTGACATGAAATTTACTTTATTCGAAAGATAATCTTCTGGCATTATAATTTAAATATGACTTCTGGCATATGACCGCCACGGCTGGCTCGGACGTAGTCTAATCTGGAGGTCCAATTTTCGATGACTTTTTCCAACATTTGTGGCTGTATATCGGCAATAACGCGGCGAATGTTGTCCTCCAAGTGGTCAATCGTTTCGGGCTTATCGGCATAGACTAGCGACTTCACATATCCCCACAGAAAATAGTCTAGCGGCGTTAAATCGCACGATCTTGGAGGCCAATTCACGGGTCCGAAACGTGAAACTATGCAGTTACCAAACGTTTCCTTCAATAAATCAATTGTGGCACGAGCTGTGTGACATGTTGCGCCGTCTTGTTGAAACCACAGCTCCTGCACATCATGGTTGTTCAATTGATGAACGAAAAAGTCAGTAATCATGGCTCTGTAGCGGTCACCATTGACTGTAACGTTCTGACCAGCATCGTTTTTAAAGAAGTATGGACCAATGATTCCACCAGCCCATAAAGCACACCAAACAGTCAGTTTCTCTGGATGTAACGGTGTCTCAACATACACTTGAGGATTATCATCACTCCAAATACGGCAGTTTTGTTTATTGACGTATCCATTGAAACAAAAGTGAGCTTCATCGCTAAACAAAATTCGCTTATGAAAATCGGGATCAACGGCAATCTTGTTTTGGGCCCATTCACCGAATCTACGCCTTGCTAGGTGATCGTGTGGCTTCAATTGTTGCACGAGTTGGATTTTGTAAGCACGCAAACCAAGATATTTCCGCAAAATCTTCCATAAAGTGGATGGACACATATCCAATTCCTGTGCACGATGGCGGATAGACTGATTCTGGTCTTCGTCTACGCTACGCTCTACAGCAGCAATGACTTCTTCTGTACGCACTGTACGACGTCTCTGTGGATACGTATTATCATTTAGACTAAACGTGGTGCGAAAACGTTCCATAGTTAATCGAATTAATTGCTCTGATGGACGATTATATTGACCGTAAAATGGACGTAGTGCGCGATACGTATTTCGAACAGAACCATGATTTTCAAAATAAATTTGCACAATTTGGAAGCGTTGTTCAGGCGTCATGTTGAAATGCCAAACCAAACTAAACATAAATCACTTGACAGCTGACAAAATGGCCGCCAGTTAAAAAAGTGTTGCCAACTTAAAGTTTTATACCTCTATAAAAAACACCCTTTAAAAAAACAAAAATTTCAAGGTTATGAGTTTTCAATAAAAATCGGAAAAGAACTTTGTTGAAAACTCATTTAGGGTGTGTTTTGTGAAGTCATTGATCATTTTATACTTCCGTCACAAAAATTTTTAATTCAAAAGCAATCAACGAAAGGAACACTAATTGCGCAAGTCCAACTTGCACTTGACCGGTTTTTTAGTTGTCGGTGTGCTGCATCCGTTTTCATCGAGTATTTTTGTTTTGATGTCGGTTATTTCGTTACTACTTGCAATTCTGATGGATTGGATTGATGAGTAATGGTCTATCTTTAATTAATTTAAAACTAAATCTGGTCTTATTAAAGTTCATATCATATCATTGAATCTCATAATTTATTTTCTTCAGATTTATTCAGGGGTTTCTGCTTATTCATTATTTTTTATGGCGCTTTCACTTTTAAGTATCAATTATTCACGCCAAATTATTATAAAAAATTATATAAATATTTTTTATGTTATTTTTAATCATAAAATTGACAAGAATAATTGGTGCATTCACCTAATTATACTAAAACAATTAGTATCCTTAAGTGGTATCATTAAACCAAAAAAAAACCCGTTCGAGAGGTCCTATATTATTCTTTATTGTGTGGGTATTATAATGAGAACATTCTATGTAAATTCGCGTAAAAATTAAGTAATACGTAGTAAAAAGGACCTTGAAAGTCCGTTTGCAAAGATAAAAGATGCGGCGTGTGTGTGTAATGCTTGAGCCGCACCTCGAATATCATTTCCTGAGAGATCATTGAAACACCGAATGGTGGTGAACGGTGTTGCTGGCATCCTGTATCGGGCAGACCGTCTAGAACATCTAAGGCTAGTATTTATTTGCAAGCGAAGTGACAATCATAAGGTATATATTTATAGACGGAAGCAAAGGGATAATCATTGCAGGAATACTACGTAAATATTATAAATAACACTGGCCTACACACATTTTGTTGCCTAGAATTTTAGACCTGATTGATAAGGTGATTCATTTGTATCAGCTCTAGTTAATGAGATAGAAAAAAAATGCATTTTTACAAAAAATATGGCTTTATTTTAACATATATATATATATATATATATATATATATATATATATATATATATATATATATATATATATATATATATATAACACATGGGCTGAAAAGTCCCGGGCCTAACAAAGAAAACACGGTTTTTTTGGTTCAAAATTAGCTTTATTCATCAACGTAATCTCCATCAAGAGCAACGCAATCATTCCAGCGCCGCTCTAACAATGGCCAAACACTGCTCAGAATCATCAACACGTTCTTGTTTTTGATAAACAGTGAGCAAACGCGGCACCCACTTTGAACAGAGCTTTCTCATAGTCAAATGCTCATGCAATATAAAGCCAACACGTTCTTTTGATATCTTTACGATGTCAGCTAACTCACGCAACTTCACTTTTCGATCATTCAAAACGATTTTATGGATTTTTTGATATTTTCTGGTGTTACCGCCTCATTTGGACGTCCACTGCGTTCTGCATCATCGGTGTCTCTACGACCACGTTTGAAGTCAGCAAACCAACGTTTTATTGTTGTTTTTGATGGAGCGGAGTCCCCATAACACTTTTCAAGCCATTGCTTCGCTTGAACGGTATTTTTTCCCATCAAGAAGCAGTGTAAAATTAAAATACGAAATTGTTTTTGATCCATTGTTTTGAAAATAACAAAAGTAGCGTCACTCTTAGCACAATAACTCACAAACTAATGAATAGAATATCATGAAATTTTAACAGCTGTCTTTTGAAGGTTAGTATTAACTGAAAAAAAGGTGACTGCAATAAAACTAGCGCCATCTATGTGTTAGGCCCGGGACTTTTCAGCCCATGTGTTATATATATATATATATATATATATATATATATATATATATATATATATATATATATATATATATATATGTATCAAGGATTTTCTAGAGCTGACGCTGTCTTCCTTCTCTCAGCCTTTGATTCCATCTCTAGTCTTTGCCAGTGTTTTTTCCATTGTTTGTTTTATAGTGTATATGTGGTCTATACATGATTTTCCGGCCATAAAGCCTGTTTGGTCTTCTCCAATTTTTCCTTTTATATTTTTCTCTATGATATTTTTAATAATTTTTCCATACAAACGTCCCATACTCGATATTATGCTTAGGCCTCTATAGTTTGTGCATTTTCTGCGGTCTCCCTTTTTAAATATAGATACTATATAGGCTTTTCACCATTCCTCTGGTAGTTTTTCTCCATTTATCGCTCTGTGGAAAATGTTTCTCAGCATTCGATGTAATTTATTAGACCCGTACTTAATCATTTCATTTACCACACCCCCAGGCCCTGCAGATTTATTATTTTTGAGTGTTTTTATTGTCTTGTTTACTTCTTCATAGCTTAGTTCTATCTCTTTTTTTTCCTTATTCTGTTCTTCTTCAGGGTTCTCTTCCTGGAATTCTTGTCTGTCTTCTGTTAGCAGCTTCTTATAATATTCTTCCCACTCGCTTTCTGGGATATACTTTATATACATCTTCTCTCTATTGTTGGTCCTTAATGCTTTAATTATTCTCCATGACTCTGTGTTTCTAGTTCCTCCTATATACTGTTCTACATGTTCGCACGATTTTTCCCATCTCTCGTTCTTTTCTTTGTTTATCATCCTGTTTGTTTCTGCATTTTTCTCTTTATATTTCTGTAGATCTTCTGATTTTGTATTCAGTCATTTTTCGTATAGTCTTTTTTTCTCCTTTATAGATTCTTTGGTTTTTTCACAGATTCTAATTTTATGTTTCTTATTCTCGTTGTCTTCTTTACCTAATGCTTCTATGGCCGCCTGTTTGGTGCATTCTTTTATGTGATCATACATCTGTTGGAGGTTGTCGTAGTTAAATTCATTTAATTTTTGATCTAATCGTCGTCAGTATAGGTCTCTTATCGTTTCGTCTTGCAGTAAGTGTATTTTGTATTTTATTTCTTTGTCTGCTTTTTCTTTTATCTCATTAGTATTTATGTTTTCTTTATCTATTGTTCCTTTTTGCTTTATTGTCTTGTACCACAGCACTTTTATATTTGCTATTAATAGTCTATGGTCTGTGCCACCTTCTGCCCCCCTCTTTACTCTTACGTCTTTTATTTTGATAGTGGTCTCGTTTTTAATTATAATGTAGTCTATTATTGATTTTAAGTTTCGTGTTTCTTGCATCCAAGTATATTTGTGGATGTCCTTGTGTTTGTAGAATCCGTTTGTTATTTTGAGGCCGTTTAGTTCACACAGCTCTATTAGTCTCTCTCCGTTGTCGTTAGTGATGTCTTCCCTGAATGGTCCTACGGTATTGTCCTTTGTTGTCCTTCCTGTTCTCCCATTCACATCTCCCATTATTATTAATTCTTGGTTTTTCTTTACTTTTTGTATTTCTGTTTCTAGTGTTTCCATGAAGTTAGCTTTTTCTCTTATAGTGCTGTCTTCTCTTGGGCCGTATACTCCTAAGATTACCAAGTCTTTTCTTAGCATTGTTATATTTAGCTTCATGATTCTTTCATTGATAGGTTCCCAAGATGTTATTTTCTTTTTCGACTTCTTTTTTACTAATATTCCAACTCCGGCCTTTGCTCTTTCTTCCTTCTTTACTCCACTCCAACAATGCATCACTTCATCTATTTCTTCTATTCCACTTCCCTTTTTCTTCGTCTCGCTTATTACTAAAATGTCTATGTTCATCTTCTTAAACACTTGTATGACTTCAATGTTCTTTGTCCTCTATCCCTGTATATTCCAGGTGCCGAGAGCAGCTATTCTGTTTCGGGATTTCTTCGTTTGGTTGAGTTTTAAGCTTGGGTTAACTATTCGCTTTGAAGTAGAAATGCCCCCCCCCCCCGTATCCGATGGGGCTCCCTTCTTCGAATATAACTTAGTAGGTGATTCGTTGAGTCTCAAATTATTTAACCTAGTAATGAATAAAATAATACAAGAGGTACGAACGAAGCCGGGTTACAGAATGGGAAAGCATATATCATCAATATTATATGCTACACAGATGATGCCCTACTCATAGCGAATGAAGAAAATAAACTACAGAATCTCTTACAACAGTTCCACAATACGGCCAAGAAATACAGCATGGAAATTTCGGTTGAGAAAAAAAAAACTTTAGTGATTGCCACACATCCTGTAAGATGTAAATTGGAGTTTAATGGGAAAATAATCGAACAAGTAAATGAATGTTAATACTTAGGAGTCAAAATAGCATCCTGTAGAGATTTAAGCCAAGAAATATGTGCACAGTACATAAAAACATCACAAATATCTGGAAGCCGAGATATTATTTGGAATATTAAATTTATGAACACTGGGAGCAAGTTAAAAATTACAAGGCCATAGTAAGACCAATGGCGACATATGCAACAGAGGCGCGGGCGGAGACAAAAAAGACAAACCAAATGAGAAGAGTGACGGAAATGAGAACACTGAGATCCATCCTTGGGATGACGCTACCAGATAGAATAAGAAGTACGGAAATAAGAAACAGGTGTGGCATAGAAGACATAGTGAAATGGTCAAGAAACAGACGTAAAAAATGGGACGAGCACATCACACGCTTGGAAAATACAGGACTGGTAAAGATATGTAGAGATAATAAGCCATCCGGAAAGAGACAACCGGGCCGACCACAACATAGATGGATCCAAAGCTGGATATCATCATCAATGAAATCACCACCGAACCCGTAAAATTAAACAAGACAGCGTCCTATTAATAAGAAGAAGACGACTTAGATGATGTCGTAATGTACACAGAATAAAGGAAGCAGACTGCCTTAAAGAGTTATAAAATGGGTACCACCAAACGACAAAGCATCTGTAAAACCAAAAATTCCTGGAAAAAGAAAATCCCTAGAGCAATAAGCTCAGAGGTACTAAGAGAGAACCAATGGAAAAACAGAAGGACATAAAAGTCATTGGACAACGTCGAAAGACGTCTTAAACTCGATATGTATTAAAACTGAGTTCAATACATTTTACAGCACAATTTTTTTTTTTCCGGAAAATGACTGAAAGTAATTTGGAGCATCACATAGTAACAAAAATGTCAAAAAAGTGAAAATGGATGGCGGCTCATCTTGTTTTCAAGTGAAATTTTTATAAAACTAGTTTCGATGGGGCCGAGACTCAATTTAAGATGATCCCAAATCAAGAATTATAATTGAGGCAAGAACTAAAGACAAAGTGTTCCATTGAGATCTTTCTATGAAGCAGGAGTCGATGCATAAAGGCTTGCCACCACCAACGAAGGCGAAAATTCTGCCATCTCCTGGAAAATTGATGGCAACCCTTTTTTTGGGATTGTTAAAGAATACTGAGTATTGAATATATGGAAAAAGGACCACAATTAATGAAGAGGTTTACGGAAGAGCGATAAAAAAAACCTAAAGCAAGCTATTAGAGAAAGACGTCCGAATTCATGGAATATCAGAACTTTACTGTTGCATGACAACTGCAGGGCCAAGTAGGTCTCACAGTTCAAACTGAAATTACTGAAAACCAGGAATTCACCCAGTTACAACATTTACCTGTGATTTTGTTTTGTTCAAACATCTAAATAAAATAAAATTGACGGTAAGAATATTTTATCTGAAGGTGTAATTAAACATTCTATAACGTACACGGCTTTTTTTTACGCCAATATCATCAATAATAGCATGCTGCAAGGAAAAGTGCCTAATGAATGGAAAATTTCCAAAATTGTACCCATTGAAAAAATAAAATATACTATAAAACCTGAAGACATTCGGCCAATAAATACGCTTCCAAGTGACGAAAAATCCTTGAAACAGTGATAAAAAATCAGTTACTGCAATATTTGAATGATAACAATATTATTATTCCAGAGCAATCGGGTTTTAAAAGCAAACACTCATGTGAAACTGCAATTAATTAAGTTATAAGTGAATGGCGTGAAGATTTGATGAATAAAAAATACATTGTATCAACTTTCATAGATTTAAAAAGAGCATTTGAAACTATAGACAGAAAATTATTGCTTATGAAACTACACAAAATTGGAGTGCGTGATATAGAATTAAAATGGTTTGAAGATTATCTATCGAATAAAAAGCAACAAACAAAAATTGGAAACACGACATCGTCAGCGATACCACTGAATATTGGTTTACAGCAAGGCTCTGTCCTTGCGCCGGTACTGTTTCTCATATACATAAATGACATTAAAGACGGTTTAAAGTACGGGGGTCTTAGACTATTTTCAGACGATGCACTGATTGCAATTAGTGATGTTAGTTTGGATGTGGCTATTAATAAAATGCAGTCTGATATGAATATTCTTTACAAGTGGATGTGTATAAATATGTTAAAACTAAATACAGATAAAACTAAATATATGATAATATCACACAATAACTATAATAATAATCATAAATTATACATAAATAATCATGAAATAGAAAAAGTAAACGAAATTAAATACTTGGGTATAATAATAGATTGTAAACTTAAATTTGATGCACACTTTCAATATTTAGTGAATAAAATAAACCAAAAACTTTATCTCATGTATAGAACTTTCCACATCATAAGTGAATACCATAAAATATTAATATATAGAAGCATAATTGAGCCACATTTGATTTATTGTCCTTCGGTATTATTTCTTGCTAAGGATACACAAATAGAACTACTGCAAAAACTTCAAAACAAGGCAATGAGATTTATATTGCGGAAGCCTAGAGATACGCACATAAAAGATATGTTAGATCGATTAAATTAGCTGAGTGTAAAGGAGAGCTTATTTTATTACGCAATGAAATTCATCTATAATATAAAGATAGAAAATTGTCCCACATATTTGACCGAGAAAATTAGATACGTCAATCAGATACACAACTACAACACCAGAGGACGAAATGACTTCCGAGTAGTGGGAATTACAAATGAACAGCTGATCGAGCAAATCTTTATTATAAAGGACTTAAACATTTTAATGACCTACCAAATAATATTAAAAATTGTGAAACCATAAATAAGTTTAAGCAACTATTATATCAACATTGTAAGAATATGCCTATCCGATAATTAAATTAGGTTCTAATGAACCGTAAATAAATAAATAAATAAATAAAAGATCTCAGGGGTTAAAAATTGTCTTTAAGTGATGAATTGGGAGTGTAGCAAGAGAAGCACACGAAAGATGGAATGAAACAACTCGAGAAACACTACCCTAAGTGTATTAAAGTAGACTGTAGTTATGCAGAAAAATATTTTTTGAGCTCTGGTTCATAGCTAAAATACCCGGCCAAGTGCAAGTCGGACTTGCGCAATTAGTGTTTCGTACGTTAATTGCTTTTAAAACAAAAAATTTTATTACAGAGGTATAAAATGATCAGTGACTTCACAAAATACATCCCAAATGAGTTTTCAACAAAGTTTTTTTCCGATCTTTACTGAAAAGTGATGACCTTGAAATTTTTGTTTTTATTTATGTTCCAGATAAATTACACTGCGTTACAAATTTAAAAAAAAATTAAGTACCCACTTAAATTTTTCCTGTTTATTTATTCGTACACACCACTTATTAAGAATACATAAGTACTTTTTGTGTATCACGTACTGTTTTTTAGGTAAGATAGTTAACAATTTTAAGTAAAATAATTAAGGAGTACAGTGTACACGTAGCTTCATTAAATTTTACAATAATTCGAATAAAACTGCTAAAAAAACTTATTATTAATACATTTGGACACAACTAAATATAAAATATATGGTAAAAAGTTTATATTGTACATTAAAAGTTAAAAATATGTAACTTTTTCTCTTATGTTAGGAAATATCTTCTCGTTTTAAAAGCCAGCAGTAATCTCCGAACATAGCTACGTCCCAACGACCTTGAAACCGTTCCTCAAGCCTTTTCACATCCTGATGATATCGTTCCCCTTGTTCATCACTCACTGCTCCAAGATTTGATGGAAAAAAAGAGAAATGGGAATGGAGGAAATGAATTTTTAATGACATTCGGCAACCCATCTTTTTGTATGCTCTTAACAAATCGTTTACTAAGAGTTCTGCATTCTCGGCTCTATGATTTCCTAAAAAACCTTTTATCACGGCTTTTAATGATGTCCATCCGCATAGTTCTTCGTCATTTAGTGTTTGATCAAATTTGTTGTTTTTCATTAATAGGCGTATTTGTGGACCAATAAAAATACCTTCTTTCAACTTTGCGTCACTTAATCTTGGAAAAATAGATTTTAAATATAAAAATCTTTCGCCATTTTTATCCGTCGCTTTCACAAAATTCTTCATTAAGCCGAGTTTTATGTGTAGAGGAGGTAAAATGACGTCTTCGGGGTTGATTAAAGGCAAGTATTTTACATTTGACTTCCCACACACAAATTCCGTTCGTTTTGGCCAGTCTTTGATCAAATAGTGCTTATCAGTAGCTCTACTGTCCCACATGCAAAGAAAGCAGCAGTACTTAGTAAATCTACCTTGCAAACCAAGTAACATAGCTATTACTTTGGGATCAGCGCACACTTTCCACTTAAAATTTTTGTATTTAATTAAATCCAATATTGATTTCATATTTTCGTATATCTCTTTTAAAACAGTTGAATAAGCCACTGGTATTGATGGATATTTATTACCATTATGAAGTAAAACTGCCTTCAAACTTGTTTTCCAACCATCAATAAAAAGACGCCATTCATTTGCATCATAGGGAATTTCTAACTCACCCATCAAAGATACAATACCATTACAAAAACATATGTTTTCTGAACTAGAGTAAAAAGTTTTTTTACTTCGTTTTCGTTGTACAGATATTTTTGTATCTGGTACCAACAAGTGCCATTCCTGTAGTCTTGATCCAAGTAATTCGGCTTGTCTAATAGACAAATTCAAGCCCTGTATCAAATCATTTAATTCCCGTTGTTGAATTAAATGCGGTTGGCATATATCACTTAAAGAGAGAGATTATTTTCATCGCTTGGTATATCTAACTCTTCAGTTTGACTTTTCTTAGGAGGCAAAGGAGGAGTCATGTCTTCACTATATGGTATTGGTTTTGATACAGAATTCACAGAAGGGTACTCGATATTATGCTTAATTTTCTTTGAAAATCCTCGTATATCAGTCATGCAGAAGTAACAGTCGTTAAAATGATTACTAGGTTCGCGCCACACTGGCGGTACTGCAAATGGCATAGATGTTTTGTTTCCGTTCAACCACGACAGGAGAGTAGCATAACATGATACACAAAACAATTGCGGAATTCAGGGATTATCTTGATGTACAGTATGTCCAAAATATAGAAAATACGCAGTACATACTTTTTTTCCTTGAGACTTAAGAATGTACTGTCCGCACACGTAACAAAACTTGTTTGGTGAAGTTTTGCACTGACGGCGACTACTTTTTCAGTATTCATCTTTAAAACTGTATTATGACACTCTTAATCAGGTAATCTCAAAGAAACTAACAAGAAATGAACATATCCTCTCAATAGATTATCTAGCGATTACATTTATTAATATGAACAATATGAGGGTAGGTTAAGAAAAGATTATCGGTGTGTACCTTAAAAACAAGACGCGATAGAAATAAAAGACATCCACTGCTTACATACTATAACTAATAGGAAACTATAATAGCAATCAGTTTTTCGGGTACCAAAATCATGTCACGCAGTGTTATTAAAGGTAATGTACTCGTGATACTCTTCGTATAATCTACACCCTGTGGAAAATATTCCAGAATTTTTTCGAAATTTTTGATCAGTACTTTTTGAGATAAGGGGAGCAGTGATTTTTTGCAATGTTTTAAAAATAATAGAAAAAAAAGTGTGCAGAAGTATTACACTAAATATATTTTTAAACTCATGTTTATACAAGCTTTCACTTGACACCTCACTCGATGACCTGGTAAATTTTTTTTTTCACTTTCGATTTCACTCCTCAAAACTAACCCCTTAAGTCAAAATTTAACTTTCAAAACTACACGGCTCTGATGATCAATACCTGTATTAGCACCAAATTTCAGTTTTCTGTGTCAAATAATTTCCGAGAAAATCGGGTGTCACAGACGAAGAGACAGACACCGAAGTGATCTTATAGGTGTTCCGTACGGAGACTAAAAAAGACCCTCATAATTTACGTATTTTTAGAAATAAAAATTTTCTAGAACGCCAAAATCGCAATCTCAGAAATGAAATAAGAAAATAATTAGTAATCTCGTATCTCGTACCGCCTCGCCTCGCCTAAGGCTATCTGTAACCTGACCTACATTAAGTCCAATGAAATACGAATACGGCCGACTCACAAGCATTTCTTCAGGTATCTTTAAATAATAGTTAAGTAATTTTTTTTAAAAGATTTTTATTATGATCATGGGATTCCGACGGAAAGCAGTAACGGAACATTAACGTTTGCAAAAAAAGTTAAACAAATAACGATTTAATTATTTTATTTTTGGAAGTGGGTCACTTTTGTTAACAGCTGGCAAAAAAAACAATACTATTATTATTAATTATACAGGGTGTTTATGACGTTCACGCGTTATTATTACTTAACAAAACAAGTTTGGCAAAAGATGGAATGACGCAAAGCGACCCGGTAATCGCTAATTCAAATCCGGTGCTAGCAGCTAGGTGTTTTAAAATTAAAAATCATATACAATAGAACCCCGATTAACCGAGTCGCGATTATCCGAGCTCCGGATTAACCGAGCCAATCTAATAACCTGATTATCCTAGGTATGCGCGTCTATGCTGCGTAATAACCGAGCTTCTAAAATATGAATGTACATATTTCCATTTAAAATCGTCGGGGCCTTCAGGGAATCCCCCTGGCCCGTGACAGGGGTTCCCCTATTTATGTTTTCGAACTGCTTTGTTTGAATTTTTGTTTGCCGTATTATAATGGAGCAAAATAAGCGTAAAAGAATCGTCGTTCCTATTGAAGAAAAATTAAAAGCCATCAGAAGAATTGAAGCAGGAGAGACAATTAAAGTTGTTGCACGAGATTATGGAGTAGGTGAGATCTCTCATCAAGAAGGTTTTGCTTCTTTGGAAAAAGCTTTGAGGTATATCGAACAATACCCAGAGGCAACCCCAGCGGATTTGCTTCTTCTTAATAGATGGAGAAACATTGCAGCGAGAAAAAGAAGATGCAATATGAAACAGAAGCGCATAGATACATATTTCACTGTTTTATAATGTATGTACCTATTTATATGTTAAAAACGTTAAAAATATATAATAAAAGACTGTTTTTAGTCAATTTCCACTGGTTTATTTAAATTGCGATGACGCGTTTCGCTGTCGATGCAGCTTCTTCAGATCTACATTTTACACTGTCAAGTTAGGTTTAATATTCACAGTTTTATATAATTTCTTAATTATAATATTACACCTAATTAAATTACATTGATAGTACTGGAAAATCTACACAGATTTGTAGTCCTTAATCGATTTATTTGCATAGTCTCTAAAAGGTTTAGTTTTAAACCTTTTTGTTAGGTGTGTAAAATTTTGAAATTCTTGTTAAATGTGTGATTTTCTGTTAATAGATGATTAGCATATGTTGAATTAGATTTTCTATGGATGAAACTTTTTTCATGTTCTGTAATTCTTTGTCTAAATGTACGTCCAGTTTGTCCGATGTATGTTTTAGGACATGACCCACATGTTAATTGATAAACCCCTGATTTATTGTCTTTATTGATTTGTGGTTTGTAGTTTTTAAGGTATTAAGGTACTACAAACCACAAATCAATAAAGACAATAAATCAGGGGTTTATCAATTAACATGTGGGTCATGACCTAAAACATACATCGGACAAACTGGACGTACATTTAGACAAAGAATTACAGAACACGAAAAAAGTTTCATCCATAGAAAATCTAATTCAACATATGCTAATCATCTATTAACAGAAAATCACACATTTAACAAGAATTTCAAAATTTTACACACCCAACAAAAAGGTTTAAAACTAAACCTTTTAGAGACTATGCAAATAAATCGATTAAGGACTACAGGTACTTTACTCAACGACCCGGTAGATTTAAGCAATTCACCATTATTGAATTTATTCTCTTAACTCCAAATCTGTGTGGATTTTCCACTACTATCAATGTAATTTAATTAGGTGTAATATTATAATTAAGAAATTATATAAAACTGTGAATATTAAACCTAACTTGACAGTGTAAAATGTAGATCTGAAGAAGCTGCATCGACAGCGAAACGCGTCATCGCAATTTAAATAAACCAGTGGAAATTGACTAAAAACAGTCTTTTATTATATATTTATAATGAATTTCCATCAAGTAGAAGCTACAACAATCCAAAATTTAAAAACGTTAATACATCGATTTAAAGTATTGGAGTTTATTTTTTGAATGAATAAAAAACAAATCCGGATTATCCAAGGAGGGTGCCCCCGACATTACCTCGGATAACCGGGGTTCTACTGTATATATATATATATATATATATATATATATATATATATATATATATATATATATATATATATATATATATATATATATATTTTGTGTGTGTGTGTGTGTAAATATTGGTCCAAATATTAATTTTTGAGTAAACCAAGTTTATGACTAATCTAGTTACGAACAATAATATGAAATTTAATGAAAGCGAGGTGGAGCAAATCGAAAATTACAAGTATTTGGGTCATGAATTACAAATTGGCAAAAATAACCAAACCCATAAGATACACCGTCGTGTGGGTTTAGGGTGGACGTCTCTTGGGAAGCTGAGAGACACGTTGCAAGGTGATTGGCCAATGTGCTTAAAAAGGAAAGTTTTCGAACAATGTATTTTACCGGTAATCACATATGGCGCCGGGCAATCACATTAACAAAACTGTCAGCACACAAACTGAAAGTATCACAAAGGGCAATGGGGAGAGCTGTACTGGGCATCACAAGAAACGATAGAATCACAAACATAATTATCAGACAACGAACACAAGTAATAGATATTATCCAAAAAATTACCAAATCTACATGGAGATGGGCAGTTCATATAGCCCGAAGGGAATTTAATAGATGGGTAAAAATAAATAGAATGGAGACCCAGAAAAGACAAAAGAAGAGAGGTAGATCACCATCTAGATAGAGCAAAGGTATCAAAAGACTGGCAAGAAATTGGGTCAACATCGTTCAGTACAGAAATCAGTGGAAGTCCTTGGAGGAGGCCTATATCCAGCTATATATATATATATATATATATATATATATATATATATATATATATATATATATATATATATATATATATATATATATATATATAAAATAAAGAGAGAGAAAGCAAAAGTTGCCGTATCTAACAAAATCCTAAGTTATGAAACTAGTTGGGGAACTCGGCAAAAAGAGTATCAACAGATGTTCATACTGTATTCATTTAGCCAATATTTCGGTCCTAGGTTGGGACCTTCATCAGGGCACAAAATGTAGCATGCAATTTAATCTAACAAGAATGACCATCAATAACAATCGCCATAGTAAAGACCAACACTGAAATAAAAAACAACCACTATTCACTAACATATTAATATACAAACATGGCATTTACAGCAGGGATGCCAAGGGAAATTTCAGCATCCAACGTTATCAATGGCATCCCTGCTGTAAATGCCATGTTTGTATATTAATATGTTAGTGAATAGTGGTTGTTTTATTTCAGTGTTGGCGATTGTTATTGATGGTCATTCTTGTTAGATTAAATTGCATGCTACATTTTGTGCCCTGATGAAGGTCCCAACCTAGGACCGAAATATTGGCTAAATGAATACAGTATGAACATCTGTTGATGCCCTTTTTGCCGAGTTCCCCAACTAGTTTCATAACTTGGTATATATATATATATATATATATATATATATATATATATATATATATATATATATATATATATATATATAAAACTCCTGGACAAAATTAACGCAACAATCCGAAAATTAATTTATCTTTTTCTTATGTCAGTTTTAAAGTTTATCGAGTATTTGAATAGTAGGCTATGCATATTTTGTTTCGTTATTCATGACAGAAATAAAAACAATCCGTTTAGATTTACAGTTTTAAAGAATTTTTTAGACGATAAACAATTTTCTGTAATAATGCGATAGATTTTCTTTAAAAGTAAGCTTATAAATTGTTCCCTTTTTCAAAGTAATACGTTTTTGTGGTAGACTGTTTTATTTTTGACCCCGAAGAATTAGAAAAATGAATCGAACAAGGAATTTAACTGAACACGAGGTAGTGCGAGCCTCAGTTTTATTGGACGAGGGATATTTTCAGAGTTATGTTGCCAATTTGTTAGGCAAATATCGTTCCACAATAAGTCATATGGTAAGACGCTTAAATGAAGTAGGAACTTATTCTAGAAGGCTAGGGCAAGGGCGAAAACGATGCACTAGCGACCTAGATGAACGTTTTATAAGACAATATGCTTTAAGAAACAGGACTGTCACTAGTTCTATAATAAGAAACGAACTCGAAGGTGTTCGCAATGTCACAATTTCTTCTAAAACAGTTAGAAGACGGTTAAATGAAGCTGGATTAAACAGTAGGAGACCAGCCACTGCGCCCTTGCTTACTAGAGAGAACGGAGTTGACAGGTTACGTTTTGCTCGAAATCACGAAAACTGGTCTGTGGATGATTGGAAACAAGTTTTCTTCACAGATGAAACTAGGGTTAATCTAAAACATCCAGCTGGTCGGGAGCGAGTATGGCGAAGACCAGGAGAGACTCCATTCGGTGGTGGCTCTGTTATGTTCTGGGGTGGCATCTGCTTTGATGCTCGCACAGAGTTAATTCCTGTCCGTACGAGATCCATGAATGCTGACTACTATCTTGAGAATATTGTAATAGAACATGTGATGCCTTTCGGTCATTTTGTGGGGTCCAATTTTCTGTTTATGCAAGACAACGCTCGACCTCACGTGGCTAGGGAGGTACTCGATTATCTTAATCAAGTTGATATACAGATTATGCACTGGCCACCAAAAAGCCCGGATCTGAATCCGATAGAACATGTATGGGACCATCTTAAGAAAAATGTGAAACGTCATATACCTACACCTAGAAACCTGAGGGAACTTGAAAATGCATTTATCACAGAATCGGAGCAAATTCCTCAAGATTTTATCCAAAATTTAATTAGAAGCATGCCTAGGCGTATAAACGCTGTCATCCGAAGTAGAGGAGGCAACACACGCTACTAGTGTCCCAGTTACACCATTAATTTTGCTACTAGTGTCCCAGTTTATTTTTTTCATTACATAATTTCAACGATTTTGTTATTAGGTCTTAAGAATAATTTTAATTCGAATCTTACAGAGAAATTTCGTAGCTAATTCACTTTTAAAGTATCCGAATAAGTTTTTTCTAACTTTTAGTGTAACCAATGTTCATAAAAAATTATTCAAATTAATTCATTATAGAGATTTGTTTGATTTAATATATTGTTGCGTTAATTTTGTCCATGAGTGTATATATATATATATATATATATATATATATATATATATATATATATATATATATATATATATATATATATATATATGGGTAGTTTACAAGGTAATAAAATAGAAAAAAATGGGACTTTTGGTGTTTTACAAACGTATAACTGTAGCCTTAACCTGTAACTTTGTAAGTTGTAAAACTGTAAAATTAATATATGCCAGATAAATTATTAAAGCACTCAATACTTTTCGAGATAAGGGGGGACAACGATTTTCCGCGATTTCTTAAAAATAACCCAAAGAAAAGTATGCGCAAGTATTACATTATATATATTTTTGAACTGTGTTTTTACAAGCTTTCAGTTGACACCTCACTCGATAACCTGGTAATTTTTTTTTCACTTCCCCTAAAACTAACCCCTTAAGTCAACATTTAACTTTCAAAACTACACGGCTCTCATAAAGCTATCAATTTCTATATTAATACCAAATTTCAGCTTTCTATGTCAAATAGTTTCAGAGAAAATCAGGTGTGACAGGCGGACAGACGCCGTGGTCTTATAAGTGTTCTGTACGGAACACTAAGAAATATTATTTATGCTCATAAACACAAGCAAAGCATCTTTGCCTGTTGGATGTCGAATTGCAACCAGTTGTCCGAATACACATGCAAATGTTATTAATAATACAGAGAATAATGTATAGCAAACCATAAAAGATGGTGACACTTTCTTGACTAACCAAAGTGCATAATTCGAATCAGTCAGTCTAATGGCGCACAAAACCGCAACTATGGGCTAGTTTATTACAGTACGAATAAATGCTCCATTTATTATTATTAGATAATAAAATATAGAAAAAGGTAGGAAATTACATAATAATAAACGTATCAATAATTTACCATAATTAATTGATATTTGAAGATGAAAGTACCATAAAAATAATAAATAAGAGGCGGAAACTCTTAAATTATATCCTAAAAAACATAAATAAATCAGTTTTAACACCAATTAAATATTTAGTATTCACGGATAGGATATCGGAAATAAATTTCACAAAACTTGTTGGATTTTGCAAGAAACTTTTTATTATTTCTTCATATCTTATGTCACAGACGAAATAATTATTCCTGGCACTCCTGTGTCATTCCGGGTATATTTTAAAGTCTTTAAAACAGAGGCGGCGCTGACACGAGCTAGGTCCTAATATTTTAATAGTATGCAGAATTCACCACAAGATGTGCAAACAAAATAGGCGTGTTTGAATTTCTTACTCATATTTATTTACCGTTCGGTAATTACCATTTGAGTTTCAAGTCGATATCAGTTTATTCGTCTATACCAGAGGTTCCCAAACTTTTTTTTCTCGTAGACCACTTTCAAAATCTTACTGGTTCGGTGGACCCCCTGCTGCTACATTTCTACCATATGCCCAAAACTCGTCAAAAAATGTGAAGATTAGATCTAACGATGGAAATTTGCGTCATGGCTGAGTTCCAACCCTAAATTCGGAGTGGTAAAAATAAAAAGAAAAATAATATATTCTTTTGTGTTCTATTTGTTAAAATAATATGATTACAGACTTAATAGAATTAAAATTAAACATTAATAACGTACTGTAACTTCAACAATGCAAACCAACAATTAAAAAAAAAATAGTCATAATTTTAATGGGAGGGATGTACTTGATGGATTGACAGCAGATTATCAATATTTGGCTTCAGTTTTGTAAGGAATAACCGCAAATCTCCCCGTTCTGTGATGTTCAATCTGCTATTTTTTTTTGTTAATAGGTTTGTAACGACACTTAGACTTTTTTCGACAAGGTATGACGAGGGAAACGATATCAAAAGTTTTCTCGCAATTTCCCACAGCCCAGGATATTTTTCGGGTATTTCTGCCTGCAGCCAAAATGTTTGATAGCCTTTTTTAAATTGGTGCTAAGCTCGAGTAGCTCCTCTTGTAATACCACATTCGTCACTTCCGTTTCATCAAATGGATTTATGATCCATGGTGGTATTTCCATCGTCAGAATATCTTCAAATCTAATTTTGAAGTCATCATACAGGGCATTTAAATGTTGAACGTATGTCTGAATATCATCATCAAGACATTCTGCCTGTGACAAGTTTGGAAACTGGGAGAATTCGCGCCGACTAATATTTTGCTTCATAAATTTCAATTTTCCAAGAAAAGCCGAAATTACACCCTTTGTTTTTATAAAAGTATTCAACGCATTGCTTCTTATTTTGTTAACTGCCTTAATCACAAATTGAAGCGATTGGTGCAATCTATCACTCAAATTTTTCGCTACCAGGTGTTGTCGGTGGATGATACAGTGAATTGCAGTTACTCCTGGTATAATTCTTTTAAGATGGCTTATAAACCCACGATATCGCCCGAAGATGGCAGGAGCTCCATCTGCTGCCACCGAAATAATGTTTGTAAATGGAATCGATTTTTCCTTAAAAAAATCATTCAGGACATTAAATATTGATTCGCCTTTAGTGTCCGTCTCCAAAGTTTTCGCGAATACCAGCTCTTCATGGATTTCTTCGTCCATAACAAATCGAACATATGCCAATAATAATGCTTCATTACCAGGTAAAGTTGACTCGTCCAGTTGAATAGAAAAATGAGTTGTTTGCAGATAATTACACAAGAAGCTTTCAATATCAGAGCTCATTTCATCAATACGTCTTTGTACAGTGTTGTTACTCAAAGGAATTTTTTTGAGTACGTCAAATGGAGGTTTGTGCAGAACAGTTTTTAAAGCCTCTTCAACAGCGAGTAATATTAACTGTTCTCCGATGGTGTGCGGTTTTCCACATTTCGCTATAAGCAATGAGATATTGTAAGATGCCCGCAAGCCATCATCGTTACTTTGAGACGTTAAAGCGAACATACTGTGCACGGTGGGTCTCTTTTCATATTTTTCCTTCAATATTTGAAAATATTTTAAATCTTTACTTATTTTATCAGGATCACCTTCTTAGATGATCTTCGAGCTTCGATGGTTTCATAGAGTCATTGCTCAAAACTTTGTTGCATAAAAGACATATGGGCAATCGTTTGTCTGCCTTTGATGGAAGAAAACCAAATTTCAAATAATCAACACTGTACTGTCGACATTTCTTCTTAGATTCAGCCATGTTTCGTATCAGTTACCTACCTGTAAAGAAACAAATGTTTGTTTTAGTAATCGTAATGCGACTTTA
This sequence comes from Pachyrhynchus sulphureomaculatus, assembly GCA_019049505.1. NCBI lineage: Eukaryota > Metazoa > Arthropoda > Insecta > Coleoptera > Curculionidae > Pachyrhynchus > Pachyrhynchus sulphureomaculatus. The sequence continues at coordinate 261,555,791 of CM032446.1, read as the reverse complement.
ACAGGATATGGCTATTTTAACAGAATAAAATAGGATTAATTAATTATTGCAATGAAAAAACCAAAATGCCGGCGGCAAAACTGATTTTAATTATTAAAAGCAATAAACTGCTAAGACCCATATAGAGGTTTTCACAAAACGGCTGAACCTATTGTAATGTAATATAAAATATATTTTTTGATTAATTATATTTTGATACATTTCTGTAAATTCGAGAGAAAATACTTTTAAAGAATATTTTGACATCAAAACTCCGCGATTTTAATGATTTATTTATTACTTTGATGTACGTTACGAGTGGTACATAAAGACACAATTTATGAAAATATTTTTAGTCATTTAGCATTAGCAACTACAAGGGCACTGAAATATGTACAAACATGCAGGTCAGTCATATATCTCTCCTTTAGTGAATCACCACAGTCGCTAGTCGGGTAAATTAATAATTTTATAATAAAAAGTACTAAAAGTTCAATCTTTCTCGGCTTTCTGTTCATTTATAGAAGTATCAAATAATGGCCCTGTTCAGTATTTAATTTTTATTACGTACCTACTACACGCAAACATAACAAATATAATATTATTACAATATAAAATAAAAGTATGAATAACAAATAGGCAGGTACTTGCTTTTTCCGACACTGGCAAACACTGACATCGATTCACTCACACTTTTCTTTTCAAAATTCCGGAAACAAATGAGTAACGTTTGTTCTTGGCATTCGTATTTATATTGGTGAAGAATCAAACAAGTTCATGCAAGATTGCAAGCACAGCACAAGTCGTATTTCGTCCCTTTGCACGTCTGAACGTTGCGTTGCGGGCGGACGGGCGGGAGGCGCTTTGCAAGTCTCGACGCGCATTGTACTGAATATCGAATATGCAAGTTTTTACAAGTAACAGTCGCTGACCTTCTTAAAATACGCTACTCAAAAAAAATTAAGGGAGGTTTTAAAACAAGGAAATTAATGCTAAATAAACAGGCTATCTGATCCATATGCCGGCCTAACTGAAAAAAATTTTTTCAAGCCCGTGGACCAAAAAAAAAGCAAAATATTTGCAATATTATTTTTTAGCGCTATCTGTTAGGATTGCATGAGAACCGTAGCTCCTAAAAAATTTTAGCCAAAAAATCTGAAAATTAGAATCCTAAAGCTTCAAAATGCTTTGTTTTAAAGTCTCAATACGACCATTTTTCACCGAAATACAGGCTGTCAAAAATCAACATTTTTGTTCTTTACTATCGAAACCAGATAAATTTTCGTGGACTCCCACTTACAACTTGTGAACCCCCATTTTTTTTCACGCCAACGTAGACCCTCGTCGAGTCTTCCGTGGACCCCTGGGGGTCCACCTGAACCACTTTGGGAATCACTGGTCTATACTCATATTTTGTGGACCAAATTAACTTTACCCCTTTTTTTTAACTTAATCATTTTTGTATTTTTCAACTAATTTTATTATCTTTTCGATGTCATTGGCGAAGGTAGGGGGCGCGCCACCAACTTGAGTCACCCATATCTTCATTCCACTACATCCACGAAAGTGCCTACAGCTGCTAGTCTACGACTCTTCGTGTATGTTCTTTGTGTGTATTTTTTGCCATCCTATAATTTACATGCTACACTGATGACGGCTAAAAAATCAGAAACTCATATCTAATGATCTGATCCGTTCAATTCATCTCTTTAATTTGTATTCTTTTATTACAGTACCAATGCAGTAATGCCAATGATTCCCCTAGGACTTAAGGAAACAAAGGATATCGACTTTCGGGAACCTTTCAAAGATTTTATTCTCGAACACTATAGTGAAGATTCAAATAAATATGAAGACGCAATAGCTGATTTCATGGATACCAGGCAGGCAATAAGGACACCTTTAAGGGATTCTACAGGAATAGGTAAATAATAATTGAACACTACTTTGTTAAGAATAGCCATAAGAAGGCTACCAGCAACAAAAATAGATACTATCTATACTCTATCTTTAAAAACGTGGAGTAATAAATCACGTGATATGACAAATTCCATAGGTGTACCTACTATCAGATTGCTACTTTCACCTTTATTACTTTCATTCAGTAAATATGTAATGAGGCTAAGTTCATCGTTTGGTCACTTTTGCTTTGAACAGAGTAAACTTTACTAACGAAAGGAATCGTATTAGAAATATAACTAGAGTTAATGGTTATGACGATGACTTAGTAAATAAGCTAATAAATAGACATAAGTTTAGGTTAAATATTCAGAATTCCACCTTTTTTACACGCGAAGAAAATAAAATCAAGTATGTCTCCATACCATATAATCCGAAATATAGCAAGGGACTCAATAAGGTATTTAATAAGGTAGGCCTCACCTTAGTCTATAAGTCATCAGAGAATCTGAGGAATATCTTAGGAAATCCCAAAGATAAGATTCCTAATTGTGAGAAAAGTGGAATTTATGAAATTAGTTGTAATGATTGTGACAAAAAGTATGTTGAGCAAACTAAAAGGTCAATTAAAACACGATTTAAAGAACATTTAACACACTTAAAATACAGTAGAACAGAAAAGTCTAGCATTGCCGAACATGTCCTTGAAGCTGATCATATTGTAACATTAGATAACCAGAGGGCCTATTCCTTATAGTCCCCTCTACTTGTTACTTGACCAGAACTGATGGCCTTGCCTATGCCTTTAGTTTCGCCAGAGTAATTCAAAGGTTAGGCTAGTTTATAGTTAGTAAATTTGTAGTTTAGCTTTAGTCAATCATCGCTCCTGATGAAGCTAACATGGTTAGCGAAACTCGCGTCGAGTGCAAAAATAATGTGTTTGATATAGTGGTGATATATATTGAGTAGTGTCATTGTGCCAAAGATTCCACATTCCCAACTTAGATAATATATATGATATATAGTAAATAAGCATAAATAATAGGCAGGATGGTCAGGTAATTTCGTTTAACCTATTGGGGATGATGTGGGTTAAAATAAATGGTGATGTTAATAGTACATAGGTTGGTGTTGTCCAGAGTACAACATACGAAGTGAGATCACATTCCAGAAAACCTAAATTAGGACCGTTATCAGTACACGAAAAGACAATGATTCTTAATCGTTTTAAATCATGGAAACACAATCATTCTAGTGCGAGTGTTGACGAAACAGTGGAACAGTGTGCTATAATGCTGACTATTGCAAAATCAACTGTATATAAAATAATAAAAGAATCCCGAAACGGACCACTAAAATCGCCGATGTAATCTCTAGGTCGACCAACATTTGAAATTGAAGGAAATTTGAAGCAGGGAATCAGAAATAAAGTACATGCCTTCTTTTTCAACAAGGAAATTCCAACATTGGATAAAATTTTAGGGTCCAAGAAGACCCGGATTATCCCAAAATGAGCCGAAAAACCCTGTGGTTTTCAATGGAAAAAGCATTCTAGGAAATCTATTTTAATAGACAGAAATGATATTGCCTCGTAGAAGACATTACTTAAGAAACATCCGAAAAGCTAGACAAGAAGAGAAACGAATATATTATTTAGATGAAACTTGGTTGAACGAAGGACATACGATAGCTAAATGCTGGAAGATGAAAATATTAAAAATCGAATCATAATCACACATATCGGAAGTCCGGAAGGATTTGTTGAAGGTGGCATGTTAACCTTCGCAGTGAAGATTATGATGAGGACATGGATCCTAACGTCTTTGAAGAATGGTTTTCTCAAATGTTAGATTTGATTCCAGTAAACTCGATGGAAAACGCGAGTTACCATTCCAGACTACAAGAAAAACTACCAACAAGTACTTGGCGCTAAATAGATGTATTGGAGTGGTTACGTACGCTAAAAAAATATCAGAATTCCTGATAATGCAGTGAAAAGAGAACTTTTATGTATAGCCAATATAAACAAAAAAAAATTAAAAGGTACGTTCAGCTTCACGTGGTATTACAGTACTGCGACTTCCTCCTTATCATTGTGAATTGATATGTGCACAATTAAGGGGGAACGCGCAAGAAACAATACCACATTTAAAATGACGAATGGCAGAAGGAGAACTGAAAAAAATGTGTAAATCACATTATCTGAGAAGAAAAGAAAATGTGGGAATTGGATAATATTATTGACCAAATAATTGATCCGATAATTGTTAATGTTGATCAAAGTTCTTCTGAGTCTGACATGGAATACTATAACAAATAGATGCTTATACTGCACTCTGTCGGCGATTTACTAAGTCTATTCAAGCAGAGCGGCACAGTACGGCTGGCACTTATTGCAGAAACGCACCTTTCTCGAGCTTATTGCTCGAAGGCATAGATGGCAGTATTGGTATAACAACTAAAGACGAAACGAAAAGAATCGTATTTTTAGTTGTTATACCAATACTGCCATCTATGCCTTCGAGCAGTAAGCTCGAGAAAGGTGCGTTTTTTGCAATAAGTGCCAGCCGTGCTGTGTCGCTCTGCTTGAATAGACTTAGTAAGTCGCCGACAGAGGGCAGTATAAGCATGTATTTGTTTTAGTTTTCCGTTAGTTAATTGGATAAAGGACTAAAAATGTGTTCTCGTATTTGCTGAACCTAGCCCAGCTGATGAGCCGTGATACGGCGAAACGCGTCCTGGAATGGTTCAGCAAATACGAAGAACACTTTTGGTAACTTCTAAAAATACGATTCTTTTCGTTTCGTCTGTAGTTGTTATTCCAATACTGCCATCTGACATGGAATAGCTTATTTTAACAGCATGTACGGTTTGAATCCTCAGAAACCTCATATACATACCCAATTATTTTCCTATTCACAATTTATTTTCATTTCTTAGAGTTAGTTATTAGTTCCCATATTTTAATTTTAATTATTATAATAAAATGTAACTGAATTTAGACATATTTCAGTTTTAACCCTACGGGCCGGGCGCCGCCGACTAAATCTCCAACCAGGGCGCCGGGTCTCGCAAACCCATCAATAAAAAATCTAATTAAAAATAAGTGATAAATTAATATTTTATTGAAAAAAAATACACATTTTTAAATACAAAACCTTATATTATAAAACTGGTTTAAGTATACACAGTCAAAAATCTAATTTTTAAATATTTGTTGTCAAAAAAATTAAACATTTCCTAAAAACTACAAACAAAATAACTTGAAGATGAAAAAAAAAATTTTTAGTAAAACATTGTAAAAATATCATAAATCAACAGATTTTATTGATTCATTGCAATTTCTGAGCACTCAGAACACCATGCATGGATATGAGTAAGACATACAAATTTTCCACATTTTTTGCAAAAATATTTGGTTTTTGAATCTTTTTTACAAAAAAAACATCATCTTTTTCTGTTACCTGGTTGGACTTCTTCATTTCTATTGGGTTCTTGTGTTCCAGCAACTTCTTGTCTTCTTTCCCTTACCGACCTTGGAACATTTGTTTCATAAGAACGTCGCTCCAAGTGTTCTTTTGTCAAGGATAGTCCAACATCTCTTAGATATAATCGTCTTTCAATCTTATAAGTTTTATTATTGCAAGCAAAAATAATTTGGGAATTTACACCACCCATATTCATAATTGAAAGAAAAATAACCATCGGCCACCTTCTTGTATTCCTTGCTACGTTATAGGTAGCAGACAATTTGTCGAGATTATCTACACCTCCTTTGGTATGATTGTAATAAGTAATTATATCGGGTTTGCATTTTTCTGCCGTAGAGGGATCAATCCTATCATCGTGATGTAAACTGGATATAAGATTAACATTTCTATATTTCTTTGGAATATATGACACAATAGTCATAACTTTTTGAAAGCCAAATATTGAAGAAAATTCAGGGCGAGCTCTTGTGTTGGAGAATTCTAGAGGCAATTCCCTTTTATTTTTTTTTATTGTACCCACGTACGTGGTTTTATGCTCCACAAGTAATTTTTTTACCAATTCAACACTGGTAAACCAATTATCACACGTAAGATTACGATTAGTCCCAGATATAGGTTCTATTAGTCTCAAAATTATACTTTGTGGATCGTTAGGGCGTTCATATATACCTTCAGGCTGCTTTCCGACGTAAACCTCCAGATTTGAAGCATAAGATGTAGAGGAATCAACTAAAGCAAATATTTTTATACCGTATCTGTTAGGTTTACTTGGAATATACTGTTTGAAATCACATCGCCCCCTAAATGCCTCAAGCTTTTCATCAATTGTTGTGTTTGCTCCAACAGTATATGTGTTTTTACAGTTTTCAACAAAAAGGTCAAATAGGCTTCTGATTGGAGCTAGCTTGTCAAATTGTTTCCTTGCTTCTCTTGTCGTCAAGTCATCAAAACGAAGGCATCGAAGAAGAAAATGAAATCGATCGTGAGACATTACCAACCAAAATCTTTCAATCCCGAGTTCGTTTCTTTGCCATAGCTCTTTTGTATTAAGTCGTCCACTTTTGAGGGTCCCCCGCCAAATATAATAATCCAAGAAAAGCTTTTATTTCACAAATCTCCGTGGGTTTCCCTCTTCTCTCTTTTGCATAATTTTGAGCCAATCCAGAAATGTAGAGATTTGTGTTTTCCACTATAATGTTAAGCATTTCATCTGTGAAAAATAATGACCAACACTCCATGGCTGTTTTGGCGTTTTTCCCACAGTTCCTGACGCCTGGTAGCCGAACAATAATATTTTCTTTTCTCGTTCTTACGGTTTTGTTTGGACAATGTTTTTGCCATCGCGTGGTTCCGTTTTTACCAATGAAAGCTGGAATTCTTGGTAATTTTGCAAGAGGTACATTGTCATCACTGCTATCATCGCACTCTTGTTCTGATTCACTATCGGTACTTCGGGTTTCTACTATATTTTCTTCTAAAGCTAACTCCTCTTCTTCGTCATCCGGCTCTTCATCTGAATCAGCTTCTTCCCACAATTGGCGGAGTTTCTCCTGCTCTTTCTCATAATAAGTAGACATCGCTGCTAAACAAAAGAGATACTATTTTTTATAAAATAGTAACTAATAAATAATTAATATGCATAAAATAATGCAAAATAAATTTTATTTATGCTAACTTACCGTTGAAAAGTAAAACCAGCCGAATGTAAAAAGAAAAGCGCAAACCGGGGCGCCGGGTCTCACAGACCAAAATCAAAATAATTTCAAAACTAAAATACGTACACAACCACCGATTGTTATGCGGGTATTGAGGCCAAAAATGAACAGGTAGACGAACCGCTAAGCGGTTGCAACGATGTTACGAAAATTGCCGACTGATTGTCGGAGCGTCGGGTCTCAGAGGCTAGGCGCCCCGCCCGCAGGGTTAATTATTATAATAAAATGTAACTGAATTAAAACATTTTTTTATTTTCCTATTGCCATGTTATATACACCCCTATCATTACATTATTGCCCCTGTTAACAATGGGTTGACAATGAACAGACCCAACAATTTATCTTGTTATAGGGCAAATCCACCTGAATCGAGGAGAAATAAGGCAGACTCAATACAAAATAGTAAATAATACACAACATCTTAGTGCTCCACCCTATCGTGGTTTTACATACTAAAGTGTCATTTATTGCTCTACGCCTTTTACAGATAAAGTATAATATACATTTTAACGAAGTCGAAATAGTAATGGAATTTTTTGCGATTTACATTAGCTAGGGACTGATTCCTTTACTTTAGAAAAAAAAATACTACCTATAACGTATTCTTGTAGTATCAATGCTTTATTTTTAGGACTTCTTTTCCGATACTACAACCAACTGTATTATGTAGAAAGAAGATTTTTTCCTCCAGACAGATCTTTAGGAATATATTTTGAGTGGTTCGATTCTCTTACAGGTTGGTAGCTATCTGTTTAAATAATTTATTGCCAAAAGTGATTTTGAATAATTTATTTTTTTCTAAAATATATTATTATTCTTTTGACGATATTTTGACAGTTTTACTTGAAAAATTACATATTCCTGCATGTTTCAGGTGTTCCTTCGTGCCAAAGAACTGTAGCTTTCGAAAAAGCTTGCGTTTTGTTTAACATGGGTGCCATCTATACACAAATCGGCGCGAAACAGGATCGATCCACAGCCAAAGGATTGGATGCTGCTGTAGATAATTTTTTTAAGGGCTGCCAGTACATTTAGGTAATAATTGCAACATTTGTATGGATATATCAATCGTAATTTTATTGTAGGAGGTATAAAAGGAAATATGCAGGATGCCCATGTTGGGTGTAATTTTTTTATATCTCGTAAAGTAAATTTATTTTTTTTATTAAGGAATTTTGCTCTCCCATTGTCGTATAACGCCCCCCACTTTGTTGATTGACGCACCCTCGATAAGTAGCTCCGCCTTCAGTGTTATCTTTTTTTCCTTGAAGAAAAGCCCTTTGTATTTATATGTCTCTTGAACCTGGCTTTTATTTTACCAGAAACAGTAATTGATTGACAATCAGTTCTGATCAATAAATGATACTTCCAGCTAGAGTTTATATACAAACATGAAAGAAACCTTAATTTAAACAAAGTGTTTTTTAAGTTGGAGCATAATGTCTATCTAATTACAGTACTTTACTTAACATGGCATTAATAAAGCTATGAGAAAACTATTTTAAAGATCATCATATAAGTGTAGTTAATGTAGACGCGTTATCGTATACCGTTTGCATGTCGACACCTACATACGACGTACTTGTGTTTTTATAGTACTTTTCTTCGTTCACAATATTACATCTCTACAAAAAATTTTTAGTGAGTTGTGTAACCACGTAAAAAATTGCCCCAACTTGTAGTTGTTTACCTATCTAAGTCTCATACAAAGTACACACTACTAACTTTGTTAAATTTTTATACGAATATTTTTATTTCTTTTTAGATATATCCATGAAAATTTTACAAACGCTCCTTCAATGGATTTGGGACCTGAAATTTTAGAAATGCTGGTACAACTCATGTTGGTAAGTACTTTTAGAAGTTCTGATGGTGCAACAACTACAAAACTTTAAATTTTAGGCACAAGCAAGAGAATGCCTTCTGGAAAAGCTCCAATTGCAATCAGAAAATAAAAGATCCATAGATATATGTTTAGATTTAGCACAAGAAGCGGCAGAGTTAGCCGAGTGTTATGGACATGTTCATGAGCTTATATCACATGAGTCTGTACATGATTATGTACCATACAGGTCAGTAACTACGTCACCATCTCTCTCGTTTCTCGACAGCTAAACTTACGTGTGTTTTAAATTATTTCAGTTAACAACTTTAGCCTAGACTTGTCTCTATGGTACCCACCGTATGCTTACGAGGCTGGTTTGAAAAGTCCGTGCAAAAATAAAAACTACTTATGTGTTTGGGGTATGCATTGATGCAAGTTTTGAATAAAAAGGAATGAGGGCGAATGATCAACAACAATTCATCTTTCGGCTTTAACGAGTTAAAAAAAATAGGTTTAGATATATAATGTTATTAATAAACAAGTTATAAAATTTTACGCAGAATTTGAAAATAAATAAGAAAAAATAATGTATTTATTACATACGAGGCTGGTTTGAAAAGTCCGTGCAAAAATAAAAACTACTTATGTGTTTGGGGTAAACCTTTTTTATTTTTCGACATAGTCTCCTTTTAGGCTTATACACTTCGTCCAACGATGTTCTAGTTTGTTGATCCCTTCCGAATAATAGGATTTGTCCAAGTCTGCAAAATATCCATTAGTGTCTGCAATCACCTCCTCGTTTGAATAAAATCTTTGTCCCGCCAGCCATTTCTTCAAATTGGAGAACAAATAGTAGTCCGAGGGAGCCAAGTCTGGAGCATAGGGGGGATGTGAAACGAGTTGGAATCCTATTTCCATTAATTTTGCGACCACAACTGCTGAGGTGTGTGCTGGTGCGTTGTCGTGATGGGAAAGGACTTTCTTGTGGGCCAATCGCGGGCGTTTTTCTTGCAGCTCGGTTTTCAAACGGTCCAATAACGATGAATAATATTCACCTGTAATAGTTTTACCCTTTTCCAGATAGCCGATGAGGATTATCCCTTGTGAATCCCAAAAAACAGTCGCCATAACCTTTCCGGCCGAAGGAACGGTCTTCGCCTTTTTTGGTGCAGATTCCCCCTTGTTTAGATTGTTGTTTGGTCTCAGGAGTATAGTAATGTATCCATGTTTCATCCACAGTGACGAAACGTCGCTTAAAGTCTTCCAGATTCTTCTGGAACAGCTGCAAACCATCCTTGCAACACTTCACACGATTCCGTTTTTGGTCAAGCGTGAGCAATCGCGGCACCCATCTTGCGGATAGCTTTCTCATGTCCAAATGTTTATGCAAAATATTATGTACCCGTTCAGTCGAGATGCCCACAGCATTAGCAATCTCACGCACGATCATGGATTTGACCAATGATTTCTGGAGTCGTAACCTCCACAGGCCGTCCGGAACGTTCAGCGTCACTTGTGCCCATATGGCCAGTCCGAAAATTTTGAAACCACTTATAAACTGTTCTAATCGAAGGTGCAAAGTCACCATAATGTTTATCAAGCTTCTCTTTAATCTCCTGAGGCGTTTTGCCTTTCATAAAGTAATGTTTAATCACCACACAAAATTCTTTTTCGTCCATTTCTTGAAAATCACTCGACTTCCTTGATTCACACGAATGCCAAACACAAAGAAATAGACCAATATGGCTGAAACTTGGTGTGCGTTCATTCAAGAGATGCTACTAACTAAATATGACCTCGATACGCGCCGGTGGTGCCATCTCTCGGACTTTGCACGGACTTTTCAAACCAGCCTCGTATGTCTGAATAAATTAAAGACAAAAAAAATATTTATTTTAAGGGGCCATCCTACTCCAGACCACGGAAATTTCGCGTTTTTTTTTTGAGAAAAGTATAAGATATAATTTTAAAAAACTTTTTAGTTATTATTTAGTAAACTTTGGAGTACATTCATAATTTTTTTTTGTCAGGCTGATTCTTATATACATTGATATACACATCTGCATACGGGCGTATTAAAAAAAGGTACCTCGCTAGGCTCCATGATTCCGAGTTCCAGCAACGTCTGAAATAGAAAAAACAAAAAGATTCTTAAAATATATGAATATAATTTTCGGCCGGACTCAGGAAAACTTTTTACCATGCGAAATAACAAAATGGCGGCTACTCAAAATTTCAGGTTCGATTTTCGCCCGAAAATCGTTGATTAAAAAAAAAATCTTAGAGATAAAAATTTTTCCATGGTTTGACCGAAAATGACAGCATTTATAAACACTATGTCAAAATTTCAAAGAGATCGGATAAGAGGTAATGACGGAATCATGGAGCCGAGATCTAAAAAAAGTAGTTTGGAGATATAAGCGTTTAAAAACTTCGATCACATTTCATTCATACTTACCGCTAATCAGCTATTCCAGGGCCATAAAGTAACCCTTCCAATCCTTCATAAAACTCATTTTGTTCAGTAGTAAGCATTCTCCAAGCTATTCTTGCTTCGCTCTGCAAGCGTGCGCCCACGGAAATCGGGCGTTGCTGGCGCCCTTCTAAGACACGTAATATCTTCAAAAAAAAATAAGATATCGAAAAATCCTTTCGCACACATGTTCTTGAAAGTTCAAGCTATAAAAAAAGCCAAAAAAATTGATTTTTTGAAAATTCTAGAGTAGGATATCCCCTTAAATAAAAATTCAGATATTTTGCTGCTTCACGCATCTCTAGGCTTATAATTCATTAGCTTAAAACCGATAGTGTTGATTTAAAGTTAAGAAAGAAACATTTCACGAACTTGTTTAACGTATAATTAGTCACGTATACCAAAAAATCAATTAAAAATTCGATATATGTACGTTGAGATTAAAACAATAGGATGTGTTTAGAAAAATAACTGTTTTTCAACTTCCTCAGTTGCTAAAGCAAAGTATTGTATTAGTGAAAAAAATTGCTCTTCGAGATTTTTGCTTTTCTTTACATACTCACTCATTTCTATCGGTCTCTCTGGCTGTCGGTCTGTTGGCACGATAACTCTGGAACAAAATGAGATTTCAATTTCAAACTTGGTGCAAAGATATTATCTAAATAGGGGAAGAAGCCTATGGTTCTTGAATGATATCGCTTCAGGCCCAATGGGTTAAGCGTATCATTTATAGTAAAATATGTGAGGGGTTAAAGCAGGGGTGCTCAAACTTGAACTGCTGGCGATCTACCTCAATATTGTTAGACTACGATCGATCGACTCTGAGAGGCTGCAAGTAAGTGTGATGCAGGATTGTCGTCTAGGTAGGGTGTATCGTGGCATAGATATTAGTTTTCCGCACAATATGCATTTTTTTAGTCAAGGTAAGTGTAGGTCTGCTCTAAAATGTCAATGAAAAAACTCATAATTATTCAAAATTGCGAGTTTATTGGTTCTTACAAAACAAACGAGTTCTAGTGTCTAAACTTAACTAAAGAGTGATTTTGGATGTTGAAGCGTGGCACTGCATGTCCTCAGCATACTTTTCATAAGATAGTACGTAATTACCGAGTGCTAATCGCAAGCATGATGACATATGTTCGTCAGTTAGTCGATTGCGATATTTTGACTTAATTATCTTCATTTCAGAAAATGCAGACTCGCACAAGTAAGTTGACCCAAACATTGCCGTCAGTTGAAGGGCGATTTGCCTTAGATTCAAATATTTATCTTCAGATATAAAACACCAGAATTTTGTATCAGATGCTGTGGCTTTGAGATGTAAATCTGATATAATCTGCACTAACTCATTTTCAACAGAACATGAGTCCATGTTAAACTGACTTGCTATTTCAGTAGCTAATTCCTCAATGTTTTTACACGAAAAAGGATAACTCATAAATGATGCGATATTTGCCAATTTACTGAAATCATAAAAACATATTTCGAATTGGCCCAAAATATTTGATAATTCTGCCTCATAAATATCATAATTCAACTGAGGAATCCTTGCTTTCAAAGACGGAAAATTTTTCAGATCCTTTCTTTTCAGCTGATCTATCATAAGTTGCAATTTACTTTTGAATGCGTTTATTGCGAAAATCATCTCAATAATAGTTTTTCCTTTACCTTGAAGCTCCAAATTAATGGTGTTTAAATGCATTGTGATGTCTGTCAAAAATGCCAAATCAGTCAGCCATTTTCCGTTTTTTCAGCATCTAAGTGTCATCACCTCTTTCGTCCAGAAAAGCTGTTATTTCGGGCAATAATTCTTGAAACCTTTCTAGGAATTTTCCGCGACTCAACCACCTGACGTCCGTGTGAAGAACTAAATCAGTGTGTTCAGCTGACTCACTATCTTCCAACTGCAATTTAAAGAGCCGTCGTTGCAAGCTACGTGCACGGATAGAATTCACAATTTTAATTGCAATGCCCATAATCTCCTCCATGTTTAGAACTTTTGAACACAAAACTTGTTGATGTATAATGCAATGGGAGGAGAAAAATGAAGGGAAATCATCATTAGCTCGACACAATGCCACAAAACCGTTTTTGTTTCCAGTCATTGCTGGTGATCCATCGGTTGTAATGCACACTAGTTTATATATTGGTAGCTTGTAGTTTGTTACAAAATTGAAGAAAACGTCATATATATCTTCGCCACGGGTCTTTCCTTTCAGAGGAATCATGGTCAAAAACTCTTCCTTAGCCGACATGTCATTGAATACCATTCGAATAAAAATACATAGCTGGGCAGTGTCTGTCATATCGTGTATGAACCGTTTTATGATGCCTCTCTAAGTTCCCACGCTTAAGTATTGCAACTGACGCACGGCAAATGAGACAAATGCACTTATCCTTTACCATACAAAAGAAAAATTCTTCCTCCCAATCGTTATTAAAATGATAAGTTTTACTTTTCTTCGCCGCACTCATTTTGGACTATTTATTAATAAACTTTGTATCGATGTATCGCCTTCAAGTTACAACTCAGACTGACTCCTATTCCTGCAGGCGCAACATTTATATCGGCGCGAACGAAATCTCGAATGTTCCCGTCAAACACGCCGCCCGAAGTTTCTAGAAAAATCGGCGGGAATCAAAAACGCGGCTTTTCTTTGACAAGTACCGCGCGTTCCTTTGATAAAACCGCCTTTTGCCGCTAGCAGGGGGTTATTACGATAAAAGAAAATAATGAAGGGGTTATTCTGGCCTAATTGTGGATCTAATAAATTTTATTAGTTTATTCATTACATTTTGTTTTAGTTACCTAAAACAAAATCTGTGAATAGTTCTATATCGGAATTTTTTTCTCGAGATCGACTCAAAAAGCACTCGCGATCGACTTGTCGATCGCGATCGACCGTTTGAGCACCCCTGGGTTAAAGGGATGCGGTAGCGGGTAAAAAAGGTTGCCTCTTATATATATTGTTAGTGCAGTAAAAAAAGCATTTGAAATTGCACAGTCTGGATATAGCAATATTAGCTCTAGGGTATCACCGAGAGTATTGTCCTGAGTTTTGAACCTCGAAAAACTTGTGCTCTTTTGTTTATAAACAATTTAAGTTTTCAAAACGCGTTTTTTGAGCTTAAAATATGAATAACTCCAGTTATATAAATCGGATCAAAACAAAAAAAAACTCTTTGTAAAATGACATTTCCAACAAATCCTAGTTAGTTTGAAGTCGCTTAAATGCGTTCATAACCTACAAAATTGAAAAAACAGTCAGAAAACTGTTTTTTTTTTCATTTTATTGTACAGGTCGACTAAGTGAGATAGGTTCGGCTAGAAATTTTCAGAAAATATGCCTTTTGTGATAGTAAAAAGACCCTGAAATTTTGGTACAAATAATTGAACCCAGGGGGAAAAATTGAATTTGTTATTTAAAATTTGAATTGCCCGCCAATTTATGCCGATGTCGTTAAGAACTTTTTTTTTGTAGTCATTTTAACCGTTTTTTTACATTTGTTTATTATTCAAATAGCAAATTGAAAATTTTATTACATCTGGTGAAGAATCGCCAGACCTTTATTAAAAAAAATCATTTTCGTTGACAATTTTTTTTTCAAAATTATCGAAAAAACGTATTTGTGGTTATTCGATTAATGAAAAAAACTAGTATTTATATTTCATTTAAACATCCAGGTACAAAAAAAAACAATTATTGAAAACACAAAAATTTTGAATTACTCGAAGAAATTAAATTAATTCGATACTCTCTGGCCGTCGTACTGGATCCGCCATTTTGACTTTTTCAAATCTGTCAGCGGATTTTTAATCAGCACCCCGAGAAATCCCTTAATAGCCGATTTCAAAATATTTAGCGGTAAACAGAAACGTTAATTTAATCATAAATGAGGTTGGAAGCATGATTCCCACTACAATTGAAAACGTTAAACCAGCCATTTTATTTTAAATAATTTTTTTAAATTACGATAAGGTTAAAAAAAATAATCTATATTCTATTTTTTGTAAAATTTCTTGTTCTTTCATGTGGTGCTTTTCTATTTTTCGAGATATTTGCGAAAAACTGAATTTTTCATTTTACTTTCAATTTTGTAGGCTTAACATACACTTTAGAGCAGCAAACTTTTTTTTATCGTATTCTACGTCCAAAAAACTACTTGTTTGCCCAAATGTATCCTGTTAACATTTAATGAGAGCTTTTCGTCAAAATTTACCTCTGCCCAGTTTCTATGATACTATATTATTGAAAAAACATGACATTCGTATTTGCCAACTTAAAAATGAAATTTATAAATGTTGTTATATTTTTTTTAGTTGGGTATCCCTTACGCAAGTAAAAACAGAATATTATACGAGCCAGGCGCACTGTCACGTAGCTGCAGGAATTCTACATAAAGATGCAGGAAGAATGTCTAATACAACAGAAGAAACTCTACAGTTCATACATGTTCAAAGCAATGCCACCCAGTTAGACATAAGGAGTCCCAAAGATGAAAACGAAAGAAGACTTTTAGGTACTTATGTTGACAATACGCACTTTATTTTTGCTCTCGACACGCGTTTCGCTAACCATGTTAACATCATCAGGATCCATTATTTACTAAATCTAAGATTAATTAAGACTATTTATACCAAAAATCATACGATTAATTCTAGTCAAAAAAAAAAAACTAGATACTGAGGAACTTTTTCTCATAGTTCTTTGTACTGGTTACTCAGCCAGAATTAAACCTACGTCTGTATCATTATGTCATAAATTTGAATGCACCAATGTAGTTATACAGTGTGTCAAGTAAGAACGTTACCGTAAGTAAGTTATCCAATCGCAACCTGCATCAATAATCGCCAACGTTTTCAATAGGGTTGGCGTCCGACGATTGTGAGGGTCACTCTAGTATCTTATCGGGAGCCTAAGCCAGCCTCTTTGCGACGGGATTTTCGCCCAGCAAAGGTTTCTTCAACGTGCTTCGGAATTTGACATCACGAGCACGAAGATGTTGTCGAATGGTCTTATGGGACACATTCACACCAGATTTTCTTAATTTTGCGGCGTCTTGTCAATTTCGGATCCCGTGAAAACAAAAACACCATTCGTTTTTCGACTTCTAGAGTGACTTTGCCTATCGAACCACGTTTTGGCAAATCATCGACATTTTCCGTCTCGTTAAAATGATTTATACCCACTTCTTCACAAACGATACCGACTTTTTAATATATTTAGCGACCGCGGAATGGGCCTTTTTGGATCCCTTTGGATGGGAACAAAGAAAGACTGCCTCGAACCGACGCTCAAACAAGTGACTCATTTTGGATTTTACATGATTTCGACGAAAGTTCGTAATCGACTGATACTTTTACTAAAATGCGTTTTACGAAAAATGAATTATCGCGGACACGTTCTTACTTGATAGACTGTATTGACAATATAAAGGGTGATTCATTTAGAGGTACTTTTTGTGATGGGGATTTAATTGCAGATTGCGCATGCGTCGTGTCAACTGAAGTGGCATTCCTGTTCAGTAGTGTTTGACAATTCATAATGGAAAGACTTAGCCCGGCACAGCGTCTACAAATTGTTCAACTTTATTACGAAAATGGGCGTTCTACGAGGAATGTGTATCGGGCGCTTAGAGCAACTTATGGTCCACATAATCGGCCTACCGAACGCACAATTCGCTCTACCATCAATAAGTTTGAGACTCAATTTTCATTATTGGATAATGCTCGACCGAATAGACCACATCCAGCACGTAGTGAAGAAAATATAGGGGCGGTAGCGGAGAGTGTACGCGAAGACCGTGAAGTGTCGATTCGTCGCCGTTCTCAACAGCTTGGCCTGTCATATTCAACAACTTGGTGTATTTTACGTAAGGATCTTTCTTTAAAAGCATACAAAAGCCGACCGACCTTCCGAATCGTTTCCGTTTTAGTCGTTGGGCTCTTGACAAGCTTGCAGAAGATCCACTGTTTTCGAGAAAAATTTTGTTCACCGATGAGGCTCATTTTTGGCTTAATGGGTTCGTGAATAAACAAAATGCCCGTATTTGGGGTGATGAACAACCTGAAGAGGTTCAAGAGCTGCCATTAAATCCAGAAAAAAACAACTGTTTGGTGTGGTTTATGGGCCGGTGGAATAATCGGTCCATATTTCTTCAAAACAGAGGCCGGCCGGAATGTTACTGTGAATGGTGACCGTTATCGCGCCATGATAACAGACTATTTGATGCCAGAAATTGAAGCCTGTGGTCTCGACGAAATTTGGTTCCAACAAGATGGGCGCCATCTTGTTGGAACCAAATTTCGTTGCCATACAGCCCGTGAAACCATGGCAGATCATTTCACGCTTTGGACCAGTGAATTGGCCGGCTAGATCATGTGACATCACACCTCTTGACTTTTTCCTTTGGGGTTATGTAAAGTCCAAAGTCTACATGGATAAGCCAGCTACGATTGAGGCATTGGAGGCCAATATTACTCGAGTCATTGGCCAAATACCACTCGAAATACTCACACGCGTCATTGAAAATTGGAACTTCAGAATGGACGTTGTTAACCGTAGTTGCGGACATTTGAAAGAAATTATCTTTAAGAAATAATTGTAAAGAATGGTTCTTTTATATGATAATAAAGATTATAAAATAAAATTGTTTTTATTCATTTATTTTATTTAAAAAAAGTACCTCTAAATGAATCACCCTTTACTTTGCTTGTGTAAGTGTATTTCTGTTAAGGACTTTCTGTCACGACTAAACAAATTAATGCCTTTTTTACTATTATCTAATGATATTTGTTAAGAAACATGTTTTTCTCTATTATTTAGGTCGAGCACATCTTAGAGAAGCTCTAGTTTTACAAGAAGAATGCCAACGCCTGCTTAGGATGTGTAGAGAACTAAAAGGGAAGCATGCTTTGTCTTCTGTATTGAGAAATGCTCATAAAAAAGCATTGCAAGCGTACACAGCCACAGAAACTGAAGATGATTTTAGTGATATGTTAGATCCACCCAGAATCCAACGTAGGTTTTTTAAAAATGCGATTTAAAAAACTATATTTCTTTTTCCTGGACTATTTTTTTATAATTTTCCATCAAGGGCTGGATTATCCAAACATATATTCATCATCTTTCAATAGCGTGATATCACAAATGCTTTTTATATCATTTTTAGTGTTCCGTACGGAAGATCACTTCGGTGTCTGCCTGTCCGTCTGTCACACCCGATTTTCTCCGAAACTATTTGTCATAGAAAATTGAAATTTGGTAATAATATAGGAATTGATGGCCTCATCAGAGCCATGTAGTTTTGAAAGTTAAATTTTGACTTAAAGGGGGGTGAAATCGGAATTAAAAAAAAAATTTTTTACTAGGTAATCGAGTGTGGTGTCAAATGAAAACTTGTGAAAGCACGAGTAAAATATATATATATATATATATATATATATATATATATATATATATATATATATATATATATATATATATATATATATATACAGTCCCTGGCCAAATTATTAGACGCACTGCAAGATTTCATGTAAAATATTAATTACCGAGTGATATTGTACCGTTTTATTATTTTAAATTGATTTGTTTTTTATTTTTATATTATCCAATCAATTACCTATTTATTTGACATAAATAAAACAGCATTAATTTAGAAAAGAATAAGTTTATTAAGTTTTAAAGAAAAGTGAAATTAATCTCAGTAAAAGTCAATATTTAGTTGAGCCACGTTTAGCCGCTATCAAAGCTTTAATTCTGCGCGGCATGCTATCAATGCAAGATTGTACTGTCTCCTGCATTTGAGGATGATGATTCCACACATGAATAATCTTTTCTAGGAGCTGAGTTTTGTTGGTAATCACATCTTTAGCCACTTCTCTTTTCATCATCCCCCACACATTTTTAATGGGGTTCAATCAGTGCTATTACCCGGCCAATCCAACAGAGGGATATTTTTTTCTGCCAAAAAAGCTTTAACAGACCGAGCAGTGTGGCAGGGAGCTCCATCTTGCATGAAAGTGAATGGTTCCCCATTTGGAAACCATTCTCTGAGCTGCGGAATCAACCGATTTTGTAATATTTCTTTGTACTGATCTTGCCTCATTATTCCTTTGACGACGTACAGACGTCCAGTGCCCTTGCCGCTGATGACTGACCAAATCATCACTTTGGTGGGATGTTTAACCGTCGGGACGACACAATCAGGATGAAACTTTTCTCCATGACGACGACGCACATACTGAGCTTTATTCTGCAAAATTTCGAATGTGCTTTCGTCACTGAAGCAGACCTGTCAAAAATAGGAAAAATATATAAACTTCCATGTTTATTTGCTTTATTTTACTGAAAATGATAATAATGTATCAATTATTGATTAAATTGCTGTATCTTACCGATCTCCAGAAGTCCACATCTTTGTCTTGCCATTGTTTGGCCCACTTCGGGCGCTTTGCTTTCATTGCAGCTGTTAACTTGGGCTTCCTGGCGGGGCGACAGGCTTTAAAATCTAATTCTTTCAATTTTCTTCGAACAGTGCGCTCAGAAGCATTTACGCTAGCATCCTGGAGTTATGATTTTATTACCTTTGTGGTAGCAAATCTGTTTTCTACACAAATTTTCTTCAAACATCTCTCTGACCGTGTAGTGAAAATTGGTTTTCTACCGCATCTTTTCTTTCTTTTCGGGCTTAATTCCTTCCCTGACTCAATTTTCTTTTTTATGCATCGTACACTAGCTTCAGAAACCTCCAATCTTCGTGATATTCCTCGGTTTGTAAATGTTTTCGCAATCACAAGGGCCTTCACTTCAGCTTTTTTACGTGGTGAAAGATCGCCTTTTCTACCCATAATGAAAATAGTCCAATTACTTTTTTAAAACACTGCATACAAAATAAACTAATAACTGAGTAATATAAAACTGTTAAACAAACAATCACAGTCCATAAAGCTATAGAAACACGTCCGTACCTGACTCAATTCCGATCGCGACTGATACAGGTTTGTACTTATTTACGTTCATGTATCACTTTGTCAACACAGTGTTGCCATATGTTAAAAATAAATACAAATATGTAGTCTACAACAATTCTTTTAAATAAAAATCGATAATATTGTAGTTTAAATATACCATTATTGCATAAAATGTAATACTTGCGCGCACTTTTCTTTGTATTATCTTTAAAAAATCGCGAAAAAATCGCTATCCACCCGCCTTATCTCGAAAAGTACTTATCAAAAAATTTTGAAAAAATTCTGAAATATTCTCCACGGGGTGTAGATTGAACGAAATTATCACGAATGCATTACCTGTAATAATTTATCTGGTATATAAAAAAAAAACAGAAATTTCAAGGTCATCAATTTTCAGTAAAGATTGGAAACAAACTTTGTTGAAAACTCATTTGGGGTGTGTTTTGTGAAGTCACTGATCATTTTATACCTCCGTTACAACATTTTTTATTTTAAAAGCAATCAACGTACGGAACACTAATTGCGCGAGTTCAATTTGCACTTGACCGGTTATTTCGTTTTATTTTACCACAGGGTTCAAGCTTTATACCAATATATGCTTTTAAGGGGCTATACCAATGTGATAATTTCAAAAATCGATTTTTTTTTCGTATTATGTATAGCATAAGAGGTCTACGTATCAAAGTCGGCTTATGTTTATTTTCGAAAATACAGCTGTCGTCTAACACAGCTGCTCGGACATAAACTCATTTTTAGAAGCGTTACGCGAACCGGAGCAGGTATTAGAATTCCAATGCCGCGACGTCATCACGTAAGTGAAAGTTAAACCTTCAATAATTCAGTGAACGCAAGATAGTCACAAAGGTAGGTACGTGGCAAGAGATTATTATTTATGTGTTACGCGTTAGTCTTTCTTTAAACGCGTTTTTCTCAAAATTGAATTTTTAAAATTTGTCACAGCTATAACTCGAAAACAGTATTGTATCGACTTATTTTTTTTTTTTTTTTGCACGTTGTCGTACCATGAACTATGAATTTTTTGTTGGACCAAAAATCTCAATTTGGCATGCAAAAACGGACACTTTTTTAGCGAAAATTTTACGCTTTTTTTTTCTAAACGCCGCCATTCTTATAATTTTCAATGTTTTTTAAAATCCATGATTGATGGTACGAAAAATTATATCTATTTCTATCATTTTGTATTTTTTTAAATTCCGGGCAGTGTGAAGGCGCCAGTCAGGGCAGCAGTGGAGCTATTTTTTTCACCTGCCCCGTTACTGGAGCATAAGTCCCATCAACTTCAATATTTTGGTCGGAAAAAATTTGTATAATAAAAGACTGTTTTTAGTCAATTTCCACTGGTTTATTTAAATTGCGATGACGCGTTTCGCTGTCGATGCAGCTTCTTCAGATCTACATTTTACACTGTCAAGTTAGGTTTAATATTGACAGTTTTATATAATTTCTTAATTATATTATTACACCTAATTAAATTACATTGATAGTATTGGGAAATCCACACAGATTTGGAGTTAGGAGAATAAATTCAATAATAGTGAATTGCTTATATCTACCTGGTCGTTGAGTAAAGTACCTGTAGTCCTTAATCGATTTATTTGCATTGTCTCTAAAAGGCTTAGTTTTAAACCTTTTTGTTGGGTGTGTAAAATTTTGAAATTCTTGTTAAATGTGTGATTTTCTGTTAATAGATGATTAGCATATGTTGAATTAGATTTTCTATGGATGAAACTTTTTTCGTGTTCTGTAATTCTTTGTCTAAATGTACGTCCAGTTTGTCCGATGTATGTTTTAGGACATGACCCACATGTTAATTGATAAACCCCTGATTTATTGTCTTTATTGATCTGTGGTTTGTAGTTTTTAAGATATTTCCCTGTAGTATTGTTAGTCTTGTAAGCTATGTTGATATTTTTTTGATTTAAAAATTTCCCCAGTTTTTCCGTTGGTTTGCCGAAATAGGTTAAGCATTTAAAAGTGGTATTTCTGTCCTTAAAACGTGGGTATATTTCTGAGATTGCCTTGTTTCTAAGTTTCTTCCTAACGATACTATTGATTAAAGTAACCGAATAACCGTTGTTAACGGCTACTTGTTTTATGTAGTTTAATTCTTTAGTAAAATTTTCTTCTGATAAGGGGATATTAGTTAGTCTATGTATAAAACTATGATAAGCGGCAAGTTTATGATGGTCAGGGTGATGGGAACTATTGTGAATTGTGGCATCTGTATGACAAGGTTTGTGATATATTGCAAATTCATGTTTTTTCCTGGCTTTACTGATTGTAAAGTCTAGGAAATTGATTTTGCCTTCGACTTCTTCTTCCATTGTAAAACTGATATTTCTATGTAAAGAATTAATATACTGTAAAAAGTGAGTTAATTGTCTGTCCGTACCTAACTCACTTTTTACAGTATATTAATTCTTTACATAGAAATATCAGTTTTACAATGGAAGAAGAAGTCGAAGGGAAAATTAATTCCCTAGATTTAACAATCAGTAAAACCATGAAAAAACATGAATTTGCAATATATCACAAACCTTGTCATACAGATACCACAATTCACAATAGTTCTCACCACCTTAACGATCATAAATTTGCAGCTTATCATAGTTTTATACATAGACTAACTAATATCCCCTTATCAGAAGAAAATTTACTAAAGAATTAAACTACATAAAACAAGTAGCCTTTAGCAACGGTTATTCGGTTACTTTAATCAATAGTATCGTTAGGAAAAAACTTAGAAACAAGGCAATCTCAGAAATATACCCACGTTTTAAGGACAGAAATACCACCTTTAAATGCTTAACCTATTTCGGCAAACCAACGGAAAAACTGGGGAAATTTTTAAATCAAAAAAATATCAACATAGCTTGCAAGACTAACAATACTATAGGGAAATATCTTAAAAACTACAAACCACAAATCAATAAAGACAATAAATCAGGGGTTTATCAATTAACGTGTAGGTCATGTCCTAAAACATACATCGGACAAACTGGACGTACATTTAGACAAAGAATTACAGAACACGAAAAAAGTTTCATCCATAGAAAATCTAATTCAAGATATGCTAATCATCTTTTAACAGAAAATCACACATTTAACAAGAATTTCAAAATTTTACACACCCAACAAAAAGGTTTAAAACTAAACCTTTTAGAGACAATGCAAATAAATCGATTAAGGACTACAGGTACTTTACTCAACGACCAGGTAGATTTAAGCAATTCACCATTATTGAATTTATTCTCCTAACTCCAAATCTGTGTGGATTTCCCAATACTATCAATGTAATTTAATTAGGTGTAATATTATAATTAAGAAATTATATAAAACTGTGAATATTAAACCTAACTTGACAGTGTAAAATGTCGATCTGAAGAAGCTGCATCGACAGCGAAACGCGTCATCGCAATTTAAATAAACCAGTGGAAATTGACTAAAAACAGTCTTTTATTATATATTTATAATGAATTTCCATCAAGTAGAAGCTACAACCATCCAAAAATTGGAAAAAATTTGTGTATATTCGTAAACAAATAATAAATATGTACCATACATTTTAGAACATTTGCTACAGTAGTTTTCTTTAAAAAATTGTAGAAAAATATCCTTATTTCTAAGAAGTTACACTGGTATAGCACTTTAAAGAACACTTTCAAATGTCTCTCTTCTAAACGGTCTGACATTTCTTCTTTTTCATTTAAATTTTTTTCTTACTTTTTTAATTACAGCTGCTACAAAATTTCAACTATCTCTCACAGCACCTGACTTCGCCCAATACCGGGTAAATGATCTATTTAGGAGTCTTGGTCCCATCGCCATTTTTTCAGCGAAACGCCACTGGTCCGCCCCCCGATTAGTGCAGCTACATAGAGGCAGGGCGAACGAGGGCTTTGGGTTCTCCGTAAGAGGCGACGCCCCTGTTATTATCGCTATTGTAGAACCAGGATCTTTAGCGGAGGTAAGTGGTATCGTAGGATAATAGGAATTTAGATTAATTATTTGCTCAGTTATAGTGGGGAAGACTTGAATTGTATTAGATGTTATTGAAATATTTTAAAACTTTGATAATTTAAAAGTCATGTGGATCTTTCAGAATGTGTGATTTAAAATGACATAATTAGTAGGGATGGTGTCTGTCTATTCGTCTGTCTGTCACGCCATATTATCTCTGAAACTATTTGACATAGAAAGTTGAAATTTGGCACAAATATAGGAGTTGATAGCCCAATCAGAGCTGTGTAGTTTTGGAAGTTAAATTTTGACTTAAGGGGTTAGTTTTGGGAGGTGAAATCGGAAGTGGAAAAAATTTTTTACCAGGTCATCGAGTGGAGTGTCAAATGAAAGTTTGTGAAAATACAAGTTCAAAAATATATACGACTAGCCGGGCCCGCGGCTCCGCTCGCGTGGACTTGATTCACTACTATCGTCACTGCTTATTCCTTATGTTACCCAACGTAATAAAATATCTCCCATTATTTCTCCTTATCTCCCATTATCTGTACATAATTTCTATTATCTAGGCTTATCTCTGCTCATCTCCCATTATTTCTCCTTATCTTCCATTATCTCACCTTATCTCCCATTATCTAGGCTTATCTCGACTTATCTCGTAATATTTCTCCTTATCTCCCATTATTTATCCTTATCTCCCCTTATCTCTCCATAACTCCCATTACCTAGACTTATTTCTACTTATCTCCCATTATTTCTCCTTATCTCCCATTATCTCACCTTATTTCCCATTATCTAGGCTTATATCGAATTATATAGAACATATGTATAAATTTATAAAAACACGTAAATCGGATAAGTGGTTCTCAAGGGATAAGCGCACTAAAGGACAGACAGACAGGCAGAGAGACAGGCAGACAGACAGAGAGACGCCCCCCCCCCCCCCCCCCCCCCCCCCCCCCCCCCCCCCCCCCCCCCCCCCACCCCTGCATTTTATATATATTCTAGATAGAAGATTATAGATAACCTGGCCATTAAAAAAAACACGTAAATCGAATAAGTGATTCTCGAGGGATAAGCGCACTAACGGACAGATAGACAGACAGAGAGACGTTACATTTTATATATATTAGAGATATAGATTATTATTATTACAAAAAAGTTCTTCTTTCTCACATTTGGTCAATGTGGTTCCATGTTTGGCTGACGGGCGCAAACCAAGTCAGCACAAACGCATTACCATTGTGTATTAAGGAATGACCTGACAATGTTACATGTTTTCAAAATCACTGACTTCTGAATATTTTTGTGTATGTTTGTGTTGAGTTCTAATTGTACTAAGTGTGGTGTGAATGTTGTTGGTGTAAGGCCTGTGGCTGATATAATGAGGGGAACAATGATGACTTTTTCTTGTTTCCATAGCCTTTTTATTTCCGTCGCAAGGTCCGTGTATTTGGAAATTTTTTCTGTGTATTTCGTTTGGATGTTTGTGTCGTTGGGGACAGCTATGTCAATTAGATAGGTGACTCTTCCTTTTTTGCACTGAAAAGTAATATCGGGTCTATTGGCGGAGACTGTTTTATCTGTATGGATACCGATGTCCCAGTAGAGCTTGTAATCTTCATTTTCAAGTATGGATGTTGGCGTGTATTTGTAGTAGGGATCTGTGTTTTCTATGAGTTTGTATGTTGTGGCCAGTGCTTGGTGAACTACTTTGGCAGCTGAATCATGCCTGGCTGTGTACTCTGTTCCGGCCAATATTTTACATCCGCTCGTTATGTGTTCGATCGTTTCTTTCTGCTGGTGGCATTTCCTACATCTGTCCTCTGCAATAGTCGGGTCTTTGATGATATGCTTTTGGTAGTTTCGGGTTAATATGACTTTATCCTGGATGGAAAGTAAGAAGCCTTCAGTCTCAGGGAATAGCTGCCCATCCTGTAACCAGGTGTATGATTGTTTTTTATTTACGTGGTCTTGTTCTATGTGGTATCTGTGTTTTCCGTGGAGTGTTTTCTCTGACCACGTTTTCATCTTTTCCTGTTGTAATTGGGTGTTACTGTGTGTGTCTGCTGAGTGGTCTGCCCGGGCTAAGTCGAGATGTGTGTAGTTTTTGTCTGCTTTCACTGTCGCTGTGTGGAGGCTGGTTTGCTTGCTGTGAAAGAATTTCCTAAGTGTTTGTATTTGTTTTGTGTGTAATAATGATCTGATGTCTATAATTCCTCTTCCTCCTGCCTTCCTCTCGATGGTAAGTCTTTCTTTGCATGCGTTGAGTTTTGTTTGCAAAAGTTTCGTCAGTCTGTTTTTGAATTCGGTTCTGAGCTCTGTTTTGATGTGAGTGTGGTTGAGTTTGGTGCTTTGTTGGAAGCCTAGATATTTGTATGTTTCTTTGTCGAACATGTTATCGAGTGTTTCATTGTTGATGGTTTCTGTCTCATGGTGGCACTTCCATTGGCCTTTGTTGATGTGGAGCACTTTGCATTTACTTATACCAAATTCCATATTGACATCTAAGGTGAATATTTCTGTGATTTTGAGGAGTTTTTTTCAGCTGTGTTTGTGTGGCAGCGTAGAGTTTTATGTCGTCCATATATAGGAGGTGGTTTATTTTATGTTGATTCACTTTTTGGTGTCTGATATTGGATCCATGCTCTGTTCTGTTTAGTATATTTGAGAGTGGATTGAGACAGAGGCAAAACCATAGAGCACTGAGCGAGTCTCCCTGAAATATACCCCGTCTGATGTACAGCTCTTCTGTTTGGATCCATTCGGTTTGTGTTTCTAGGCGTATTTTGGTTTTCCATGTTTTCATAATTTGCGCGAGAAACTGCCTGAGGTGTTGGTTGATTTTATAGATTTCTAGGGCCCTGATTAACCAGCTGTGGGGTATGGAGTCGAAGGCTTTTTTATAGTCTATCTAACCGATGTGAAGGTTTCTGTGTTCTTTTCTGGTTTGTCCCATAATCACGCTATCTATAATCAGCTGCTCTTTGCATCCTCGACTATTTTTCCTGCATCCCTTCTGCTCTTCTGTGAGAATATTGTTGTCTGTTAGGTGTTGTTCTATTTTCTTCGAAATTGTAGCTGTGATGATCTTGTATAGGGTTGGAAGACAGGTGATAGGTCGGTAGTTTGACGGGTTTGTGGTGTCTGAGTTTTTGGGTTTAACGTATGTTATTCCTTGTGTGAGGAAGGAGGGAAATGTGTGTGGTTGTAGAATGGCTTTGTTGATTTGGTGTGTGAGTGCTTCGTGTGTGGTGGTAAACTGTTTGTACCAGAAGTTTTGTATATTGTCTATTCCAGGACAT
Organism: Pachyrhynchus sulphureomaculatus; assembly: GCA_019049505.1. NCBI lineage: Eukaryota > Metazoa > Arthropoda > Insecta > Coleoptera > Curculionidae > Pachyrhynchus > Pachyrhynchus sulphureomaculatus. The sequence continues at coordinate 261,528,146 of CM032446.1, read as the reverse complement.
TTCCAGTTGTGTGTGTGTTTGATTGTTTCTGTAATTTCTTCTGTAGTTAGTGTGAAATTTTCTTGTTCTGTCACATGTTTATGTTTGTCTTCTTCGGCTTTGATCCAGGGGGTATTATTATTGTGTAGTTTGGGTTCTGACCACATACTTTTCCAGTAATCTATGAGTTCTTGTTTGTTTGGGGGTTCAGTCACTGCTATCTGTTTGTTGTACATAGTTTTCCGGTAAAACTGTTTTTCGCTTCTTCGGAAGAGGTTGTTGGTGTCTTTCCTCTCATTTGATTCTTTGTATCTACGGAGTCTTGCGGCATATACAGATAGTTTTTGTTTCAAGGTATCGAGGATTTCTGGCAGTGTTCTGTTGGGAGACTTAGATTTGATCTTGTTTATTATTATTATTACAAAAAGTTCTTCTTTCTCACATTTGATCAATGTGGTTCTATGTTTGGCTGACACGGGCCAAAACCAAGTCAGCACAAACGCTATTACCATTCCGTATTAAGGAATGACCTGACAATGTTACATGTTTTCAAAATCACTGACTTCTGAATGTTTCTGTGTATGTCTGTGTTGAGTCCTAATTGCACTAAATGTGGTGTGAATGTTATTGGTGTAAGGCCTGTGGCTGATATAATGAGGGGGACAATGATGACTTTTTCTTGTCTCCATAGCCTTTTTATTTCCGTTGCAAGGTCTGTGTATTTGGAAATTTTTTCTGTGTATTTCGTTTGGATGTTTGTGTCGTTGGGGACAGCTATGTCAATTAGATAGGTGACTTTTCCTTTTTTGCACTGAAAAGTAATATCGGCTCTATTAGCGGAGACTGTTTTATCTGTATGGATACCGATGTCCCAGTAGAGCTTGTAATATTCATTTTCAAGCATGGATGTTGGCGTGTATTTGTAATAGGGATCTGTGTTTTCTATAAGTTTGTATGTTGTGGCTAGTGCTTGGTGAACTACTTTGGCAGCTGAATCATGCCTGGCTGTGTATTCTGTTCCGGCCAATATTTTACATCCGCTCGTTATGTGTTCGATCGTTTCTTTCTGCTGGTGGCATTTCCTACATCTGTCCTCTGCAATAGTCGGGTCTTTGATGATATGCTTTTGGTAGTTTCTGGTTAATATGACTTTATCCTGGATGGCAAGTAAGAAGCCTTCAGTCTCAGGGAATAGCTGCCCATCCTGTAACCAGGTGTATGATTGTTTTTTATTTACGTGGTCTTGTTCTATGTGGTATCTGTGTTTTCCGTGGAGTGTTTTCTCTGACCACGTTTTCATCTTTTCCTGTTGTAATTGGGTGTGACTGTGTGTGTCTGCCGAGTGGTCTGCCCGGGCTAAGTCGAGAGGTGTGTAGTTTTTGTCTGCTTTCACTGTCGCTGTGTGGAGGCTGGTTTGCTTGCTGTGAAAGAATTTCCTAAGTGTTTGTATTTGTTTTATGTGTAATGATCTGATGTCTATAATTCCTCTTCCTCCTGCCTTCCTCTCGATGGTAAGTCTTTCTTTGCATGCGTTGGGGTGTAATTTCCTGTATTTGGTGAATTGAGATCGTATTATTATTATTATTATTATTATATCATATCATATAACCTGGCCAAAGAATATATGTATGAATTTAAAAAAAGACACATAAATCGGATAAGTGGTTCTCGCGTGATGAAGGTAATAATGGACAGACAGACGGACAGAGAGACATTGCATTTTATATATATTATAGATTATAGATATTCTCTATTGCATAATATTGTTCCATATTTATTGGTTTAGGCTGTGCATTGCAAGGGAATACGCTAGCGGCAAATTTTTTTCCGACTTCATTCACTGTTATCGTTACTGCTCATTCCTTATGCTACCTATCGTAATAAAATATAGCTTATAACCTGGCCGGAGAACATATGTATGTTTAAAAAAAAAAAGTATGTAAATCGGATAAGTGGTTCTCCAGTGATAAGCGCACTAACGGACAGACAGACAAAGAGACAGACAGAGAGACAGAGGGACGTTGGATTTTATATATATTATAGATATAATGCTTGCGCACACTTTTATTTGTATTATTTTTAAAAAATTACCAAAAATCATTGTCCCTCCCCCCCTTCTCCAATAGTACTTATCAAAAAATTATTAGCAAAAATTATCACGAGTGCATTACGTTTAGTAATTTATCTCGTATAAAAATATACTAAGAAAATTATGTTGCTTGACGATATGGTGGATGTTTTTTTAATATACTTTTCAGTACATTACTGTTACCGAGTGACATGTTGCTCCTGTAGAGAAACATAATTTTATTTTAATTGTTTATAGTTAAGGGGTTACATACATATATAATATATATAAAATGCAACGTCTCTTTGTCTATCTGTCTGTCGGTCTGTCCGTTAGTGCGCTTATCACTGGAGAACAACTTATCCGATTTACGTACTTTTTTTTTTTAAACACACATATGTCCTCTGGCCAGGTTATAGGCTATATTTTAGCATTTTATTATATAGCAGAGAATATCTGTAATCTATAATCTATAATCTATAATATATAATATATATATATATATATATATATATATATATATATATATATATATATATATATATATATATATATATATATATATATATATATATATATATATATATATATATATATATATATATATATATATATATGTATATATATGTATATGTATATATATATATATATATATATATATATATATATATATATATATATATATATATATATATATATATATATATATATAAAATGCAATGTCTCTCTATCTGTCTGTCTTTCTGTCCATTAGGGCGTTTATCACGCGAGAACCACTTATCCGATTTACGTGTTTTTTTTTTAATTCATATGTTTGTTCTCTGGCCAGGTTATCTATAATCTTCTATCTATAATATATATAAAATGCAACGTGTCTCTGTCTATCTGTCTGCCTGTCTCTCTGCCTGTCTGTCTGATTGTTCGTTAGTGCGCTTATCACTGGAGAACCACTTATCCGATTTACGTGTGTTTATAAATTTACACATATGTTCTATATAATTCGATATAAGCCTACATAATGGGAGATAAGGTGAGATAATGGGAGATAAGTATAAATAATGGGAGATAAGGAGAAATAATGGGAGATAAGCAGAGATAAGTCTAGATAATGGGAGTTATGGTGAGATAATGGGAGATAGGAGAAATAATGGGAGATAAGGAGAAATATTGCGAGATAAGTCGAGATAAGCCTAGATAATGGGAGATAAGGTGAGATAATGGGAGATAAGGGAAAATAATAAGAGATAAGGAGAAATAATGGGAGATGAGCAGAGATAAGCCTAGATAATGGAAATTATGTAGAGATAATGGGAGATCAGGAGAAATAATGGGAGATAAGGGAAAATAATGGCAGATATTTTATTACGTTAGATAACATAAGGAATAAGTAGTGACGATAGTAGTGAATCAAGTCCATGCGAGCGGAGCCGCGGGCACTGCTAGTATATATATATATATATATATATATATATATATATATATATATATATATATATATATATATATATATGCACTGGAATGGAATTTTCTTAAATTTTTATAATTCTTAGAAATAGATAGTAAAAATCCGTAGGAAAAAAATCGAATTTTTGAACATTCGAGGTGTATGTAACCCCTTAAAAAAATATTTAGGTAATAAATATTTGTTTTACACTTTTATTACTAAATTCTAGATTGAGCTAGCTGATTTATTGGCTATTAGGTAGCTAAGATGGTATAACTATTATAAATTATTGACTAAGAAAAAACGTGAAAATGTATATTAGATCTTAAAAAATCCACATCAGGGGCCTAATTAACTTAGCCTACGTAAGGTTTTTATGTTATTTTAAAAGCAATCACCATACGAAACATTAACTGCGCAAGTCCCACTTGCACTTGGTAGGTTTTTTTTATAAAATTATACTCTTGAAATATTCCTTAATGAAAAGTAACTTCTAAACCAAAAACTTATATAATAAGTATAGACTTTGTTTATTGTTACTTTTACGCTGTTTATTTTAGTTTGGAGGCGTTAAAGAAGGTGATTTCATAGTCAGTATAGGAGATAAGGATGTCAAATGGGCCTCGCATGAAGAAGTAGTTATTCTAATTAAGAATGCTGGTAATTTATTAAGTTTAAAACTCGTGACACCAATGGATCGGAATTATCTTAAGGTGAGTTCTAAAAACAAAAAAAAAATAGATTAAAAGAAGACAAATTGACAAACAAATACAGTCTGTCAGGTAAGAACGTGACCGCTTGTATTCTTAAAAAAATGTTTCGAGAACATTTTTTGTTATCAATGTATTCTTTGGTGTACTGACAACGGCGCAATTACCTTAGTAACTTGTCCAATCGCCACCTGCTTCAGTAATCGCATGGCATCTTCGAGGCATGCTATTAACGAAATTTTCTGCGTACTCTGCAAATTTTTGGAATCTCGCGAGACAACTGAGTCGAAGTCCTCGGAGTTTTTCTTCTGAGCTTTCTCTTTTCAATAGGGTTAGCGTCCGGCGATTGTAAAGGTCACTTTAGTATCTTATCGTGGACCCAAGCGAGCTGCTTCACGACATGATTTTCGTCTAGCAAAAGTTTCTTCAACGTGCTTCGGAATTTGACACCATGAGCACGAAGATGTTGTCGAATGGTCTCATGGGATACATTCAATCCCAATTTTCTTAATTTTCCCGCTCCTTGACGCAGCGTCAATTTCTGGTCCCGGGAAAACAAAGACACGATTCGTTTTTCAACTTTCGGAGTAACTTTTTCTACCGAGCCACCTTTTGGTTAGTCGTTGACATTTTTCGTCTTGTTTTCTTTTTTTATGGATGCTGCAGGGAAGTCCTTAAAGCGCTCCAGCAGCGGCATGTGTGCGGAAAAAGCGATTCACGTTGTTCTTGAATCGCTGTAAATTGTACTCACTGGGAAACACAGCGCTGGGCAAATTATTCCAAAAGGATGTAATTCTCCATATAAAAGACTGTTTGAAAAGTGTTGTACGCGGAATAACAAGCTGAACCTCATACGGATGTGAAGCACCAGCGCGACGTGTATTTCTAACATTCTCCGCTTTGGGAGGAATTAAGCGGGCTACACCCTTCGAACACTTTCCACGAAAATACTTGTAGAACAGACTCAAGTTGCCAACCGTTCTTCGATGTTCCAGCGAATCAAGGCCACCGGTCAGTTCCGGGTCTCCAATCAGACGAACAGCTCTTCTCTGAACCAACAAATGCAGTGTATGTTTGGCAGCGGAGCCCCAAACATGGGAGCAGTATTCCATAGTTGGTCGAATTTGAGCTTTGTAAAAAATTAACAATTGTTGTGGAGTGTAAAGCTTTCTGGTTCGAAATAATATTCCTAACTTTTGAGAAGCTCTCCTTGCTATGCCTGCAACATGTTCATGCCAGGACATATTTGCTCCCAAACTAACGCCCAACAAATTGAGCGATGATGCTAGGCGAATGGAGTGCCCCGACATAACTATTTCGGGTTCAGCAACGTTAACTTTTTTAGAAAAAACTGCCGCCTGAGTTTTTGTAGCGTTAAATTCAACTTGGTTACTGTCACCCCAAGATACAATTTATTCCAAGTCTTTGTTAAGTCAAACAACCTCCTGCTGTCTGCGCATATTCGCCTGAGCAGCCGATGTCCGAGTGTTCAAAGTGAATGAAGAGATAAGCGTACTGTCGTCTGCAAAGCTGTAATTCTCGGTCTTTTCAGCAGATCGTTAATGTAAATGAGAAAGAGAGTAGGAGACAGTACAGAGCCTTGGGGCACATCGACGTTGATTGTGAAGGTATTAGAAAGAAATCCGTCGACCGCCACTCGTAAAAAACGTTCTCTGAGGAAACATGAGAACCACAAACAGAACTTTTCAGGCATACCTCAAGAGCGTAGCTTAGTCAACAGTCCATCGTGCCAAACACCGTCGAATGCCTCGGATATGTCAAGAGCAACCGCTCGAGATTCTCCAAAGTGTTCAATTGCGTTGTTCCAAACATGTGTTACATAAGTCAGAAGATCTCCGGTTGATCTATGTTTACGAATCGTTCAAGATATTTTAGAGGATGCTGATTGATAACCTTTTCCATGACTTTCGATATTATTGAAAGCAGTGCGAATGGTTGGTAGTTATCTGGCAAGGTCTTTTTGCCTTTTTTAGGTATCGGCTGAACCGTGGCACATTTCCAGCAGGACGGAAGTATTCCCTTTCTGTAGGATAGGTTGAAAAGTCTACAGAAAACTGGTGTTAGTTCCCTTGCACAGTTTTTGAAAACTATGGCAGGTATTCCGTCAGCGCCAGAAGCCTTTTGGTGTCTAGCTTTATTAAAATACGCTTTATGATACGCTGTCTGAAGATAACATCGGGCATCTTTGAATGCAATATGGGAATAGTAGGTGGTGTGTTTCCTTGGAAATCGACAGTAGAATGTAAAGCAAAGAGTCTAGCCAACAAGTTCGCTCTCTCAACAGGTGTCGTTGCAATAGAATTATCTGGCCGTGTGAGTGGTGGTATGGTGGATTTAGTGAAATTTTGACTAACTGCCTTAGCGACTGCCCAAAAGGACCTGGAATTGTTGGGACAAGCGAGAAGTTTGTTTCTAATTCATTGATTGTGTGCCTCCTTCGTTTCGTCGATAATTCCTTTGCATCTGTTCCGGGCACAAACAAAAGTGTTACGATTTATGGTGTTAGGATTTTCCCGCCATTTTCGGCAAGCAATATGTTTAGAAGCATCAGCTTCTTTGCAATTTCGGTCAAACCAAGGCTTGCCATTGGGGGGGCATTACTTCGAAAAAGGTATGTAAGCTACCATACCAGCCAAAATAACATCGGAGATCTCCCTGGCGCAGTCAGATGGGTTGTCGGATCGAAAACAAACGTCCATTCAAGGGAAAGTTCGAAAATATTCCATGAGATCTTCCCATCCTTCGAACACTTTCCATGAAAATACTTGTAGAACAGATTCAAGTCTCCAACCGTTCTTCGATGTTCCAGCGAATCAAGGCCGCCGGTCAGTTCCGGGTTTCCAACAGCTCTTCTCTGAACAGAATCCAACAAATGAGAGCAGTATTCCATAGTTGGTCGTTAAAACGTTTACCCACTTCTTCACCAACGATATCGACTTTTTGATATGTTTAGCAGCCGCGCAATTTTTCAATTTAGGCCCCTTTGGATGGGAATGAAGAAAGACTACCTTAAACCGACGCGCAAACAAGTGACTCATTTTGGATTTTTCGTGATTTCGACGAAAGTTCGGAATCGACTGATACTTTTGCGAAAATGCGTCTCCTCTACCGCTAGAACCGCATTTACCAAAAATGAATTATCACGGATACGTTCTTACTTCGCAGACTGTATATTAATAACAAAGAATAGATGAAACCATGATTCTTTGAATCGTCACACGGCAACCAATATAATGGATGACCGGTAATAGCTACAGGAAATCAGATAACGTGAAACGGTGGAGACTATCATATGTGAACGTGTAACGGTATGCGATCAATTTAAGGAACCATTTTTAATCTTTTAGGCCTTAGGTCTGAAACTGTCTAATTTAGGTACCTGGAATGAAAAAGTCTGTTTAAAAATATCTGTAATTTCCAAAATGCTGTAAAAAATAGGTAAAAACATAATTTTTCATTCAAATTGGCCGTGCTTATGAAATTTTGAATATTTTCTCTAAATATCTTGCTATTACTTGCTGGTAGAGGTCATGGAACTTCCGCTTTCGTTAACACCGTGTCTTGCTGATCACTTTGGCCTTTGTGTAAATTTCCAAAAAATGAATATTTAAAAAATAATGTATACGGATGCAAGCGTCTGAAACTACGGACTGCTCGGGCGTGTCATCTATGAATCACCAAACTAGCACATGCATGTTTTATTGTATATCTGAGATCGTCAACTAGCCGAGGCAAAGAGGAGAATCACAAACACTTTGTATCAATAGGAGATACTTAAAAGACATACCCTCAAAAGTGTCAGTAGCCAACAAAGCACAGCGCCATCCAATGTCAAACCTCCAAAACTTTTATTTCAAAAGCGAAACGCATAAGTAAAATAAAATTTAGAACCTTTTTTTGGCATAAGCGAATATAGTATTAGTATCTCTATTAAATGAATAACAGTAACTGTAAAAATAGAGTATCAATACCACTACTGGATGTTTAGCGGTAACTCTGAAAATTAAAGATCTATTTAAACGGGAATTTTGCCTTCCCAGCTATAGAGATTAATACTCGGTATATATCACCACTACACCAAACACTTTATTTTTGCACTTGACGCGCGTTTCGCTAACCATGTTAGCTTCATCAGGAGCGATAATTGACTAAAGCTAAACTACAACTCTAACCTATTTATACTTTTGTATTCGTTCAACAATCTCCTTAATCTTAGATTATCCAATGTTACAAGATGATCAGCTTCAAGGGCATGTTCGGCAATGCTAGACTTTATGTTCTACTGTATTTTAAGTGTGCTAAATGTTCTTTAAATCGTGTTTTAATTGACCTTTTAGTTTGCCCAACATACTTTTTGTCACAATCATTACAACTAATTTCATAAATTCCACTTTTCTTACAATTAGGAATCTTATCTTTGGGATTTCCTAAGATATTCCTCAGATTGTCTGATGACTTATAAACTAAGGTGAGGCCGACCTTATTAAATACCTTATTGAGCCCCTTGCTATATTTCGGATTATATGGTATGGAGACATACTTGGTCTTATTTTCTTCACGTGTAAAAAAGGTGGAATTCTGAATATTAAACCTAAACTTATGTGTATTTATTAACTTATTTACTAAGTCATCGTCATAACCATTAACTCTAGTTATATTTCTAATACGATTCCTTTCTTTATTAAAATTTACTCTATTCAGAAAAGAAAATAACACCAAGTATGTCTCCATACCATATAATCCGAAATATAGCAAAGGACTCAATAAGGTATTTAATAAGGTAGGCCTCACCTTAGTCTATAAGTCATCAGACAATCTGAGGAATATCTTAGGAAATCCCAAATCCCTAATTGTGAGAAAAGTGGAAGTTATGAAATTAGTTGTAATGATTGCGACAAAAAGTATATTGGGCAACCTAAAAGGTCAATTAAAACACGATTTAAAGAACATTGAGCACACTTAAAATACGGTAGAACAGAAAAGTCTAGCATTGCCGAACATGCCCTTGAAGCTGATCATATTGTAACATTGGATAATCTAAGATTAATAAAAAATGTATCTGATAGGAGATTGTTAAACGCATACGAAAGTATGGAAATTATAAAATATAAAAGCAGTTTAAATAAAGTCCCCTCTACTGATTACTTGACTGGAACTGATGGCCTTGCCTATTCCATTAGTTCCGCCTGAGTAATTCAAGGGTTAGGCTAGGTATAAATAGGTTAGAGTTGTAGTTTAGCTTTAGTCAATCATCGCTCCTGATGAAGCTAACATGGTTAGCGAAACGCGCGTCGAGTGCAAAAATAAAGTGTTTGGTGTAGTGGTGATATATACCGAGTAGTATCATTGTGCCAAAGATTCCACATTCCCAACTTAGCTATAGAGATGTCTTTAATACTTCAACCCCTTCCCCCACTATCTTCACTTTTTGAACGGGATCGCATTTTCAATTCGGAATTTTTCAGCAACGCAGTAGTTGTGCCTGTGTTGGCAACAGCACTCGGTTTTCCCAAGCGGTCATCCATACACGTACCAGTCGAAGTCTCCGACCATCACTGATCTTTAAAAGATAATGCCCATCACTGCATAAATATAATTAAAATATTAATACAAATGTCATTCCAGTCGTCGAAACCCAATCAATCCAAAGGCTCGGTTTCAACCCACAGCAGTTCCAGTGGCGTCTCGAGTGGGATGTCTAGCCCGTCTGGCTCGATGGCTCAACATAACCACAATAACAGCAAGAGACTCAACTGGAACCCATTCAAGAGAAACCATTCGACGAGTAGAGACGGAAAGGATTTCTTTGACAATGTTATATTGAGATAAGAAAGTTAAAAATATATTTTCAGCTAAACTTTTCAAAAAGTAATGTGAAATTTAATTGTGTATTATAATTAAGTAAGAAATATATATATATATATATATATATATATATATATATATATATATATATATATATATATATATATATAGGGTGTCCCATTTAACTTGAAAAGTAAGCTTTGTCGAAAAAAAATGTCTCAAGCAAAAGTTGCAGGACTCAAAGGGGAACATACAATGGTAGTAAGAAATTGGACCTCGAGTGACGTTTTCAAGGTCGAATCAAGGTCAACTCAGTTTTTTTAAAACAGAAACCAATATATTTTTTCTGTATGGAAAAATAAGAAACTTTTGTTGAAAACATTTTTTTTGAAAATGTCAATTTATTATGGTATGATATGGTAGCAAAAAAGAAAACAATTTCTAAACTTCAAGAATTCTTAACACAAAAACCATCAACTTTTAAGAAAAAAATGCAAGAGGCAAAATATGCTTAAATTTAAGCAAAGAATCCTTAAACAAAAAAAAATTGATACGCTTTTTTAATCCTACTTTTTTATTGATATGAAAAAAATTGGCTTAAAAAATGCATAAAAAACACAACAATTCTACAAGAATCTCTTATTATTATTTGAAATTTTTATGATATTTAGTGAATAAAGAAGATAAATTTCAGTTGCTGTAAAAATATTAATCAGTTAGTTAAATACGTTTAGAAATTGTCGTTTTCTTTTTTGCTGAGTGCCATAAAAAATTGACATTTTCAGAAAAAGTGTTTTCAACAAAGTTTCGTATTCTTTTATGTAGAACACGAATCTGTAAAAAAATATATTAGTTTATATTTAAAAAAATTAAATTGACCTTGATTTGACTTTAAAAACGCCACTCAAGGTCAAATTGCTTACTGCCATTGTATGTCCCCCTTTAAATCCTGCAACTTTTGCTTGAAATATTTTTTTCGACAAAGCTTATTTTTCGAGTTATTCGTATTTTTCAATAAATGGGACACCCCCGATATATATATATATATATATATATATATATATATATATATATATATATATATATATATATATATATATATACACACACTCCTGGACAAAATGAACGCAACAATACATGAAATCATACAAATCTCTATAATGAATTAATTTTAATAATTTTTTATGAACACTGGTTACCCTAAAAGTTAGAAAAAACTTATTCGGATACTTTAAAAGTGAATTAGCTACCAAATTTCTCAATAAGATTCGAATTAAAATTATTCTTAAGACCTAATAACAAAATCGTTGAAATTATGTATTAATAATGACAAAAATAAACTGGGACACTAGTAGCAAAATTAATGGTGTAACTGGGACACTAGTAGCGTGTGTTGCGTCCTCTACTTCTTATGACAGCGTTTATGCGCCTAGGCATGCTTCTAATTAAATTTTGGATAAAATCTTGAGAAATTTGCTCCCATTCTGTGATAACTGCATTTTCAAGTTCCCTCAGGTTTCTAGGTGTAGGTATATGATGTTTCACATTTTCCTTAAGATACATGTTCTAACGGATTCAGATCTGGGCTTTTTGGTGGCAACTGCATAATCGGTATATCAACTTGGTTAAGATAATCGAGTACCTCCCTAGCCACGTGAGGTCGAGCGCTGTCTTGCATGAACAGGAAATTGGGCCCCACAAAATGACCGAAAGGCATCACATGTTCTATTACAATATTCTTAAGATAGTAGTCAGCATTCATGGATCTCGTACGGACAGGCACTCTGTGCGGGCATCAAAGCAGATGTCATCCCAGAACATAACAGAGCCACCGCCGAATGGAATCCTGGCAGAGATATTGCAAGGAGCAAACCTCTCTCCTGGTCTTCGCCATACTCGCTCTCGAACATCTGGATGTTTTAGACTAACCCTAGTTTCATCTGTGAAGAAAACTTGCTTCCAATCATCCACAGACCAGTTTTCGTGATTTCGAGCAAAACGTAACCTGGCAACTCTGTTCTCTATAGTAAGCAAGGGCGCAATGGGTGGTCTCCTACTGTTTAATCCAGCTTCATTTAACCGTTTTCTAACTGTTTTAGAAGAAATTGTGACATTGCGAACAGCTTCGAGTTCGTTTCTTATTATAGAACTAGTGACAGTCCTGTTTCTTAAAGCATATTGTCTTATAAAACTTTCATCTAGGTCGCTAGTGCATCGTTTTCGCCCTTGCCCTAGCCTTCTAGAATAAGTTCCTACTTCATTCAAGCGTCTTACCATACGATTTATTATGGAACGATGTTTGTCTAACAAATTGGCAATATAACTCTGACAATATCCCTCGTCCAATAAAACTGAGGCTCGCACTACCTCGTGTTCAGTTAAATTCCTTGTTCGATTCATTTTTTTAATTCTTCGGGGTCAAAAATAAAACAGTCTACCATAAAAACGTATTACTTTGTAAAAGGGAACAATTTATAAGCTTACTTTTAAAGCAAATCTATCGCATTATTACAGAAAATTGTTTATCTTCTAAAAAATTCTTTAAAACTGTAAATCTAAACGAATTGTTTTGATTTCTGTCATGAACAACGAAACAAAATATGCATAGCCTACTATTCAAATACTCGATAAACTTTAAAACTGACATAAGAAAAAGATAAATTAATTTTCAGATTGTTGCGTTAATTTTGTCCAGGAGTTTATATATATATATATATATATATATATATATATATATATATATATATATATATATATATATATATATATATATATATAGTAAAAGCACTGAGCAATAATATGTACATTAAAAATATTTTCTATTGTTTAAATTCATCAGAGGCTTTTTGTAAAATATATTTTTAGCAATTTATTTTTTACGTTATAAAGTCTTTTAGTAAATTAAGGCTAATTAACTTTGTTAAGCAAAAATAAGTCAAAGTACTGATATTTTTTAAGTACTTGAAATTTAAATTTCTTGGGTCTCCTTAAATAAATCAAGATTTTATTAGATACGAGTAATAAGAAAACAGTTTATAAAATAACCAATTTTTTTTAAATGGTCCTGAATCTCCTTGTTTTTGGCCAAAATTTCCACACAGTTACCAAAGTCGGCAGTGTTATACACACAAGTTTTTGTGTGATTTGAACTTAACGGTGTATCACAACTGAAATACACTATTTACTTATTGCTAAACTTATTTTTTAACACTTAAGGCACGTGGACCTTCATTTTAACAGTCTACTTTCGGGTTCTTGTGACGAAGAGAGGCGTGTTTTAAGGTGGATATTAGAATGAAATTTCACGTGGCCGTTTGTGAGGATGTTTTATTATCTATTGTTTAATACAGTGGCTTTTAGAGGTTCTGCCCGATGTAGTAAGAGTGCAAGTCAGAACTGTAGATGACAGAAAAGGTCACTGGCTTGGACTCTACCGAAACAGGAAGCGTTTGATAATTCTCCGGTCATAAGGAAGAGTCATCTCTGTCATATCTTTGTCGCCTAGGAATTATCAAACACGCCCAATATGAAAAATGTCAAAAATATTAAATCGTGATAATACTTTCATGTCACTTAAATTTTAATATCTAGTTAAGTTAGTTAATTTATTGATGAGAAAAATATGGCACAATTAAGAAATGAGCACGTGATCCAGATTATATACAGTGACTCACAGCTTAAATGTCGCAGTCGCTATAAGAAAAGACTAAAGAGTCTTCCAAAAAAGTATGAATTACTTTTTGTCTTAAATATGCCTTACTTAATTAACAATAAATAATTGATCAAATCATATGCAATTCTAACGTCACAGCTTAAATGATGCTGTTTTCAATATCTAATTTTTATGCACTAGCGACGAGATGCTGCTTTAGTATATCCAAGTACACATATTGGTTCATATTCCCTTCGACGAAATGCATGTTACCTACTCCTGCTGATGACATACAGCCCCATAACATCATTCCACCTCCACCGTGCTTTACCGTAGCTTTCATATTTTTCAGTTTTAATTCTTCGTTAGGCTTTCTCCACACTGATATTTTTCCATCGGACCCAAATAAGTTTATTTTGGTCTCATCAGCAAATATTACTGAATTCCAGAAGTTCAAGTCTTTATTGATATGCTCTCTGGCAAATTCCAATCTCACGCGTCTATTTCTTTGGCTAATGAAAGGCTTATTTCTAGCAGTTCGACCATGTAAATTATTATTTCCCAAGATCCGTCGAACTGTTTCGGGGTTACACCTTTTTCCAAACTGTCTTTCCACCTCGGCGCACAACTTTGCCGCACTTTTTTTTGGATTATTTGATACCTCTCTTAAAATCCATCTTTCTTCACGTTCATTTCGAGTCCGCAGTTGGTTGCTTTATAACTGTCCAAATGTTATTAACACACCAGCCCAGTCACCAGACTTAAATGGAATTGAAAATTTGTGGCTGACATTAAAAAATAAAGTAAATAGTGCCCCAATATCAAATAAAAATGAATTAAAAGTAAAAATTACTGAAGCATGGAACACTGTTTCCCCGGAGTATACTAGAAAGTTAGTTGAATGAATGTCCAGAAGATTACAAGGCGTTACTGATAATGAGGGAGGCCCGACCAAATATTAGCAGGCTTATTTCAAATTCTACAGTTTGTTTTCGATAATAATTTTGGTATATTGAATTTTGCGTCATTTAAGCTGTGACGTTAAAATCGCATATAATTTAATTAATTATTTATTGTTAATTAAGTAAGGCATATTTAAGACAAAAAGTAATTCATACTTTTTTAGAAGACTCTTTACTAATTTAATTTCAATATGTTGTTTTTTCCAAATAAATAAAGAGGCACTGAGACCAGTTAGTCTTTTCTTATAGCGACTGCGACATTTAAGCTGTGAGTCACTGTAGCTTAAAATTACGCTCTGCCATTTTTTTTTCCCTTACCCAGGCCTCGGATTCGCTTTTTCCTACCTAATTCAGTCGATATGAGCAACTTATTATTTGCTAAAATGATTTTTACTGTTTTTATTATTTTGGGGGACTAATGTACTGTTTATAAAAATATGTATATAATTATTATTTATTTTTTAATATTGTTATTCATTTCGACTCTTTATTACTTTCAAGATATTTTTGTTATTAGTGCTAATACTTCTATCTGTAGTCGTTTAGAATTCATAGCGATAAAAAAAGTATATTTTATTTACATGTTAAAAGATTGTTGTGTACAGTAATGCAATATAATTTATGTACCAGGTATTTGGTGAAATTATTTATTCTCTTCCCTCGTCAATATAAGTTGTAAAACACTTTTGAATTCAGACTTTCCTCTCAATGCAAAGGTTCCTCTTTGAATTTACTACATGGGGTGAAGAGTTCCGAGACGATTATATTTTTCAACGTATGTAGTTTCCTTCAAGAGCGATACCCTTGTTCCAGCGCTCTTCCAACATTTGGATACCTTTTATATAGTACGATTTATCAAACGACCCATTCGAGCCAAATCTCTTTCTCTGGAGCCACCTTTTCAAATATAGAAAGAAGTATAATCGCTGGAATGTAACGAAAGACTGATTTTGGCAAATTTCCACTTTATTTAGTTTCACTGAAACTGTATGACGCGTTTCGCTATACTATAGCTTCGTCTGATACACAATGATATTTGAATTTTTTGTCATTGTCTTTATTGAATTTAAGTTAGGCTATGCCTCTTACTTACATTTATGATAGCTTATATTCCTATACTACTTAACCTAGGTTCTATACAGTAATCCTAATTAACTTAACCTAGGACATTGGGTTTTAATTACATTGGTTGACTAATCTAACTTAACTAGAGCTTAATTCTAAACTAATCTAGAACTTAATTCTAAACTTAATCTAGGTTACAATCTTCATGGGGGTGGGGGGGGCCATCGTCTTCGTCGGATATGGGGTCAGAAGGTCTTGGATAGTGATGGCGGGCACGTGGAATGCGCTCCTTATGGTGGCGTTTGGGTGTTGTAGCGCCTTTGCGAAGAACTTGATGTTGGTGGACCTCATGTGTGCCTTGATTGTTGGCACACCGAGGTCTCTATGCAATTGCCGGTTTCGGACGAACCATGGGGCTCCCGTGATCATCCTCAGGGCCTTGTTCTGTACTGCTTGAAGTTGAGCTCTGCGTGTCTTGGTGAGTTTAGACCAAGTAGGGCAGGCGTGTGTGAGTCCTGCCCTCACGATGGTTTTATAAATTAGCAGCTTGATTTTTGGTTGCAACTTACTGGACCGGCTGATGATTGGGTACAGCTTGCCCAGTAGTTGCTTGGCTTTCCTTGAGGCAGCACAGACCTGGTCTTTCCAGATGAGGTGTTTGTCATACTGGATTCCCAGGTACTTGATGGTGGTTGCCCATTGGATGCGGGATCCCTGGAGCTGGAGTTGTCCATAAGGAGTGCCGTTGCCTTTGGCGAAGACGATGGCCTGTGTCTTACATGGGTTTAGCTGGATCTTCCATCGGTCGAACCAGGGGGCGAGGACGTTCAGGTGGCGCTGCAATCTACTGGTGATGATTCTGTAGCTGCTGGATTCTGCTATGATGGCTGTGTCGTCAGCATACAGGAGTAGGGTAGTCTGATCCGTTTTTGGAATGTCGGCTGTGAAAATGTTAAAGAGGTGGGGGGAGAGGACGGAGCCTTGAGGGACTCCGGCTCTAATGGCCTTGACTTCGGAGATGGCCTTATCGACTCTGACTTGGAATGTTCTGTCAGAGACGAAGGATTGAATGAGTTTGTTAATAAAAAAGGGGTAGCCGTGTCGGATCAGTTTCAGAATGAGGCCTTCGTGCCAGACTCGGTCGAAGGCCTTTGCTACATCGAGAAACACAGCTCCAACTTTGTGACGTTTGTTGAAGCTGTTGGAAATGGTTTGGGCGAGTTTCGTGGTGTGATGGATGGTGCCATGAAGGGGCTGGAAGCCATACTGTTCGTCAGGGACAACACGGAGCGCTGTGGACTTTGCTCTGACGATTTCGAGGATGACTTTTTCAGCTATCTTGCCAAGGCCTGGAAGTAGGCTGATTGGCCGATAGCTGATATTTGAATATTATTGTTGTTACATTTATACAAATACCCTAAGGTAGGTAGGTAATAAAATTAATACTTTATGCTAATGAATATTGCTGGGAAAACCATTCTGAATATTAATTGTATAAATTGAGTAAAGGGGAGTTACCATGGGCCAGACAGGCATCTATATATATATATATATATATATATATATATATATATATATATATATATATATATATATATATATATATATATATATATATATATATATCAATCGGTTTTATAACGTCTTCCGTCTTCCGATGCCTAATTTCCACTCCTCCCGGTTTCTCCATCCCTCCTCCTCCAGATCTCTCTCTAGTACTTCCTTGTTGATTCCTGCTTCCAGCTTTGGCGTGGTCTTCCTCGCTTTCTTTTTCCATGAGGGTTCCAATTTAAAATCTTTTTCGGTAGTCGGTCTTGTGACATTCTCTGTACATGTCCGTACCATACCAACTGTTGGGCTCTGATTTCGTCCACTATATCGTGCCTTATTTCTAAAGCTCGCCTTATCGTGTCATTTGGTATGCGGTCTTTTCTGGATTTTCTGGCTGCTCGTCTCCAGAAATCCATTTCTGTAGCTTTTAGTATTTTTTCTATTCTTTCCTTTAATGACCACACCTGGGAGCTGTAAGTTATTATCCTTTTCACTATTGAGTTATAAATTCTCTTCTTATTTTCAATGGTTATGTTTTTATCCCATAGTACACTATTAAGCATTGCAATCGCTTTTCTTCCTTGGATATTCCTCTCGAATATTGCTTCTTCCAGTGTTCCGTCCCTAGATATTCTCGTTCCCAAATACTTATAACTGGCACAGTGTTTGATGGTGTGTCCTGTGGCCAGTTTCAACTCCTGCTGTTGTCCTCCGACGCACATGTACTCGGTCTTTTTAATATTGACTTCTAGGCCCCATTTTTCATATTCCTCCATAAGTTTTCGTGTCATGTATTCCATATCATCGATGTCCTGAGCGACTACTACCTGGTCATCTGCGAATGATAGCGTGTACAATGTAGTATCGTCATCCAGTGGTAATCCCATACTGCTGCATTTCCTTTTCTAGTTCTTCAGTGCACTCTCCAAATAGATTTTAAATAGCGTTGGAGATATACAGCAGCCCTGTTTGAGACCCTTTGTGACCGGGAACCCTGTTGTTATACCATATTTGGTTTTCACACTACTTCTTGCGTCTTGGTATAAGGATTTTACGGCTTTAATTATTTCGGTGCTTACATTACTCTGTTGTAGTGTTTTCCACAATCTCATTAGGGGCACGCTGTCGTAGGCCTTTTTTAAATCAACAAACAAGACATGGACTTCCTGATCAAACGCGGTTTTCTTTTCTAGGATTTGTGTCAGTGAGAAGAGATGGTCTATTGTGGATCTTCCTGCTCTACGTCCGCGTATTCCGTTTCTATTCTATTTTTAAGTATTTTTCCGTATATTCTGCTAATAGATCCTGTAACCGTTATTCCCCTATATTTATCGCAATTATTTTTGTCTCCTTTCTTATGAATTGTTGATATGTATGATATTTTCCATTCCTCAGGTACTTCTGATGTGTTAATGCATCTTTGGAATAAGTTCCTTAAAGCGCTAAATAGCTTTTCAGTTCCGTATTTTACTATCTCTCCTGGGATGTTTCCCGGTCCTGGAGCTCTACCATTTTTTAGCGTTTTACATACTTCTTTAACTTCTGATGTTGTTATCCTTATTGGGGATCCTCGTATAACTATATTTGGGTTTCCATGTTGGGTAGTTTTGAACTCTGGTCTATCTTCTGTTAGCATATTTGTAAAATATTGGTTCCATTTTTCTGGTGTTATTGGTGAGAAGATTTCTCTTTTCCGTTCTGTTCTCATATTTTTAAGAAGTCTCCAGCTTTCTGTGCTTTTTCTTCCTCCTATGTAAGTGTTGAGTCTTGAGCATGTCTTTTTCCATTGGTTGTTCTTTGTGTCACTAATCATTTTGCGTACTCTAGCTTAGGATTCTTTGTATTTTACTTTGTCGTTTGTGCTCTTTGAACTTAAGTATTTGTGATAGCTTTTCCGTTTTTCTTCAATTTCGTATTTAATTTCTTCAGCCCACCAATATGGTTTTTGCTATTTTTCACTTTTCTGTTGGTACCCTAATGCTTCCAGTGCGGCTGCGTGTAGGCATTCCTTTATATACTTATATTCTTCTTCTATATTAACAAACCCCGTCCGTTGTATCTTTTGATCCAGTCTACTCTTATATAGATTTCTGATACTTTCATTTTGTAAGCTGTCTGTATTATATCTTATTGTTGTTTCACTTGTTGTGTGCTGTGTACTTGTATCTTCCAGTTGCTTTCCCGTGTTGTTCGTGAGGTTATCTTTCCTTTCACGAGGTAGTGGTCGCTGCCACATTTTCTAATAGGTTTAATTTTACGCCTTTGTTTTGTATGTGTAGAATTTTAAATTTATCGTCAAAAAGATGATTTGATTCTGTTAAATGATTACTGTACGCTGAGTCAGTTTTGTTTTTTAAATAGCTTCTTTTATGTTCTGAAATCCGAGTTTCTAATGAGCGGCCTGTCTAACCTATTGTAACTTTTATGACAAGAACCACAATTCAACTGATACACTCCAGATTTTTTTGATCTATTTTGTTTTCCCTTTGCGTTTTTAATGAATTTTCCTAACGAGTTGTTTGTTCTAAAAGCTATGTTGATATTATATTTGTTTAATAAAACAAATTGCTGTTAACAACGGACATTCTCCTGACACCATAGACTCAATTCTAAACAAAAAATTAAAAAATAAAGCTATTTCTTTAGTATATCCCAAGAAAGAAAACACAGGAAAAAAATATAATGTTCTAACCTATTTTGGTAACACGTCAGAGAAAATTAAAAACCACTTAAACAAATATAATATCAACATAGCTTTTAGAACAAACAACTCGTTAGGAAAATTCATTAAAAACGCAAAGGGAAAACAAAATAGATCAAAAAAATCTGGAGTGTATCAGTTGAATTGTGGTTCTTGTCATAAAAGTTACAATAGGTCAGACAGGTCGCTCATTCGAAACTCGGATTTCAGAACATAAAAGAAGCTATTTAAAAAACAAAACCGACTCAGCCTACAGTAATCATTTAACAGAATCAAATCATCTTTTTGACGATAAATTTAAAATTCTACACATACAAAACAAAGGCGTAAAACTAAACCTATTAGAAAATTTAGAAATAAATAGAATTAAAAATTCAGACATCATCTTAAACGAACAAAAAGATACCTGTTTGGCCCATGGTAACTCCACTTTACTCAATTTATACAATTAATATTCAGAATGGATTTCCCAGCAATATTCATTAGCATATAGTATTAAGTTTATTACCTATCTACCTTAGGGTATTTGTACAAATGTAACAACACTAATATTCAAATATCATTTTGTATCAGACGACGCTATAGTATAGCGAAACGCGTCATACAGTTTCGGTGAAACTAAATAAAGTGGAAATTTGACAAAATCAGTCTTTCATTACATTCGTTATGAATTTCCATCAAGTAACATCCACAACAATTCAATGTATAATCGCTGGAAGCAGATCTGGTGAATCGGTGGACAGGGTGAGAAAAGGGCCATTTTTTGAACAAAAATTTGTTGACAGTTGGGATTTTATCCGATTTGAATAAATCAAACGGGAAAATACTCGTAAAATATTATACTTTAAGACAGTACTGCGGCGAAGAAGGGTAAAATTAATATAAGATATAAAAAATTCCCTGGAATACACATATTCGTGATTATAAAAAAAGAGTTATGAACAAAACAACTAAAACAATATACCTTTATGTTAACAGATAAATTTCAATAAAATATTTCAGAAAAAAAAATTTTGGAAGTTTATTATTAAATAATCTAACCGCTTAATGATATACAGAACATTTTTAGATGTATAAAGTAAGCGAAATCACATTTCTATCAACCTTACATTATTTTAGGAAAACCTAATGCTAAGTTGTTATGAATAATTTTTCAATCGTTGCATATATATATATATATATATATATATATATATATATATATATATATATATATATATATATATATATATATATATATATATATATATATATATATATATATATATATATATATATATATATATATATATATATATATATATATATATATATATATATATATATATATATATATATATATATATATATATACGAGGCTGTTTAGAAAAGTCCGTGCAAAAATAAAAACTACTTATGTGTTTGGGGTAAACCTTTTTTATTTTTCGACATAGTCTCCTTTTAGGCTTATACACTTCGTTCAACGATGTTCTAGTTTGTTGATTCCTTCCGAATAATAGGATTTGTCCAAGTCTGTAAAATATCCATTAGTGTCTGCAATCACCTCCTCGTTTGAATAAAATCTTTGTCCCGCCAGCCATTTCTTCAAATTGGGGAACAAATAGTAGTCCGAGGGAGCCAAGTCTGGAGAATAGGGGGGATGTGAAACGAGTTGGAATTCTATTTCCATTAATTTTGCGACCACAACTGCTGAGGTGTGTGCTGGTGCGTTGTCGTGATGGAAAAGGACTTTCTTGTGGGCCAATCGCGGCCGTTTTTCTTGCAGCTCGGTTTTCAAACGGTTCAATAACGATGAATAATATTCACCTGTAATAGTTTTACCCTTTTCCAGATAGTCGATGAGGATTATCCCTTGCGAATCCCAAAAGACAGTCGCCATAACCTTTCCGGCCGAAGGAACGGTCTTCGCCTTTTTTGGTGCAGATTCCCCCTTGGTAATCCATTGTTTAGATTGTTGTTTGGTCTCAGGAGTATAGTAATGTATCAATGTTTTATCCACAGTGACGAAACGACGCTTAAAGTCCTCCGGATTCTTCTGGAAGAGCTGCAAACCATCCTTGCAACACTTCACACGATTCCGTTTTTGGTCAAGCGTGAGCAATCGCGGCACCCATCTTGCGGATAGCTTTCTCACGTCCAAATGTTTATGCAAAATATTATGTACCCGTTCAGTCGAGATGCCCACAGCACTAGCAATCTCACGCACCTTAACTCTTCTGTCATCTATCACCATATCATGGATTTGATCAATGATTTCTGGAGTCGTAACCTCCACAGGCCGTCCAGAACGTTCAGCGTCACTTGTGCCCATATGGCCAGTCCGAAAATTTTGAAATCACTTATAAACTGTTCTAATCGAAGGTACAGAGTCACCATAATGTTTATCAAGCTTCTCTTTAGTATCCTGAGGCGTTTTGCCTTTCATAAAGTAATGTTTAATCACCACACGAAATTCTTTTTCGTCCATTTCTTGAAAATCACTCGACTTCCTTGATTCACACGAATGCCAAACACAAAGAAATAGACCAATATGGCTGAAACTTGGTGTGCGTTCATTCAAGAGATGCTACTAACTAAACATGACCTCGATACGCGCCGATGGTGCCATCTCTCGGACTTTGCACGGACTTTTCAAACCAGCCTCGTATATATATATATATATATATATATATATATATATATATATATATATATACACATATATATAGTGAAGTCCGTTTATAATGAACTCCAAAAAATTACTAAAAATGATTCGTTATATCCGAAGTTCGTACAAACAGTAAACAAAATCTAATATCATTTATCACTACTTTTTTATCTAGATTAGGCGCTAATGCTTAGAAAAATGAATGAAAATGAATAATAATAATTATTAAAGTAATTTTCGTTTGTACAATTTTACCTAAAAAAGAAATAGCGTTTATATAATTGTCAAGGTCACAAAATCTACTCCATATATGTTCAGGAACCTCACGAAATTCCAAAAAAATGCGACTTTCGGTCATTTTCTTAGTCATTTCTGAAATGGACGGAACATAAATATTATATCCTTCTCCAAGCTCGTGTTTGTCGTCATTATCGCTTAAAATCTTTCCATAAGTCATTGATCATAAATTAATATTTCTCTCGTCATTAATTCATTATCAGCACATACATAGTCTTCAAAATTAAAGTGATTTAACATCTTTTTAATCTCGATTTCCACTGTACTTTGTTGAATGTCAGCATCGTAAACAAATTCTAGACAATCAGAAGGATCTGCTCGATGTCTTTCAATCCATTGAGTCAACGGTAGCTCATCATCTGAGTCATATCTACATTCCTTCCTTCAAAATCCGCCATGCTTAAAACAGTTTGCAATGGTTTCTCTACTAACTCTTTGCCAAGCCATATGGATAAAATTTAGAGCGTCCAAGAGAGTTACAGAAAAAATGTTACCTTTATCGATTGTCTCTAACATTTTTATAAGTAAAAACTTTTTAAAGAATGTATCACACCTTGATCCATAGGTTGGAGTTTTGCACTTGCGTTTGGAGGCATAAAAACCAATTTTATTTGCTGTAGATCAATTTCAGGGTGCGCTGGACAGTTGTCAATCAAAAATAATATTTTACTGTTTATGAATTTTAATTCTCTGTCCCATTCGATTAGTTCGTTTTTAAAAATTTCTGATGTCATCCAGGCTTTACTGTTTGGTTTTTACTTTACAGGTAAGTGTAAGTCTTTCAACAACAATTTTCTTTAATCTGTTCCAGATATATTTGCACTTACCAACACAGTAATCCTTACTTTTGATAATTTTTCACCAACACAATTCTCTCTGCCAAACTTTAATGTCCTATCAGATGTCATCCTATAAAATAAGCCCGTTTCATCCCCATTAAAAATGTCCACATATTCATAACTTTCTCAAATTTCCGGGCATACATTGGCCAACCACCGATCAACAACAGTCATATCTACTCCTGCGGTTTCTCCTGCTATCTTACCCCCATTAATATTATGTCGCTTTTTAAATCGTTCAATTCAACTTCTAGAACAGTTAAACTCGGTGTTCTCTATTTTTCTTCCCAATCGATTAGCTTTCTCTTATAAAGTATAGCCGGTAATAGGAACATGTTCATATCGGTTTTGACTAAACCATTTAAGGAGTCCTTTATCGATTTGGTCATGTGTAGATTTTCTTACTTTTATACAACTAAAGTTTCTTTTATCATAGATTGATAAGATTTCTTGCATCTTCTTCCATATATTAGAAACCATAGATTTAGTTAAATTCAACTGTTTACAAACATCACTTTGTTTAACTCCATTTTCTATTTTCCTTATAATATCGTGTTTGTCCTCTAAAGTAAACAAACGCTTTACGACTGTACGACACTGTACGACAAAAAAACCAGTACAGCTCTAACAAATCATGAAATGAATAAAAGTTATACCTTTGATTTCAAAAACATCAAATTTATCAAAACCGAAATAAATACAAAAAAAGAGAAATGCTGGAATCCATACACAGACAGATGACACCCACTGCAATAAACGAAAAAAAAAAAAAAAAACGGATGTAAATAACATAAACCGTATCTACCTACCAGTCATATAAAGTCCTTCACGTTAAGTGGTTGTTTGTAGAAAGTAAAAATGTGTTTTTGACAGTGATTTAAAATTAACACCCCAATACAATGAACTACTTTCTAAAATAAGGCCCTCATTAATTTATACAGTTAAGTATCTGAAATTAAAACCTACGAAAAGCTACAAATATTTTAACCCCGAAATACACGACTTCTAATGTCATCTTTTAGACCAAATTTTGAAAAAGAGGTCTTTCGTAGGTCGAAACGTCAATAAATATATAACAAATCGAAGAATTGTTTTAATGATCTAATTCCAAGAACACGTAAAATATAATATATATATATATATATATATATATATATATATATATATATATATATATATATATATATATATATATATATATATATATATATATATATATATATATATATATATATATATATATATATATATATATATATATATATATATATATATATATATATATATAGGGGAACAGCTGTTTTGGTGTCGAGGTTTTTTGAGCTGATTCTATATCAATTTGATGTCCTGAATTCAAATAACGTATTCATTTGTACCTAGGAGCTCAAATTTTTAAGATATACAATTTTAGAGAAATATAAGTTACATTATTGTAACTCAAATCCGTAAGTGTAGTAAACAAAAGTAGATACGAAATTTTTATTTTAGTTATACAAAATACAATATTATGTCGTACTTACAAACAAAAAAAAAACATTGAAGAAATGAAATAGTCACTCAACACTTGGAAAGCTTCTTTTCCGCGACATTCTTGAATGTTTTTTTAAACAGTCCCTTTTTAAACTCCAGCAGTAATCTACCATCATGTGCATGTCCCATCTTCCTTGGTAGCGGTCCTCCATAACTTTAATATCTTGGTGAAATCTTTCACCTTGTTCCTCACTCATGTCTCCTAAATTTTCTGGAAAACGGTCTAAGTGGCTGTGTAAATAGTGTATTTTAATACTCATATTGCACCCTAAGGATTTAAAACTATTAAGCATCTTGTTAACCATTTCAACATAGTTTTGAGCTTTATGTTTGCCTAGAAAATTTTCTACAACTGCAACAAATGATGTCCAAGCTTCTCGTTCAACTTGATTCATTGAATTTATGAAAGCAGGATCCTTAATTAATTGTCTTATTTGTGGGCCGTCAAATATCCCTGCTTTGAGTTTTTCTGTGCTCAACTGATGCATTTTTACCCCTATATATGCAAAACAAGACCCATTCTTATCAAGAGCCTTTACAAATTGCTTCATTAAGCCCAACTTTATATGTAACGGAGGAAGTATGATTTTTTCTCTTTCAACCAAAGCGTTGTTAATGACATTCTTTTCCCCAACGTCCATGTTTTCTCTCTGAGGCCAATCTTTTCTAACCCAGTGGTGTGTTTTGTCCCTACTATCCCAGAGGCACAAGAAACACGGATATTTCGTGTAACCACTTTGCTGCCCAAGAAGAAAGTTTACCATTTTTAAGTCTACACAAATCATCCATTGATGTTCGTAATACTTTATCTTCTGCAAGACCAAAGCTATGGTATTATATTCTTCTTTCAGTTTCGTTGAGTGAGCTAGTGGTATTGAACCATATTTATTCCCATTATGTAGAAGGACACATTTTAAACTTCGCTTTGAACTGTCAATAAATAGGCGCCAATCATCTGGAATATATTCAGAAAGTCCCATTTCTTTCATGAGTCCCCTAATTTCGTGACAAAATACAAGATTGTCTTCTTGAGAAAAGAATGGTAGCAGATCTTTTTCTCTTGTACGGTAAAAGGTAATTTTGGTTCCTTGTTCCAGTAAATTTTTGTCGTTCAACCTAGAAGCCAGTACTTCAGAAGCTTTTTTCAATAAATTGAGATCCCTGGTGAGATCATTTAATTAATTTTGATTGAAGCGTTGAGGAACTGATGACGTCCCCTCATAGTCACTGTTAGTTTCATTAGCATCAGAACTTTTATTAGCATCAGAAGAGCGATCAGAGGGAAAATATTCGTCATCAGAGATATGTGGTAGCTGATGAAATGTTGGAATCGGTATTTCATCTGAGTGCGGGATAGGGCGTATTGCCGAGTCTAAATTGGGATAAGTCCACTTACTGCGGTTATTTCGATTGATTCCATTAGTATTTACTAAACAGAAATAACAATCATTGAAGTGGTTTTTTGGTTCTCTCCAAACCATTGGTACGCCGAATTTTAGACATTTTCTTTTCCCGGTAGTCCACTGCCGTAAATGCTCTGTACAAGTTTTACATACGAGATGCGGGGCCCACGTTTTGTCCTGATCACCAAGCTTAACTCCAAAGTATCCAAGATACGCTCGCTTTACAAAGTCAGTAATGGTTTGTCTGTTTTGTTGAAACATGTATTCTCCGCATATATAGCAAAACACATCAGGTTGATTTACACAACTTCTTCTTGAACTGGAACCTGAACTCATTTTAATTCTGTTCAATAACACAAAAACACTCTTTTCTTAACATAAAATAACACGCCGAATTCGATCTACTCTCATTAGTAAGAACGCAGAAACTGACGAGACTTACCCGAGTTAGGTGATTAAAAGGGTCAGTTCAGGTACCTGATAGGCAATGGTTCCACTATTTATAGATTTACCTGGAATTTACTCAATTACAGACTGACAATAAAACCATTGTACCTACATTAATGAATATATAATAATTTTAGAACTCTCATAAATGAATATACTGAATAAAAACCACATTGGTAGATAAGTTGATGTATCTAAAAAAGTAGAGCTGATAGAGAAAAACGGATTGCATGTATAGATTTAGCGTCCCAAATATAGTTAAAATCAGCTCTAAAATCCCAGGCACCAAAACAAAAATATTTTTTTGTTGCCCTGTGTAATATATATATATATATATATATATATATA
Organism: Pachyrhynchus sulphureomaculatus; assembly: GCA_019049505.1. Taxonomy (NCBI): domain Eukaryota; kingdom Metazoa; phylum Arthropoda; class Insecta; order Coleoptera; family Curculionidae; genus Pachyrhynchus; species Pachyrhynchus sulphureomaculatus. The sequence continues at coordinate 261,500,677 of CM032446.1, read as the reverse complement.
TATATATATATATATATATATATATATATATATATATATATATATATATAATTCTTAATAAGAATAATACATAATTCTAAAAATTATACACTAGTAGTAATAAAACTACCATAACCTAATTCATAAAATAATAATAATAATTCCAAGATCTGTATTCAGAATATATCAAAACTAAAATTTTCTGATGCATAAATATAAATTTTACCATTAACATCACCTAGTACATATAAAATAGTAATGTTACAAACAATATTTTTCAATGAATGCACCTAGGAATTTAAATCTATTACAACCTAATGTACAAAACAATTAAATTTTGACTAATAATTTATGATTTACAGAACTACAAGCTAAGAATTTTTACCTTACAAAACCTAACCCATAAATATACATATTTTCAATCCTGTCCTAGTCTAATGAAGGAAATAATAACGTTCCGAATTTTTTTTGTCAATACTGTATATCTAATGCATGTAAAAAAAAATCTTATATCTATAATAAAATATTTCAGGACAAGAATTCTTATTTCAAAACTTTTTTTCGGAAATATTTTATTGAAATTTATCTGTTAACATAAAGGCATATTGTTTTAGTTATTTTGTTCATAACTCTTTTTTTTATAATCACGAATATGTGTATTCTAGGGAATTTTTTATAGATTATGCTAATTTTAACATCTTCGCCACGTTTATTCAAATCGGATAAAATGCCGACTGTCGGCAGATTTTTGTCCAAAAAATGGCACTTTTGTCACACTGTGCGGTGTAAGTGTGTAAAGGCCCCTTTACACACTTGTCAAGTCTTGACAAGCATCCACAAACACAAGCGTGTGAACGACTTGTTTGGCTTGGCTTGCGTGAGCTTGGAGGAGCTTGTCACCATTCCGGTCGAGTGTCGGTTTTTATTAACATATCAAAGGACGTTTGTGACAAGCGCTTGCGACGCATTTACACGTTGGTGCGCGTTTAGTTACGCTTGTAATCTCGCGACGGACGCAGAACGATCGCAAAATGACTGGCTGGTCGAACGAGGAGGAAACTTTATCCTTTTTGGAATATTACCAGAGTGAATCATGTATTTGGAATCCTAAGGATGCAAATCATCAAGACAAAACGAAAGTGGCAGTTGCCCGGAGTCGTCTTGCCGAATCCATGGAAAAGCCAGTAAAAGAATTGAAAGCAAAAAAAGAGATCTTGGTGACAACTTTTCGCAAACATTTAAAGAAAAAACAAGAATCTTTTCGTTCTGGCTTTTGTTTTTGTTTTACTTTGCTTGTATTTCAAATAAAAGAACGATAAACCGAACGCAATAGCAGCCACGACTTCGGTGTTCGCCATGTTGACTGTTCGGAGCACACTGAGCATTCACAAGCATGAAAACGACTTCCAAATGCACGTCCCATTTGTGACAAAGCTTGGGGCTTGTCGAGGCTTGCCAAGACTTGACAACTGTGTAAACCTACCATGAGGAAGTAATTCATAGCCCAATTGATCCAATTTCATCTTTTATTTTATGTAATTGTAACCTGGTGCATTATTTTGGTAAAACAACACTTTTTTCACCATTCAAACGGTTCAATAAATTAAAGTAATAGTCTCTGATCATTGTTCGCCCTCTCTCAAGACAGTCGATCAGTATTATTCCATGCGCATCCTAAAAAAGTACTTATATTTTTGACCGCTTCGGTCGGCTTTCATGCGGTTCGAACTACTCTGCGGAACTCGACGTGTAGTAGTGGATCCATGTTTCGTCCAATATTACGACGGAGCAGATCTGCCATAACACTTATCAAGCCATTCCGGGATTATGGTTGCATATCAAAAGCAATGTTTAATCAACATACGAAAATCTTTTCGTTCTATCGTTTTGCAAAAATCAAAAGTAGCGTTACTCAAACAGCTGTAACACTCTAACTAATAGAAAAAATACCATACAAATTGTATATGAATCTTCTGAGAGTTGACACTAACTGAAGATTATATGGGTTTTTGTTAGTGCTGCCATCTTTCGGGAAGTTTCGCGAGTTTTCACCCCATGTAGTAGATTCATTCTATAAAGTGTGAAATACACTCCTGGACAAAATTAACGCAACAATATATAAAATCATACAAATCTCTATAATGAATTAATTTTAATAATTTTTTATGAACATTGGTCACACTAAAAGTTAGAAAAAAACTTATTCGGATACTTTAAAAGTGAATTAGCTACCAAATTTCTCTATAAGATTCGAATTAAAATTATTCTTAAGACCTAATAACAAAATCGTTGAAATTGTGTAATAATGAAAAAAATAAACTGGGACACTAGTAGCAAAATTAATGGTGTAACTGGGACACTAGTAGCGTGTGTTGCCTCCTCTACTTCAGATGACAGCGTTTATGCGCCTAGGCATGCTTCTAATTAAATTTTGGATAAAATCTTGAGGAATTTGCTCCCATTCTGTGATAACTGCATTTTCAAGTTCCTTCAGGTTTGTAGGTGCAGGTATATGACCTTTCATATTTTTCTTAAGGTGATCCCATACATGTTCTATCGGGACTTTTTGGTGGCCATTGATAATCGGTATATCAACTTGAATAAATTAATCGAGTACCTCCCTAGCTACGTGAGGTCGAGCGTTGTCTTGCATAAACAGGAAATTGGGCCCCACAAAATGACCGAACGACATCACATGTTCTATTACAATATTCTCAAGATAGTAGTCAGCATTCATGGATCTCGTACGGACAGGAACTAACTCTGTGCGACCATCAAAGCAGATGCCACCCCAGAATATAACAGAGCCACCGCCGAATGGAATCCTTGCAGAGGTATTGCAAGGATCAAACCTCTCTCCTGGTCTTCGCCATACTCGCTCACGACCATCTGGATGTTTTAGACTAACCCTAGTTTCATCTGTGAAGAAAACTTGTTCCCAATCATCCACAGATCAGTTTTCGTGATTTCGAGCAAAACGTAACCTGGCAACTCTGTTCTCTCTAGTAAGCAAGGGCGCAGTGGCTGGTCTCCTATTGTTTAATCCAGCTTCATTTAACCGTCTTCTAACTGTTTTAGAAGAAATTGTGACATTGCGAACAGCTTCGAGTTCGTTTCTTATTATAGAACTAGTGACAGTCCTGTTTCTTAAAGCATATTGTCTTATAAAACGTTCATCTAGGTCGCTAGTGCATCGTTTTCGCCCTTGCCCTAGCCTTCTAGAATAAGTTCCTACTTCATTCAAGCGTCTTACCATACGACTTATTGTGAAACGATGTTTGCCCAACAAATTGGCAAAATAACTCTGACAATATCCCTCGTCCAATAAAACTGAGGCTCGCACTACCTCGTATTCAATTAAATTCCTTGTTCGATTCATTTTTCTAATTCTTCGGGGTCAAAAATACTCGTAAAACAGTCTACCACAAAAACGTATTACTTTGTAAAAGGGAACAATTTATAAGCTTACTTTTAAAGAAAATCTATCGCATTATTTAAATACTCGATAAACTTTAAAACTGACATAAGAAAAAGATTAATTTTCAGATTGTTGCGTTAATTTTGTCCAGGAGTTTATAAAAAAAAATGACTAAGGCTAATTTCTGCTTTCAGGAATGAGAATATTCCTGTGATAGCATAAAATAAAATTTATTTAAATAATTCAACGCATCATTCGATTCGATTCGATTTTACTTTTAAGATTTCGTGTTTTCTGTGTAAACTTAGTGGAATAGGAGCTGTCAAATGCCTACACCACTTGAAGAAGTTTAAAGCGTATCCGTTTGTTTATATTTTTTGCCGTATTTTTGTTTCAGAAAACGAAGATATGATTGATGACCGCCAAAATACAGTCCAATAGTCAAAATATGCGCTTAGTTTATTTTAAACGGCAGGAATAGCGTCGACGCCTCGCGTCCCCATGGCCAGCGCCGGTCCCAATCGATTATGAGCCACCGTCGAGGACCATCGCGGCGCGCACTGACGTCACGACGTCATGCCAACCCGCTCCGACCACTGAAAAATATTTATTTTCGTACGGTCACATCTCGGGGAAACGATACGAGTGATAAAAGTTATTTTTGTTGGAAATTGTCGAAAAAATTAAGGAAAATAAGTTCTAGTAAGGAAAATTGTGAAAAATTAATTCCATGGGCGCGCCGAGTAAAAAACGGTGAATGGTGCAAAATGAATTACTGTAAGGACATTTGATGGTGCAAAATTTGTACGTGTATGGTGGTGGTGTCAAAGTTCTGTTTATTTTCTTTTTGAGTTCAAATAATTTTGGATTTAAAATTGTAGATTTCGGGTTAATACACGACTTTTTTGAGAAGCATGATATATTCACTGTAAAATTGTCGTAAGGGTAAAATTCTAGTAACTTTTGTGTTATCGGCCAATTTAGGTAAGATCGACAGAATACCACACAAAAATATACTTTTATGAAGCTTAAATATTAGAAAGAAGGAAATAAAGATTTTTAAATAAGCATGTTCATGAAAAAATCAAGATTGCTTTATTAATAATTGTAGTAAAGTCAATGAGTATTAAATAAATATAGACAAGGATACTCCAATGTGTCATCTTTGTCTTAAATTTTCCGACTTTGAATAAAAGAAAAGGAAATAATTCATGAGGAAAACTAAAATATATGTTGAATGTTGGAGCCAATGGAAAAAATTCCCTCCACTTATGCGAAATTACAAATATACTCTACGTGGTGTTTCCAAGTGATAAACATATTTCGAAAAATACTTAGTAAGGGGAACAAAACCCCCGAATCGAAAGTTTTAAAATACTTTATAATATTAATGTGCTGCAAATTATGTTATGTTTAGAATAAACATATTTTCAGCGACGCACTATGGCATAAATTTAAGAAAAAGTGTACAGAATTATTTACGCCCCTTTTCTTTAAGTCAAAACTGGGTCAAATAAATTCTTAGTGATAAAATTATAGAAAATACATTATTAGTCTTCCGTACGGAACACTTATAAGATGACTTCGGTGTGTGCCTGTCTGTGTGTACGTCTGTCTGTCTATCACATCCGATTTTCTCCGAAACTATTTGTCATAGAAAGTTCAAATTTGGTAATAATATAGGAATTGATGGCCTCGTCAAAGCCGTGTAGTTTTGAAAGTTAAATTTTGACTTAAGGGGTTAGTTTTGGGGGGTGAAACCGGAAGTGAAAAAAAATTTTTTTTACTAGGTCTTCGAGTGTGGTGTCAAATGAAAGCTTGTGAAAACACGAGAAAAATATGTATATATAATGCAGTACTTGGACTCACTTTTCTTTGTATTATTTTTAAAAAGTCGCGAAAAATTGTTGTCCCCCCACCTTATCTCGAAAAGTACTGATCAAAAAATTTTGAAAAAATTCTGGAATGCTCTCCACGGGATGTAGATTGAACTAAAATTATCACGAGTGCATTACCTTTAATAATTTATTTGGTATATAAAAAACAAAAATTTCAAGGTCATCAGATTTCAGTAAAGATTGGAAACAACTTTTGCTGAAAACTCCTTTGGGGTGTGTTTTGTGAACTCACTGATCATTTTATACCACCGTAACAAAATTTTTTATTTTAAAAGCAAGCAACGTACGGAACACTAATTGCGCAAGTTTAACTTACACTTGACCGGTTATTTTTTTACATGCTTTCTTTCTTTGTATAAGTAAAATTTGTTTCGACAATATGAAAAAAAAATAACCGGTCAAGTGCAAGTTGAACTTGCGCAATTAGTGTTCCGTACGTTGATTGCTTTTATAAAAAATTTTGTTACAGATGTATAAAATGATCAGTCACAAAGGAGTTTTCAACAAAGTTTGTTTCCAATCTTTACTGAAATCTGATGACCTTGAAATTTTTGTTCTTTTTTAAATTCCAGAAAAATTATTAAAGGTAATGCACTCGTGATAATTCTCGTTCAATCTACACCTCGTGGAGAATATTCCGGAGTTTTTTCAAAATTTTTCGATAAGTACTTTTCGAGATAAGGCCCGGGACAGCGATTTTTCGCGATTTTTTAAAAATAATACAAAGAAAAGTGCGCGCAAGTATTACATTATATATACATTTTTTACTCGTGTTTTCACAAGCTTGCATTTGACACCACACTCGATGACCTAGTAAAAAATTTTTTTTTTCACTTCCGATTTCACCCCCCAAAACTAACACCTTAAGTCAAAATTTAACACTCAGAACTATATGACTCTGATGAGGCCATCAATTCCTATATTATTACCAAATTTCAACTTTCTATGTCAAATAGTTTCGGAGAAAATCGGGTGTGACAGACAGACAGACAGACAGACACCGAAGTGATCTTATAAGTGTTCCGTACGGAACACTAAAAAATGAGTGTGACCTTCAAAGTTCAATTCTTAACTAAGCTTACAAATAATTAATCTAATTTAAATGAATAAAAAAAAACTTCCACCTAATCTAAATATGTGAGCAAAATAATATTTATTTATTATTGTTTACGATATACACAAAATTAGAGATTTTACAATATAAATAATGAATTATTTGCCAAATACACAGATATTTCTTTTACAAATATATTTTACTTTAATTCATTATCCTGATAATTCAAATTTGAAAAACTAATTTAAAATCGTTATTAAAATTAAATAATTAATTATAATATTATCACTAAAAATTACATCTGTCGGACGTCATTGTGTGTCTAAACGACTATGTAATTTTATATCGTGTATGCAAAATACTTGGATAATACTATTTTTAGTGTTCCGTACGGAATACTTATACGATCACTTCGGTGTCTGTCTGTCTGTCACACCCAATTTTCTCCGAAACTATTTGACATAAAAAGTTGACATTTGGTAATAATATAGAAATTGATGGCCTCATCAGAGCCATGTAGTTTTGAGAGTTAAATTTTGACCTAAGGGTTTAGTTTTGGGGAGTGAAATCGAAAGTGAAAAAAAATTTTTTTACTAGGTCATCTTTACTCGTGGTTTCACAAGCTTTCATTTGACACCACACTTCGCCCGCACCTTGAGGCCCACCTTTTACAGCCCCGTTTTAATTTCTGAGAATGGATTGAGTGAATACTGATTTTAAAAGAACTAAAGAAATTAAACATACACTAGCTCAGTTTTTCTTGGTAGAGTAATTTTTATACGTCTTTTTGGAATTAGTTTCTATCGTTGTTAAAAAATTTTTGGTTGTACTAATTTTTGGGCACCATTCATTTTAAAATAGAAAGGATCTACTTTCAGCTAAAAAATTAAAAAATACTGAAGTGTTATGCAGTTGTTAAGAAAAAGAATTTGTCTGGTACAACCCTTTTATCCTGAAAAGTAAGATAGGTGTACAGTGAAACACTAGCTTTAATCAACAAAAAGAAAATTTATTAATGATTTAAATTAAAAGTTCTAACTTTTGCAGTTCAAGAATTACAAAAACTTTAGCCTAAAAGGTAGTTATTACTAAATAGAGTTATTAAATCAGACATTTTACTTCTAAAGCTTTGCTACACCCAGTATCGAAGATTCGTGAGATTCACTTCACGATCTATCGGTTCAATTCCATGTTAAATCACTTATCTGCGGGAAATAGGTCTACTGATGTATATTTTGGTGACTTACGGTTTTCCTACGGGCTTTTAGGCCCTAAATTGAACACTTAAAACCGCTTTCACATATTCCATCACTAATTTATCGGTACTGCTTCATGACGAGAAGAGCCTACAACGGCTACTTCGTGTTAAAAAACAAAGCCCACTACAGCTTCACTTTAAAAAACTCGTATTCGACTTGGCTCTCAATAATATTGACGAAGCCTCTACTGCGGCTGGACGGACAAAGTCTGGCTGCGGCTTGATCGGAGAAAAAGCCAACTACGGCTACTGGTTGCAGAACAGCCTTCTGCCGCTACATGTTGGAAAGAACCTCGGCGGCGGCTTCATGGGAAAAAGCCTCGGCAGCGGCTTGATGGGAAAAGCCTCGACTGCGGCTGGATGGAAAAAAGCCTCGATCTGCGTTCTGCAGACCCTTAAATAATCCGTAGGAACTACGTCTCTAAGATGGCCTGCTTCCGGGAAACAAACATTTGACCAATCGCGACGTACCACGAATTGAATAAATTCGGTCGGAAACCCGCACTGCACACTGTACCACGAGCGGTTAGAAATTTCTGCGAAATACACTGCTCGATACAAAGATAAAAAAAGAGTAAATTATAAGACCAAAAACAGTAACATTACATGCTCTTAAAATCTAGGAAAAAATGAATGTTACAATATATATATATATATATATATATATATATATATATATATATATATATATATATATATAATGTAATACTTGCGCGCATTTTTCTTTGTATTATTTTTAAAAAATCGCGAAAAAATCGCTGTCCCCCTGCCTTATCTCGAAAAGTACTTATCAAAAAATTTTGAAAAAATTCTGGAATATTCTCCACGGGATGTAGATTGAACGAAAATTATCACGAGTGCATTACCTTTAATAACTTATCTGGTATATAAAAAAACAAAAATTTCAAGGTCATCAGATTTCAGTAAAGATTGGAAACAAACTTTGTTGAAAACTCCTTTGAGGTGTGTGTTTTGTGAAGTCACTGATCATTTTACACTACCGTAAGAAATTTTTTTATTTTAAAAGTAAACGTACGGAACACTAATTGCGCAAGTTCAACTTGCACTTTTTTTACATGCTTTCTTTCTTTGCATAAATAACATTTGTTTTGACAATATGAAAAAAAAAAAACCGGTCAAGTGCAAGTTGAACTTGCACAATTAGTGTTCCGTACGTTGATTGTTTTTAAAATAAAAAATTTTGTTAGGGTGGTATAAAAAAGTGACTTCACAAAACACACCCCAAATGAGTTTTCAACAAAGTTTGTTTCCAATCTTTACTGAAAACTGGTGACCTTGAAATTTTGTTTTTTTTTTATATACCAAATAAATTATTAAAGGTAATGCACTTGTGATAATTTTCGTTCAATCTATACCCCGTGGAGAATATTCCAGAATTTTTTCAAAATTTTTTGATCAGTACTTTTCGAGATAAGGTAGGGGACAGCGATTTTTTAAAAGTAATACGAAGAAAAGTGTGCGCAAGTGTTACATTATATACGAGTATATATATATATATATATATATATATATATATATATATATATATATATATATATATATATATATATATATATGTATATATATATATATATATATATATATATATATATATATATATATATATATATATATATATATATATATATATATATATATATATATTTACTCGTGTTTTCACAAGCTTTCATTTGACATGACACTCGATGACCTAGTAAAAAAAAAAAATTTTTCACTTCCGATTTCACCCCTCAAAACGAATCCCTTAAGTCAAAATTTATGTTACGGTGGTATAAAATGATCGATCAGTGACTTCACAAAACACACCCCAAATGAGTTTTCAACAAAGTTTGTTTCCAATCTTTACTGAAATCTGATGACCTTGAAATTTTTGTTTTTTTTATATACCAGATAAATTATTAAAGGTAATGCACTCGTGATAATTTTCGTTCAATCTACACCCCGTGGAGAATATTCCAGAATTTTTTTTCGAATTTTTTTGATAAGTACTTTTCGAGATAAGGCCCGGGACAGCGATTTTTCGCGAATTTTTAAAAATAATACAAAGAAAAATGCGCGCAAGTATAATATTATATATACATTTTTTACTCGTGTTTTCACAAGCTTTCATTTGACATCTCACTCGATGACCTAGTAAAAAAATTTTTTTTTCGCTTCCGACTTCACCCCCCAAAACTAACCCCTTAAGTCAAAATTTAATTCTCAAAACTACATGGCTCTGATGAGGCCATCAATTCCTATATTATTACCAAATTTCACCTTTCTATGTCAAACAGTTTCGGAGAAAATCGGGTGTGACAGACAGACAGACAGACAGACAGACAGACAGACAGACGGACGGACGGACGGACGGACGGACGGACGGACGGACGGACGGACGGACGGACGGACGGACGGACGGACGGACGGACGGACGGACGGACGGACGGACGGACGGACGGACGGACGGACGGACGGACGGACGGACGGACGGACGGACGGACGGACGGACGGACGGACGGACGGACGGACGGACGGACGGACGGACGGACGGACGGACGGACGGACGGACGGACGGACGGACGGACGGACGGACGGACGGACGGACGGACGGACGGACGGACGGACGGACGGACGGACGGACGGACGGACGGACGGACAGACGGACAGACAGACAGACAGACAGACAGACACCGAAGTGATCTTATAAGTGTTCCGTACGGAACACTAAAAACGAGTGTGACCTTCTAATTTCAATTCTTAACTAAACTTAGAAATAGTTAATCTAACTTAAATGACTAAAAAAAAACTTCCATCCAACCTAAATATGTGAACAAAATAATATTTATTTATTATTGTTTACGATATACACAAATTTAGAGAATTTACAATATAAAGAATGAATTATTTGACAAAATTTACAAATACATTTTACTTTAATTCATTATCCTGATAATCCAAATTTGAAAAATTAATTTAAAATTGTTATTAAAATTAAATAATTAATTATAATATTGTTACTAAAATTCACATCTGTCGGACGTCATGCAAAATACTTGGACAATACTATTTTTAGTGTTCCGTATGGAACATTTATAAGATCACTTCGGTGTCTGTCTGTCTGTCACACCCAATTTTCTTCGAAATTATTTGACATAGACAGTTGAAATTTGGTTGTAATATAGGAATTGATGGCCTCATCAGAGCCATGTAGTTTTGAGAGTTAAATTTTGACTTAAGAGGTTAGTTTTGTGGAGTGAAATCGGAAGTGAAAAAAAAATTGTTTTACTAGGTCATCGAGTATGGTGTCAAATGAAAGCTTGTGAAAACACGAGTAAAATATATATATATATATATATATATATATATATATATATATATATATATATATATATACATATATATATATATATATATATATATATATATATATATATATATATATATATATATATATATACATATATATATATATATATATATATATATATATATATATATATATATATATATATATATATATATACTAGCCGGGCCCGCGGCTCCGCTCGCGTAGCCTTGATTCACTACTATCGTCACTGCTTATTCCTTAATTTACCCAACGTAATAAAATATCTCCCATTATTTCCCCTTATCTCTCAATATTTCTCCTTATCTCCCATTATCTCTACATAATTTCGATTATCTAGGCTTAACTCTGCCCATCTCCCATTATTTCTCCTTATCTCCCATTATTTCTCCTTATTTCCCATTATTTCTCCTTATCTCCCATTATTTCTCCTTATCTCCCATTATCTCACCTTATCTCCCATTATCTAGGCTTATCTCGACTTATCTCTCAATATTTCTCCTTATCTCCCATTATTTCTCCTTATCTCCCATTATCTCACCATAACTCCCATTATCTAGACTTATCTTTGCTTATCTCCCATTATTTCTCCTTATCTCCCATTATTTATATTTATCTCCCATTATCTCACCTTATCTCCCATTATCGAGCCTTATCTCGACTTATCTCCCATTATTTCTCCTTATCTCCCATTATCTAGGCTTATATCGAATTATATAGAACATATGTTTAAATTTATAAAAACACGTAAATCGGATAAGTGGTTCTCGAGTGATAAGCGCACTAACGGACAGACAGACAGACAGACAGACAGAAAGACGTTGCATTTTATATATATTCTAGATAGAAGATTATAGATAACCTGGCCAGAGAACAAATGTATGAATTAAAAAAAAACACGTAAATCGGATAAGGGGTTTTCGAGTGATAAGCGCACTAACGGACAGACACACAGACAGAGCGACGTTGCATTTTATATATATTATATTCTTTACTACATGATATTGTTCCATATTTAATGCTTTAGGCAGTGTATTGTAAGAGAACGCGCTAGTGGCAAACTTTTCTCCGACTTGATTCACTATTATCGTCACTGCTTTTTCATTATGTCACCTAACGTAATAAAATATATCCTATAACCTGGCCAGAGAACATATGTATGTTTAACAAAAAAGCACGTAAATCGGATAAGCGGTTCTCCAGTGATAAGCGCACTAACGGACAGACAGACAGACAGACAGAGAGGCGTTGCATTTTATATATATTATAGATATTCTTTACTACATGATATTGTTCCATATTTAATAGTTTAGCATGTTTAAAAAAAAAGCACGTAAATCGGATAAGTGCTTCTCCAGTGATAAGCGCACAAACGGACAAACAGACAGATATACGTTACATTTTATATATATTATAGATGTAATAAAATATATATCTATAACCTGGTCAGAGAACATATTTATGAATTTTAAAAATCACGTAAATCGGATAAGTGGATCTCGAGGGATAAGCGCACTAATGGACAGACAGACAGACAGAGAGACATTGCATTTTATATATATTACAGATTATAGATTATAGATATTCTCTGCTGCATAAGATTGTTCCATATTTAATGGTTTAGGCGGTGTATTGCAAGGCAACGCGCTAGCGGCGAACTTTTTTCCGACATCATTCCCTATTTTACGTCACTACTCATTTCTTATGGTACCTATCGTAATAAAATATAGCCTATAACCTGGCCAGAGAACATATGTATGTTTTAAAAAAAAAAGTACGTAAATCGGGTAAGTGGTTCTCCAGTGATAAGGTCACTAACGGACAGACAGACAGACAGACAGACAGAGAGACGTTGCATTTTATATATATTATAGATATATATATATATATATATATATATATATATATATATATATATATATATATATATATATATATATATATATATACATATATATATATACATATATATATATACATATATATATATATATATATATATATATATATATATATATATATATATATATATATATATATATATATATATATATATATATATATAATGTAATTAAGTTGGGAATGTGGAATCTTTGGCACAATGACACTACTCAGTATATATCACCACTACACCAAACACTTTATTTTTGCACTCGACGCGCGTTTCGCTAACCATGTTAGCTTCATCAGGAGCGATGATTGACTAAAGGTAAACTACATATCTACCCTATTTATACTTAGCCTAACCCTAGAATTACTCAAGCGGAACTAATGACATAGGCAAGGCCATCAGTTCCGGTCTAGTAACCAGTAGAGGGGACTATAAGGAATAGGCCCTCTGTCTTTATTTAAACTACTTTTACATTTTATGATTTCCATACTTTCGTATGCGTTCAACAATCTCCTATCAGATACATTTTTTATTAATCTTAGATTATCTAATGTTACAGTATGATCAGCTTCAAGGGCATGTTCGGCAATGCTAGACTTTTCTGTTCTATTGTATCTTAAGTGTGCTAAATGTTCTTTAAATCGTGTTTTAATTGACCTTTTAGTTTGCCCAACATACTTTTTGTCACAATCATTACAACTAATTTCATAAATTCCACTTTTCTCACAATTGGGAATCTTATCTTTGGGATTTCCTAAGATATTCCTCAGATTGTCTGATGACTTATAGACTAAGGTGAGGCCTACCTTATTAAATACCTTATTGAGTCCCTTGCTATATTTCGGATTATATGGTATGGAGACATACTTGGTGTTATTTTCTTCGCGTGTAAAAAAGGTGGAATTCTGAATATTAGACCTAAATTTATGTCTATTTATTAGCTTATTTACTAAGTCATCGTCATAACCATTAACTCTAGTTATATTTCTAATACGATTCCTTTCTTTATTAAAGTTTACTCTATTCAGAGGGAAAGTGACCAAACGATGAACTAAAAAATGTATTGAGGCTAATTTATGTTGTTTGCAATGAAATGAATCATTAGGAATATATCTATCTGTTATTGTGTCCTTCCTATATATATCAAATTCTAATCTATTATTATTTTTAATAATTAAAATATCTAGAAAAGGCAATTGTCCTTTGTTCTCACGGACATTCACGTACGAAATTGAGAACAAAGGACAATTGCCTTTTCTAGATATTTTAGGTCTAATATTCAGAATTCCACCTTTTTTACACGCGAAGAAAATAACACCAAGTATGTCTCCATACCATATAATCCGAAATATAGCAAGGGACTCAATAAGGTATTTAATAAGGTAGGCCTCACCTTAGTCTATAAGTCATCAGACAATCTGAGGAATATCTTAGGAAATCCCAAAGATAAGATTCCCAATTGTGAGAAAAGTGGAATTTATGAAATTAGTTGTAATGATTGTGACAAAAAGTATGTTGGGCAAACTAAAAGGTCAATTAAAACACGATTTAAAGAACATTTAGCACACTTAAGATACAATAGAACAGAAAAGTCTAGCATTGCCGAACATGCCCTTGAAGCTGATCATACTGTAACATTAGATAATCTAAGATTAATAAAAAATGTATCTGATAGGAGATTGTTGAACGCATACGAAAGTATGGAAATCATAAAATGTAAAAGTAGTTTAAATAAAGACAGAGGGCCTATTCCTTATAGTCCCCTCTACTGGTTACTAGACCGGAACTGATGGCCTTGCCTATGTCATTAGTTCCGCTTGAGTAATTCTAGGGTTAGGCTAAGTATAAATAGGGTAGATATGTAGTTTACCTTTAGTCAATCATCGCTCCTGATGAAGCTAACATGGTTAGCGAAACGCGCGTCGAGTGCAAAAATAAAGTGTTTGGTGTAGTGGTGATATATACTGAGTAGTATATAATGTAATGCTTGCGCGCACTTTTCTTTGTATTATTTTTAAAAAATCGCGAAAAATCGCTGTCCCCCCGCCTTATCTCGAAAAGTACTTATCAAAAAATTTTGAAAGAATTCTGGAATATTCTCCACGGGGCGTAGATTGAACGAAAATTATCACGAGTGCATTACCTTTAATAATTTATCTGGTATATAAAAAAAAACAAAAATTTCAAGGTCATCAGATTTCAGCAAACTTTGTTGAAAACTCATTTGGGGTGTGTTTTGTGAAGTCACTGATCATTTTATACCTCTGTAACAAAATTTTTTATTTTAAAAGCAATCAACGTACGGAACACTAATTGCGCAAGTTCAACTTGCACTTGAGCGGTTATTTTAAATGAGATAAAGAAGGACTATTTTCAATAAATATCTCACATTCTACCGGGGAAACTTTAGTTAACAATTTGCCGCTAGAATGTGAGATATTTATTGAAAATAGTCCTTTATTTAATTAAGAAATAAAGGATTCTCAAGGCTCGCTGTTCCCCCTTAGGTGCATCGAAATGTCAAAGTATGCACGTTACTAAAATGCACCGTCAGTTGCACACGTGCACCGACAGTCTTAACCTGAACAAATGACAGCTTATATGGATAAACTATTTTCAAATTTACTATATCGTCACGGATTATGGCAGCTAAAATTGCGCTAAAACCACGAATTTTAAATCTCCAACTTGTATTTACAAAATGTTTCTCTGGCTAAGTAAAGTTCAATTCTAAACTTTTCAATTTTCAAAAAAAAAATCCTATAATTTGACCTCTCTTATTCTTCTTTCGTTATCGATTAGGATTCGTATCCTATTACCTGTTGTTTTAAACTTCTTTGGATGATGATTTCCAACTGTCGAACCATCGGTTGGATGGTCTTCCTCATGGTCGCCTTTTGTTAGGTTTTTGGGTCTTACATATTCTAATCAATCGGTCTTCATCCATCCTTTGTACACGGCTGTGCCATTCTTTCTTCCTCTGCTTCGTCTACTTCACCACCTCTTCCACCTGACATATTTTTCTCCCCGCAATATTTCTATATCTGTCCCGCAATGTTATTCCCAACATTGATCTCAATAATCTCATCTCAGTTGTTCTCATTTGCTTACTTGCTCTTGTTTCAGCACGAGTTTCCTTAGCATACGTTAATAGTGGTCTTATCATTGTTTTATATATTGTCGCCTTGCTCTCAATCCTCATGTACAGAGTGAGTCAACGATAAAGTTCATTATCTCATTTGTTTCGGGAATGACGAAAAAATGTTAAATACAATAGTTTTAGGGACTGTTAAGGTGTACAGTTTAAAATTATTTTTGGGTATATAGAGTATTTCAAAAAAGTGTGGCCGATATAAGATATGTTTTTTTAAATGGAACATCCTATTTTCTAATTTATTTTTAAATTCTGCCTACAATTTTATAACTTTTTTATTAATAATGTTATATACCTAAACCTAGTAATTTTTTAAAAAATACTAGTTTTCAGTTTTATAAAAAATTGCCAGTAACGCCATTGTTTCTGAAGGTGGAATACTCATAATTGGTACAAACATTTTATAGAGATGAAAAAAAAGATACATGTAACGAAATTTGAGTTAGATGCTACAGGGTGATCAAAATAAATTTATACATTTCGATTATTTTCAATTGAAAAATCTCAATTTTTTTAAATGACACACCCTGTATATTATTATATTTTTTGATAGGTTTTAGAAAACCCTCCAACTTTTATTAAGTATGTCATATACCTATTTCTAATAGTTATCGATTTATTTTGAATTTTTCAATTTTTTTAACTTCCCGGACCCAAAATGGGTTAACTGTTGAATAATACTGCATGTTATGGCTGTTAACTGCTCCATTACTGCGAAAAGTAGCTTTATTAGAAAACATTATTTTGGATAAAAAATTTGGATCGGCCTGTATTGCTCCATTCATGGTGGTACAAAAGTTTACTCGTCGTTCAAGATCACGGTCTTGGTATAGTTCCATATGAAAGGTATTTTCGCGTGGTGCGATTAGCCGTACATTGGGATGTGTCAGATAAGACAACTAGTTGACGACTACTGACTGTCTTCAACATGAAGTAAATCTCCATTCCTTTTTCCTCATTGGTAGCTTTCTAGTTTACTACTTTCCGTTTCGTATATTCAACGCTACCACTTTAAAATAGTCGAAATGCATAAATTTATTTTGAACACCCTGTAGCATCTAACTCAAATTTCTTTACGTATGTCGTTTTTTCATCTCAATAGAACGCTCGTACCAATTATGAGTATTCTACCTTCAGAAACCACGGCGCTACTGGCAATTTTTTACAAAACCAAAAACTAGTATTTTTTTTTTTAAAAATTGAAATATTAGAAAAACTACTAGGTTTAGGTGTATAATATTATTAATAAAAAAGTTATAAAATCTTACGCAGAATTTAAAAATAAATTAGAAAATAGAATATTTAAAAAAACATATGTTATATCGGCCATTAACGAAACAAATGAGATAATGAACTTTACTCTATCATTGACTCACCCTGTACTTGTTATTTCATACCATTCCTCTCACCACTCCCGCTACCTGTGCTGCCTGTATATACTATCTTTTAATAACATTTAATCAAAATTTTAATTAATTGCATATATATATTGTATTTATTACATATGTTATATTGCAAAAAAATAATTTTGGAAAAAAACAGAAACAGAAAAAAAGTTCATGTATTTTTTTTTTCATTTTAATGTTATACTACTAAAAATAAAGATAACCTTTTAAGGGATTACGTACACCTGGGTGCTGCAAAAAGTATGTATATTTTAAAAAAATATTTTAAAGGTTATTAAGCGAATAATACAAAAGAATGGCGATTATATATTTTTATTGTACTTTAAGAATTTTTTTTTAAATATGTTTTAAATTTTTTATCGGGTTAAATGGACCACTGATGAAAACTATGGCGCCTCCTTGTCTGCAGGATAACATCGCAAAAAATAATCCAATTTGCAAAACTAATGTGGTAGTTAAAAATTGTCGAAGGTTTTTTTTTCAAAAATACAATACAAAATTAATTATTTATAAAAATTTGTCTATTAGAAAAATTAAAAAAAACTTCTCGACATTTCGTAGTAAAATTAAGTGTTAAGATTTAAAAAAAAAAGTTAAAAAATATTGAAAATTTACTGAATAATATTGCAGACAGTGTCTTAAAACATAGTTTTGAAATAAAGTATCGGTTAGATTAAAAGTGAACTTACAGCTAGTCTCCCATTTCAGCTTCGTACTATAGCCTTCTTCCTCTTGCATCTTGGTGTTATTTGTAGTTTTCTGTTTTTTTTTTTTTTAGTTAACTCTTAAATCCGAAACGCAGCTGGCAAGGGGCGCGGCATTGAGTCAGGTAGCAGTCCTAATCCGACGCTAGATCACATTTAATGTTATAACTTTGTCATGGAATGGAATTTACTTAATTTTTTTTTTTGAAAAATTCTTAGAAGCATAGAGAATAAAAATCCGTAAACAAATTGAATTTTTGAAAACCTCTGTAATGAATTTATCAGTAGAGAAAACTGTCGAGCCCGCGTGGCAAAAGTCAACTGCATAATGTCGTACTGCATTGATCCAAGTTTTGAATAAAAAGGAATGAGGGCGAATGATCAACAACAATTCATTTTTCAGCTTTAACGAGTTAAAAAAAAATAGGTTTGTCAACTTTTTTTATATTTTTCCCATAGTGCCAAGTGTCTACAATTTGTTTTTCCCTATGCAGAAGGTATTCCATTAAAAAGATATATTTTCATAACCAAAACCAAACGAAGTCTTATTTATGAGTTATGCGCTATTTATTTGGAACTGATAGTAATAAAAATGTCAGTGGACTGACCGGCGGTCCTAGAACAAAGGCGTGCTATCTATTCCCAGATATTTTTCAGGTAACAATGCTCTTTTATAACGAAGTTTTATTGCCGATCAAATCATTTTATTTACATACCGTCCTATTGCCCCAATTACACTGGTCAAGACTAGTCATGCCACACGAACTTTGATAGCTAATACTGTTTTAACTAACTACCTCCATTACTAAACCGTCGAGAAAGTGTAGTAACGATTCTAACTCTTTTTGTTATGTTTGTGGTGTACTGACTTTCAAAAAACAAAGACGAAATTTCACAAAACTAGTCTTGGAGAGTTATCACCGGTATTTTGGTTTCGCTGTGGCCCATCAAGACAAATCCTGGGCCCCTCATATTTGTTGCATAACGTGTGTGAAGAATTTAACCGATTGGAAGAAAGGGTCCCGTCATATGCCATATTTACCCTAATTTACCTTCAGCCATGAGACCAGTCCCTCAGAGTAAAAATTTGCTTATACCAGTTGCATCTGCGTCCGTTGAGATTGACTATACACAATCCTCCACTTCAAGCCAATGTGTTGATGAGGACGATGACTCTGAGTTTGAAGAAATCCTAACCAAACCACACTTGATAACTCAAGGACCTAAACGATTTGGTTCGCGATTTAAATTTGTCAAAAAAGCAGTCAGAACTATTAGCATCTCGATTAAAAGGATGGAATTTGCTACTTTTTACATTTTTGGTTTAGAAGGTCATTGTTTTTTGAAATATTTTAAATTACTTAATAATATTTGTTTTTACTGCCAACCACCTATTAAAGTAAAAAATATCATAAAAGTCCATGTGGCACGACAAAGTTTCAATTTTGTTGACCAGTGTTATAAATACACACACTTAGCTTGACACTTGCCCAAACATGCCCAAGGTTTAAGCCTGTTAGTGACAAGTCAGTTAGCGTTAAAATGTCTTCTCCAGCGAAACGCCAAAAGTTCAGGCAGCTAACCCATAATGAAGAGCGTAGAGTGGAAAATGTATTTGACTACGTTAAAAACGATCAAAATTGTGATTTAAGTGTAGATGATTGTGTGACAAAATGTTCCTTAATGACCAGAGTTGGTAAAGCCACAGTTAATTGATCTTTAACAGAAGAAAAGGAGATTGTATAGACCCCCCAAAAGAGACCAGACAGAAAAGAACTTCAGCTGACAGAAAATACAAAACAAGCAGTAAGACGTATTGTTCATGATTTTTTATCGAAAAAAGAATTCCGGTAAAATTTCGTTACGGGGGCTTTTCAAAAAAAGGATTTTTTTTTTGAAATAGGCTTAAAACGGTCTAATTTTGAAAGGCTTTTGAGAAAATCTCGGGAGAAGCCGCTTTTTCACTTTTTTTATGGTAAATAAAAATTAATCTACCAGGTGTAGAAGTATGAAATTCGGATTTCAGACAACAGATGGTGCACTAATGCAATTTGTGCTATAAAGATTTGACACTGCGTCATTTTGTTGTGTCATCAACAAGTGTCAGACGTGCACGAGTGATAAATTTGAAAAGTGTGTGCATAGTGTTCTGTTGTTGTGTTCAATACGTCGAAATTTATACCGAACAAAGAGCATTCGCGGACAGCATTAATTTTTTGTTTTCATTTCAAAAAAACTGCTGTTGAATCACACCGATTACCTCGGGAAGCTTATGGTGAACATGCTCCATCGCAAGATACGTGTGAACGATGGTTTCGGCGTTTCAAAAGTGGTGACTTTGATGTTGCAAACAAGGCACGTAGAAAACCGCCAAAAAAATACGATGAGATGTGGAATTGCAAGTATTGTTGGACGAAGATGATTCGCAAACACAAAAACAACTCCGAGCAATTGGGCGTTAGTCAACAAGCTGTTTCCAATCGGCTACGAGAGATGGGAAAGATTCAGAAGACCGGTAGATGGGTGAACGACAGGCAAATGGAAAAGCGCAAAAACACGTGTGAATTTTGCTCGCTCGGTACAAAAGGAAGTTGTTTTTGCATCGTACAGTTACAGGGGATGAACGGTGGATTTATTTTGAGAATCCCAAGGGCAAAAAATTATGGGTAAACCCAGGCGCACCATCCTCATCGACCGCAAGACCAGAGGGGCGTCGTCTATTATGAGCTGTTAAAACCTGGAGAAACGGTTAATACTAAACGTTACCAACAACAATTGACCGATTGGAACCGTTCACTGCTTGAAAAAAGGCCAGAATACCGAAAGAGGCAACACAAAGTCATTTTTCTTCATGACAATGCCCCATCACATACGGCAAAACTAGTTCGCAACACGTTGGAAGCACTCAGCTGGGAATTTCTACCCCATGCGGCTTACTCACCAGACTTGGCTTCTTCCGAGTACCACTTGTTTACATCGATGGGTCACGCACTTGCTGAGCAGCGCTTTGGTTCGTACGAAGATGTGAAAAAATAGCTCGATGAATGGTTAGCAGCAAAAGGGGAAGATTTTTACTGGCGTGGTATTCACAAATTGCCCGAAAGATGGGAAAAATGTAAAACAAGCGATGGAGCATACTTTGAATAAAGCACTTTTTATCATTCTTCGGAATTTAACATGTTTTTTTAGAAAAAAAAATCCGCATTTCATACTTGCACACCATATCATTGACAACTGTCGATAACCACTGATCGAAACTGTCAGTTGTTTTCGGAAGAATAGGCTCCGTTCACACTAATGAGTGAAATGTAGAGGTTAACCTAAACTTTTAAAAATTAAATTTTTTTAAGTTATAATCTAATCGTATCACAAAATTATTTATTGTCATTTTTTAGGTAAAATTTCGGTAGGCGGGCTTTTCAGACAAAAGAAGATTTTTTTTTTAAATGGGCTACAAATGGCCTAAATTTGAAAAATGTATGAGAAAAGATAAAGAGGTAACCGTTTTTGTTAACCTGAACTAACCGAAACTAACCTGAATTAAATAATCAGCAGTTACAAAATACATTAAATGATGAAAAAAAAGTCCTACCTTAATGTGAAAAAATGATATACGTGCTATATTAGTGACTAGGGATCAGAGTTTGTTCAGGTTAGCAAAAACAGCCTTACATCGATTTTTTTTTATCCATCTTTCAAAATTAGACCTTATGATTTGTTCTCTTCGTGTTGTTTTCCGCAAAGAAAATTTCACAGCAAAGTTTTACTATGACTGTAAATGTAGCATGATCGTGTCGGCGCCTGCGCATAAACGAACTAAGTTCTCCCGAGCAGTGTCTATCAGTGATTGTCAATAGCATAGTAGACTTTCGTACGCTTAAGTATCAATGTTTATATTGCCGAAAAACGCAGTTTAAGCCTATTCCAAAAAAAATCGTTTTCTAAAAAGCCCGTGTAACGAAGTTTTACCAGAATTCCAACTTTGGATATGATCCTGCAGGCTGCGACAAGCCACCCAGAAATACCAGAAATGAGTGGAGTAAAATTATGGAGTGTTTTAAAAGGTATGAATTTTTATTGGAAAAAGTGTGAAAAAAAATCTTTATTTATAGAAAGTGAAGAAATTGTACACTGGAGAAGAGACTATTTAAGAAAAGTTAAGAAAGCTCGCTCTGAAGGAAAATTATTAAAATATAATAACATAATAATTACTTAAATGAGACGTGGATAAATGAAGGGTATACAGTCAAGAAATTTTGGCAAGATGGAAATATCAAAAATATTCGCCAAGCATTTCTCTACTGGTCTTAAACTGCCATCCGGTAAGGAACGTAGGTTAATTATTACGCATATTGGATTCGCTTCCAGTGGTTTTATAAACGGAGGTCTTTTAACCTTCGTATCCAAGAAAACAGGAGATTATCATGAAGATATGAATTCCGATGTATTTGAAGATTGGTTTTCGCAGATGATAGACTTAATACCAGACGGTTCTATTATTATAATAGATATTGCAAGCTATCATTTTAAAAAATTAGAACGAACGAACCTTGGGTTTTCTGAAAAAGGACATCAAATCTTCGATAACCGAGAAAATCATTTTATTTCCAAAAGACAGCGTTAAGAGAGAATTATTAGAACTCGTAAAGGTTAAAGTTTTCAGATATAATGGCAAGTACACAAGTTTTGCCATCGACGAAATGGCAAGAAAACATAATATTACTGTTTATCGCCTGCCACTTTATCATTGCGAGTTCATTCCGATAGAACTTATATTGGCACAGGTTAAAAGTGAAGTCGCTAGGAACAATACGTCCTATAACCTAGCAGACGTACAAAACCTTTTTCAGAATGCCATATCTAATATTTCCATAGAAAATTGACGAAAATGCGTCGAGCATGTGTTGAGGATGGAAGATAAAATGGGGACTGTGGACATGCCAGTGGATGTCATTGTTTAACCTTTAATTATACATGTACATTCAAATGAGTCGGACCATGATAGTTTTTCAAGCATGTCGGAGATAGAAGATTGGTAATACTTTTTTTTATTGTTATTTGATTTCCTTATTTGTATATTTTTTTAATTAATAATGTTTCATTATAATATGTTATTCATTTCTAATAAACTTTTAAACATTATAAAACTGTTTCATTTATATTATTCGCAAATAATACGTATACGCTCAGGCGCACCACCACTGGCCAGAACTATTTCAGACTATTTAGCTCAAAACAACAAAAAAGGGTCGTTTTCATATTTTATTCAAACACAAGAGATTGCGAATATTAGACTGATGCCAGATGGTATTCCAGTAAAGTTATTGAACTGTTGCATTACAGGTAAAATGTAGGTAAAACTCTGGGGCCCTTACTACTGCTTGATGCTAATTTGCATAATTCTAGATCAGGGGTGCTCAAACTTGAACTGCTGGCGATCTACCTCAATATTGTTAGACTACGATCGATCGACTCTGAGAGGCTGCAAGTAAGTGTGATGTAGGATTGTCGTCTAGGTAGGGTGTATCGTGGCATGGATATTAGTTTTCCGCACAATATGCATTTTTTTAGTCAAGGTAAGTGTAGGTCTGCTCTAAAATGTCAATGAAAAAACTCATAATTATTCAAAATTGCGAGTTTATTGGTTCTTACAAAACAAACGAGTTCTAGTGTCTAAACTTAACTAAAGAGTGACTTTGGATGTTGAAGCGTGGCACTGCATGTCCTCAGCATACTTTTCATAAGATGGTACGTAATTACCGAGTGCTAATCGCAAGCATGATGACATATGTTCGTCAGCTAATCGATTGCGATATTTTGACTTAATTATCTTCATTTCAGAAATTGCAGACTCGCACAAGTAAGTTGACCCAAACATTGCCGTCAGTTGACGGGCGATTTGCCTTAGATTCGGATATTAATCTTCAGATATAAAACACCAGAATTTTGTATCAGATGCTGTGGCTTTGAGATGTATATCTGATATAATCTGCACTAACTCATTTTCAACAGAACATGAGTCCATGTTAAACTGACTTGCTATTTCAGTAGCTAATTCCTCAATGTTTTTACACGAAAAAGGTTAACTCATAAATGATGCGATATTTGCCAATTTACTGAAATCATAAAAACGTATTTCGAATTGGCCCAAAATATTTGATAATTCTGCCTCATAAATATCATAATTCAACTAAGGAATCCTTGCTCTCAAAGACGGAAAATTTTTCAGATCCTTTCTTTTCAGTTGATCTATCATAAGTTGCAATTTACTTTTGAATGCGTTTATTGCGCTAATCATCTCAATAATAGTTTTTCCTTTACCTTGAAGCTCCAAATTAATGGTGTTTAAATGCATTGTGATGTCTGTCAAAAATGCCAAATCAGTCAGCCATTTTCCGTTTTTTTTTCAGCATCTGAGTGTCATCACCTCTTTCGTCCAGAAGAGCTGTTATTTCGGGCAATAATTCTTGAAATCTTTCTAGGAATTTTCCGCGACTCAACCACCTGACGTCCGTGTGAAGAACTAAATGAGTGTGTTCAGCTGACTCACTACCTTCCAACTGCAATTTAAAGAGCCGTCGTTGCAAGCTAGGTGCACGGATAGAATTCACAATTTTTATTGCAATGCCCATAATCTCCTCCATGTTTAGAACTTTTGAACACAAAACTTGTTGATGTATAATGCAATGGAAGGAGAAAAATGAAGAGAAATTATCATTAGCTCGACACAATGCCACAAAACCGTTTTTGTTTCCAGTCATTGCTGGTGCTCCATCGGTTGTAATGCACACTAGTTTATATATTGGTAGCTTGTAGTTTGTTACAAAATTGAAGAAAACGTCATATATATCTTCGCCACAGGTCTTTCCTTTCAGAGGAACACATTGTCAAAAACTCTTCCTTAGCCGACATGTCATTGAATACCATTCGAATAAAAATACACAGCTGGGCAGTGTCTGTCATATCGGTGGATTCGTCGAACTGTAAAGAAAAGTATGTACATTCCATGATATCATGTTTTAGTTTATCTGCCATGTCCTGACTCATGGCTTCAACACGCCTTGTGACAGTCGGACGAGATAACTGAAGTTCTCTAATAGCAGACATAATCTCTGTTTTATTTTTAAAATCTCTCCAAATAAAGTCTCACCCGCTTCAATAAATGCTTCCTTCACAACCAATCCATCATCAAATGGTTTCTTGTGTTTCGCCAATATATGAGATATTTTAAATGACGCGATCGTTGCAGCTTTTGATTGTTTGGCTAGTCTTGTGAACATGGTTTGTTCTTTTTTTTCAAACAAGTTATCAAATCACGTACTTTTCGTTTTCTTAATTCACTCTGTGACGGAAAATCCTTTTCATAGTTTTTATGAACCGTTTTATGATGCCTCTCTAAGTTCCCACGCTTAGGTATTGCAACTGACGCACGGCAAATGAGACAAATGCACTTATCCTTTACCATACAAAAGAAAAATTCTTCCTCCCAATCGTTATTAAAATGATAAGTTTTACTTTTCTTCGCCGCACTCATTTTGGACTATTTATTAATAAACTTTGTATCGATGTATCGCCTTCAAGTTACAACTCAGATTGATTCCTATTCCCGCAGGCGCCACATTTATATCGGCGCGAACGAAGTCTCGAATGTTCCCGTCAAACACGCCGTCCGAAGTTTCTAGAAAAATCGGCGAGAATCAAAAACGCGGCTTTTCTTTGACAAGTACCGCGCGTTCCTTTGATAAAGTCGCCTTTTGCCGCTAGCAGGGGGTTATTACGATAAAAGAAAGTGATGAGGAGGTTATTCTGGCCTAATTGTGGATCGAATAAATTTTAGTAGTTTATTCATTACATTTTGTTTTAGTTACCTAAAACAAAATCTGTGAATAGTTCTATATCGGAATTTTTTTCTCGAGATCGACTCAAAAAGCACTCGCGATCGACTTGTCGATCGCGATCGACCGTTTGAGCACCCCTGTTCTAGATGATTTATTGTTATCACTTTCAAATAAATAGAGTATAGGACATATTAGAATACTTATGGAAGTGAACAGTGAACTTTCCTAATGATTAATTCAAAGAAATCATGTTTCAGATAATAAAAATATTTTTAATATTAACAAATAAAATCATAAAATAACAATTACATCAATTATCCATCATGTGTCTGAACTATACGTTTCTGAGAAAAGATATTCAGTGTATAAGATCAAGAAACTTTCAGTTGTGAACGGTGAGTGCGTCAGTGAACACTAAATGTAAACTATCGGATCAAGGTGACCTTCAGCTGTCAAAATGGGCAACTCATGCAGCAGTGGGCAGGCCCACAAAGACAAGGACAACATGTCGCAGAGATCGGAGGAGTAAGTTATACATATTTTTTTTTATTTTAGTTACGCATACATTTACTCTTTGAATTTTTACACCTCCGGGCCTTTAGCAACACACACTAAACAATAAATTGTAGCAATATGTTGTGATGCTCTATATGGGGTGAAAAATCCCTAGACCCTCGTTTGAGCCAAATCTCTTTCCCTCCAAATCTGGTGAATATGGCGGATGTGAAAGGAATTCATACCCCGATTTGTCCAATTTTACCATCGACTTCATAGACTTGTGAGGTGGTACATTATCTTGGTGAAAAAACACTTTTTTCTTCGTTAAATGCGGCCTTTTTTCCTGATTTTACCATTCAAACTGTCCAATAAACCAACATAATAGTTTCCGGTGATTGTTTGCCCCCTTTTCAAGATAGTCGATCAGTGTTATTCCATGCGAATCCCAAAAATTACTTACCAAAACCTTTCCTGCTGACGTGTGGGTTTTTCGACGTTTCGGTCGCCTTTCATACGGTTCCATTCTGCGGACTAACTGTTGGACTCAGCTGTGTGGTGGATCTATCCATGTTTCGTCCATTGTTACGAATCGACGCCAAAACTCCGCCGAAGCAGCATTCTGAGTCTTCGACACGTTGCCGTTTTTGATCAATCGTGAGAGTGCGCGGAACTCACCGGGCACATAGCTTTCTTATATGCAAATATTCATGCAAAATATGCATCACGCGTTCTGTTGATACCTTTATGTCAGCTATCTCTTTCATTTTCACTTTGCGGTCATTCAGATCAATGTGATTTTCTTGCAGTGATTGCTTTATTTGAACGTCCAGAAAGGATAGACAAAATAGCATGAAAATTTTACACGAATCTTCTGAGAGTTGACACTAACGGAAAATCACATGTTTTTTTTGTTTATGCTACCATCTTTCGGAAAGTCTCGGGACTTTTTATCCTATGTAGTATTCCAAGGACGTAGGTATTCCATATTTACGACTATAAAACGTGTTAGTGATGGACTTGAGCTGGCTGGGTAACGAGATTTCATACGATATTTTATCAGATGTTACGCAGGTACTCAAAAGTTGTAAAATAATGTGGAAATTTTTCAAAGTAATATACAAAACTCGAGAAGGTAGCATGCCTAATTTTATTGAAGTTCTAATAGTTCGACATACATCAAGTGGCGATCGCATTTTTGGTAACTGGATCGCTAGAACGCTACAAACTGCTGACAACATTTAAGCTGTAAAGGAAACAGTTCGCAAATCTCCAGAAACATCAACGTTGGAGAACTTCCCTTTGCCGCCTAAATAAACTGGACAAAATTTAACGCAACAATCTGAAAATTAATTTATCTTTTTCTTATGTCAGTTTTAAAGTTTATCGAGTATTTGAATAGTAGGCTATGCATATTTTGTTTCGTTGTTCATGACAGAAATCAAAACAATTCGTTTAGATTTACAGTTTTAAAGAATTTTTTAGAAGATAAACAATTTTCTGTAATAATGCGATAGATTTTCTTTAAAAGTAAGTTCATAAATTGTTCCCTTTTTCAAAGTAATACGTTTTTGTGGTAGACTGTTTTATTTTTGACCACGAAGAATTAGAAAAATGAATCGAACAAGGAATTTAACTGAACACGAGGTAGTGCGAGCCTCAGTTTTATTGGACGAGGGATATTGGGGGAGTTATGTTGCCAATTTATTAGGCAAACATCGTTCCACAATAAGTCGTATGGTAAGACGTTTTAATGAAGTAGGAACTTATTTTAGAAGGCTAGGGCAAGGGCGAAAACGATGCACTAGCGACCTAGATGAACGTTTTGTAAGACAATATGCTTTAAGAAACAGGACTGTCACTAGTTCTATAATAAGAAACGAACTCGAAGCTGTTCACAATGTGACAATTTATTCTAAAACAGTTAGAAGACGGTTAAATGAAGCTGGATTAAACAGTAGGAGACCAGCCACTGCGCCCTTGCTTACTAGGGAGAACAGAGTTGCCAGGTTGTTTTGCTCGAAATCACGAAAACTGATCTGTGGATGATTGGAAACAAGTTTTCTTTCACAGATGAAACTAGGGTTAGTCTAAAACATCCAGATGGTCGTGAGCGAGTATGGCGAAGACCAGGAGAGAGGTTTGCTCCTTGCAATATCTCTGCAAGGAATCCATTCGGCGGTGGCTCTGTTATGTTCTGGGGTGGGATCTGCTTTGATGCTCGCCCAGAGTTAGTTCCTGTCCGTACGAAATCCATGAATGCTGACTATTATCTTGAGAATATTGTAATAGAACATGTGCCCAATTTCCTGTTTATGCAAGACAACGCTCGATCTCACGTAGCTAGGGACGTACTCGATTATCTTAATCAAGTTGAAAGCCCGGATCTGAATCCGATAGAACATGTATGGGATCACCTTAACAAAAATGTGAACCTGCACCTAGAAACCTGAGGGAACTTGAAGATGCAGTTATCACAGAATGGGAGCAAATTCCTCAAGATTTTATTCAAAATTTAATTAGAAGCATGCCTAGGCGCATAAACGCTGTCATCCGAAGTAGAGGAGGCAACACACGCTACTAGTGTCCCAGTTACACCATTAATTTTGCTACTAGTGTCCCAGTTTATTTTTTTCATTATTACATAATTTCAACGATTTTGTTATTAGGTCTTAAGAATAATTTTAATTCGAATCTTATAGAGAAATTTGGTAGCTAATTCACTTTTAAAGTCTCCGAATAAGTTTTTTCTAACTTTTAGTGTAACCATTGTTCATAAAAAATTATTAAAATTAATTCATTATAGAGATTTGTATGATTTAATATATTGTTGCGTTAATTTTATCCAGGAGTGTAGTTTTAGCCAATGTGAAATTTGTGTTCTTGCTAGCTTTTTAATGCCTCCTATCAATACAATTTCCAAAAATTCATCCAGCAGAGGACGCATTGTTAGCTGTAAAAAAACTTCTTTCACATAAAATTTTCGATTATTTTGTTATTGAACTGTAATAATGCTCCGTCCATTTAGAAATAATTTGGTATAATTTTTTTTTCCCTTTTTAGAGCGAAAAAGACTAAATTAAATATACAAGGCTGGTTTGAAAAGTCCGTGCAAAGTCCGAGAGATGGCACCACCGGCGCGTATCGAGGTCATGTTTAGTTAGTAGCATCTCTTGAATGGACGCACACCCAAGTTTCAGCCATATTGGTCTATTTCTTTGTGTTTGGCATTCGTGTGAATCAAGGAAGTCGAGTGATTTTCAAGAAATGGACGAAAAAGAATTTCGTGTGGTGATTAAACATTACTTTATGAAAGGCAAAACGCCTCAGGAGACTAAAGAGAAGCTTGATAAACATTATGGTGATTCTGCACCTTCGATTAGAACAGTTTATAAGTGGTTTCAAAATTTTCGGACTGGCCATATGGGCACAAGTGACGCTGAGCGTTCTGGATGGCCTGTGGAGGTTACGACTCCAGAAATCATTGATCAAATCCATGATATGGTGATGGATGACAGAAGAGTTAAGGTGCGTGAGATTGCTAGTGCTGTGGGCATCTCGACTGAATGGGTACATAATATTTTGCATAAACATTTGGACATGAGAAAGCTATCCGCAAGATGGGTGCCGCGATTGCTCACGCTTGACCAAAAACGGAATCGTGTGAAGTGTTGCAAGGATGGTTTGCAGCTGTTCCAGAATAATCCGGAGGACTTTAAGCGTCGTTTCGTCACTGTGGATGAAACATGGATACATTATTATACTCCTGAGACCAAACAACAATCTAAACAATGGGTTACCAAGGGGGAATCTGCACCAAAAAAGGCGAAGACCGTTCCTTCGGCCGGAAAGGTTATGGCGACTGTCTTTTGGGATTCGCAAGGGATAATCCTCATCGACTATCTGGAAAAGGGTAAAACTATTACAGGTGAATATTATTCATCGTTATTGGACCGTTTGAAAACCGAGCTGCAAGAAAAACGCCCGCGATTGGCCCACAAGAAAGTCCTTTTCCATCACGACAACGCACCAGCACACACCTCAGCAGTTGCGGTCGCAAAATTAATGGAAATAGGATTTCAACTCGTTTCACATCCCCCCTATTCTCCAGACTTGGCTCCCTCGGACTACTATTTGTTCCCCAATTTGAAGAAATGGCTGGCATGACAAAGATTTTATTCAAACGAGGAGGTGATTGCAGACACTAATGGATATTTTGCAGACTTGGACAAATCCTAATATTCGGAAGGGATCAACAAACTAGAACATCGTTGGACGAAGTGTATAAGCCTAAAAGGAGACTATGTCGAAAAATAAAAAAGGTTTACCCCAAACACATAAGTAGTTTTTATTTTTGCACGGACTTTTCAAACCAACCTCGTATTCAAGAAAATAGTAAAATGGAAATCTCATTTTTGCTCCGCTTTATATACCAAATAAATAGATTCGTTTATGGGCTTATTAGATAGCTAATTAGCTATAACTATTATAAATGATTGACTAAAAAAAAAAACGCGAAAATATATATTTTATCTTAAGATGTACAGTGTGTCCCAAAAAGTTTTATACAAATGGAGAAAAAGTTTATCTTACATATCACAAAAAAACTTATTCTTGATAAAAAGTTCTGCATCACATAGAAATCCATAATCAAGCATCAACAGTTTAAAATATTTGATGGTATACAGGGAAAAAAATAATGATTTATAATGAAGAGTAAAGTGTGTTTAAA
Source organism: Pachyrhynchus sulphureomaculatus (assembly GCA_019049505.1). Taxonomy (NCBI): domain Eukaryota; kingdom Metazoa; phylum Arthropoda; class Insecta; order Coleoptera; family Curculionidae; genus Pachyrhynchus; species Pachyrhynchus sulphureomaculatus. The sequence continues at coordinate 261,469,501 of CM032446.1, read as the reverse complement.
TTTAAATACAGAGCAAAATATTAATTGAAAATATTAATAGGAACCAAAAAATTATGCTCACGTTTAGAATTGTGAACTTTCTAGTTAAAAATTCAAAAAAAACTTGACACTCACATACTCCACGTCAGTAATTGTCGGATTATTTATTGAATAAAAGAAAATGAAATCACTATAAAATACCTAACAACTATCCATAAACTTCAAAATTAACGTCAGTCTGTATTTGCAATAATTAGAAATGCCAGTAAAATTGGGTGTTGAAGATAAAATTGAAATTGTTCTCATAGTTGGAGATAATTATAAAACCTTTAGAGAAGCAACAGAAATCTTTAGTAATAGACACCCTGATAAAACTGTACACTTCATAACCGTAGGATATCCAATAAATAAATTCAAGAAGTGTTGAAAATAAATTTAAGGCATGGATTTCAAATGAAGATAATCAAAATCAAGTAGTGTCGGTAGTAGAAAAGCCAAAAAATTCACTTCGGAAAAGATCATCGTTATTGAATATGTTATTGAATATGAGTAAAACTACAGTTGCAAGAATTTTAAGATCAAATGAATTTAAACCATACAAACCCCAATTTACCCATAGTTTAAAACCAGGAGATTTTGAACGAAAATTTGAATTTTTTGCTTTGTTGGAAGATAACTGGTACTTCTCTGACGAAGCGACATTTACGTCTAATGAGACAGTAAGTTCTCAAAACTATCGCTGGTGGTGGCGATGTTATTCTTAATTTCAATATCCAAACTCTAGATCAACACTCGTTTAAAACCAATGTATGGAGTGGAATTTTTAAAGATAGAATAATTAGATCATTCCTTTTTCGAAACAATATGAATGCTGAACGTTATCTAAAATTTTTAAATGAGTTCCCTGAGTTTCTTATTCGGCTACCAATAAGTGAAAGATAACGTATCATGTCACAGTACGAGAAATGTTCCAGATTATCTCCTCCACATTTTTAACGGTAGAGTAATAGGGAGGTATGTGCAGTTTACAATAGAACAATCACCTGTTTAGAAAGGGACGGTGGAAACATTGAAGCCCTTGTACAATAAAGTTAGAATTAATCCATATGTTTAGTTGTTATATATATATAACACAGGTTTACAAATTTTTAATTTGGAAAAATACCAAGAACGCCACATGCCTAGATAAGTTAATTGGGACCTCCTGAACACGAAAAACGCTATAATTTTTTTTTTTTTAAGTACGGTTTTTTAGATAACGGTACTTTTGTGTTTTTCGGTGTATGGTCCCACTCAAACCCTTATGGAGCCCAACCGAAAAGTCCGATCGAGATAAATGTCATACCGTTGGAAAGGCAACTAAATGCCTTTTCCGGCGGTATACTATAAATTTCTATGTGACAAGAAGTGGCTGAGTTATAACACCTCAAAGTTCAAAATTTGCCTATTTTTTACGTTTTTTTCAAAAATTTTTCATTTTTATTTGGTTTTTTTTTTGGTTTTTTTTCTACGTTATTGTAAAGATCTGGAATGTTTTATTTTTTTACCAAGTAGTTTATTTAATAACCAACATTTTAAACGTAATTTGAAAAAAAAGGATGAAAAATAAAGTTTTTATTAAGGATTTTGTGGAACGACAATATTTTCATTTTCATTGCTCACACGCTATATTCGGCGTCCATCAGAATTTGAATCACTGTATACGTTGGTAGCCCTGACACACGCTATATTCGGCGTCCATCAGAATTTGAATCTGATCACAGTAAACAGTTTGGCTTTGTACGTGCAAAAAATAAAATGTGTTCAATCGATCCCAACGAATTTTGTTATGTTTGTGGAGTTCTTGTGAAAAAGAAATCACAGCATTTGATGCGAAAAATGAATACGAAAAATTTATCTGAAGCGTATAAGAAGTATTTCGGCTTTCGACCTGCGTCTCTGGACAAACCGTGGACACCGAATAATGCATGTAACAACTGCCGAACAATATTAAATAAAATTGGTAAGGGTCAAGAGTGTTTCTTCACATTTGGAAAGCCAATGCAATGGAGAAACCCGATCAGTCATACAACAGATTGTTATTTCTGTTTAACGGAAAAGGCTGTCGGACGTAGAATTGAACCAGTTTATCCAGTTGTTAGCTCGGTGACGCTGCCAGTGCCGCACTCAGTATCGTGCCCCAAACCGCAGCTGATTGTAGCAGAGCCCACAAAAATACGAAAAAGAACAACAATAAGTGATTCATCAGATGAGTGCAGTGAATCAGAAATGCAATCAAATAAGAAACCCCATTTACTTACTCAGGCCGAGCTTAATGATTTGTGCCGAGATTTGTATTTGCGGAAATCGAAATCTGAATTACTTGCATCGCGATTGCAACAGTGGGGATATTGTGCTCCTGAGACACATGTTACATATTACCGTGATCGTAGCAAACAACTTGCAGTTTTTTTCGCAAAAACGGGAAACTTTTGTTTTTGTGCCAACATACGTGATCTTTTCAATGCTCTCCAACAAAGCGTCTTTTTCTGGATGGAGGCAAGGATAGTTTGAAGGCAGTCTTGCTTCATAAAGGGAATACGAAACCATCAATTCCAATCGGATATGGAAAATACATAAAGGAAACATATGAAGCAATGAAAGAACTTCTCGCTCTCATACAATATGACCAACATCAATGGAAAGTTTGCTCTGATTTTAAATTAGTTGCCATACTATCTGGATTGCAAGGGGGCAATACGAAGTTTCCCTGTTTTCTATGTCTATGGGACAGCCGTGACCGTCAGAATCACTACATCCGAAAAGTTTGGCCCGAACGAAGTGGGCGTACGCACGGAGAGTGGTACTATTAAAAATGACCCACTCATTCCTCAGGAGAAGATAATACTTCCTCCACTACATATTAAGCTTGGGTTATTTACAAATATTGTGAAAACGTTGCCAAAAGACAGTCTTGCCATGAATTACCTTAAACAAAAATTGAAGCTGGTATATTTGATGGACCTCAAATTCGGGCTCTGTACGGTGACCAAGCATTTAATGAGTGTTTAGGTCCAGCTCATTTGGAGGCATGGGAAGCATTCCAGGACATCGTTTACAACTTTTTGGGAAACTACAGAAGTCCTGATTACGCTGAGAAGATCGATACATTACTGCAAAAATTCAATGCCATTGGTAAGCGTTGAGTGAAAGCATGTATATCAAAAAGGCCGTTATCATTTGAAAATTATTTGAAATTTATTCTTTTTAACTTTTAGGTTCAAATATGACACCTAAACTACACTTTTTATTCAGTCATTTGGATATTTTCCCCATGAACTTGGGATCCGAAAGTGATGAGCAGGGTGAAAGATTTCACCAGGAAATGCAAGAAATCGAGAGACGTTACAAGGGCTGGTGGGATGAACAAATGATGGCAGACTATTGTTGGTTCCTCATTCGCGAAGATACATCCGAAAAAAAAAACGGAAAAAATTCAAGTCACTCGTCATTTTAATTTAAATTTTTTTTATTTACGCCGAATATAGCGTGTGAGCAATGAAAATGAAAATATTGTCGTTCCACAAAATCCTTAATAAAAACTTTATTTTTCATCCTTTTTTTTTCAAATTACGTTTAAAATGTTGGTTATTAAATAAACTACTTGGTAAAAAAATAAAAACATTCCAGATCTTTACAATAACGTAGAAAAAAAACCAAATAAAAATGAAAAAATTTTGAAAAAAAAAAAAAAAAAATAGGCAAATTTTGAACTTTGAGGTGTTATAACTCAGCCACTTCTTGTCACATAGAAATTTATAGTATACCGCCGGAAAAGGCATTTAGTTGCCTTTCCAACGGTATGACATTTATCTCGATCGGACTTTTCGGTTGGGCTCCATAAGGGTTTGAGTGGGACCATACACCGAAAAACACAAAAGTACCGTTATCTAAAAAACGGTACTTAAAAAAAAAAATATAGCGTTTTTCGTGTTCAGGAGGTCCCAATTAACTTATCTAGGCATGTGGCGTTCTTGGTATTTTTTGGCTGTAAACCAGTGTAATATATATAAAATGCAACGTCTCTCTGCCTGCCTGTCCTGTCCGTTAGTGCGCTTATCACTGAAGAATCACTTATCCGATTTACGTTTTTTTTTTTTTTTTTAAAACATACATATGTTCTCTGGCCAGGTTATAGGCTATATTTTATTACGATAGGTAGCCTAAGAAATGAGTAGTGACGATAATAGTGAATGAAGTCGGAAAAAAGTTTGTCGCTACCTCGTTCCCTTGCAATACATAGCCTAAACCATTAAATATGTAGCAGAGAATATCTATAATCTATAATATACGAGGCTGGTTTGAAAAGTCCGTGCAAAAAATAAAAACTACTTATGTGTTTGGGATAAACCTTTTTTATTTTTCGACATAGTCTCCTTTTAGGCTTATACACTTCGTCCAACGATGTTCTAGTTTGTTGATCCCTTCCGAATAATAGGATTTGTCCAAGTCTGCAAAATATCCATTAGTGTCTGCAATCACCTCCTCGTTTGCATAAAATCTTTGTCCCGCCAGCCATTTCTTCAAATTGGGGAACAAATAGTAGTCCGAGGGAGCCAAGTTTGGAGAATAGGGGGGATGTGAAACGAGTTGGAATCCTATTTCCAATAATTTTGCGACCACATCTGCTGAGGTGTGTGCTGGTGCGTTGTCGTGATGGAAAAGGACTTTCTTGTGGGCCAATCGCGGGAGTTTTTCTTGCAGCTCGGTTCTCAAACGGTCCAATAACGATGAATAATATTCACCTGTAATAGTTTTACCCTTTTCCAGATAGTGGATGAGGATTATCCCTTGTGAATCCCAAAAGACAGTCGCCATAACCTTTCCGGCCGAAGGAACGGTCTTCGCCTTTTTTGGTGCAGATTCCCCCTTGGTAACCCATTTTTTAGATTGTTGTTTGGTCTCAGGAGTATAGTAATGTATCCATGTTTCATCCACAGTGACGAAACGACGCTTAAAGTCCTCCGGATTCTTCTGAAACAGCTGCAAACCATCCTTGCAACACTTCACACGATTCCGTTTTTGGTCAAGCGTGAGCAATCGCGGCACCCATCTTGCGGATAGCTTTCTCATGTCCAAATATTTATGCAAAATATTATGTACCCGTTCAGTCGAGATGCTCACAGCACTAGCAATCTCACGCACCTTAACTCTTCTGTCATCCATTACCATATCATGGATTTGATCAATGATTTCTGGAGTCGTAACCTCCACAGAACGTCCAGAACGTTCAGCGTCACTTGTGCCCATATGGCCGGTCCAAAATTTTGAAACCACTTATAAACTGTTCTAATCGAAGGTGCAGAGTCACCATAATGTTTATCAAGCTTCTCTTTAGTCTCCTGATGCGTTTTGCCTTTCATAAAGTAATGTTTAATCACCACACGAAATTCTTTTTCGTCCATTTCTTGAAAATCACTCGACTTCCTTGATTCATACGAATGCCAAACACAAAGAAATAGACCAATATGGCTGAAACTTGGTGTGCGTTCATTGAAGAGATGCTACTAACTAAACATGAGCTCGATACGCGCCGGTGGTGCCATCTCTCGGACTTTGCACGGACTTTTCAAACCAGCCTCGTATATAAAATGCAATGTCTCTCTGTCTGTCCATTAGTGCGTTTATCACGCGAGAACAACTTATCCGATTTACGTGTCTTTTTTTAAATTCATACATATATTCTTTGGCCAGGTTATATAATAATAATAATACTCTATATCTATAATATATACAAAATGCAACGTCTCTCTGTATGTCGGTCTATCCGTTAGTGCGCTTATCCCTCGAGAACCACTTATCTGATTTACGTAATTTTTTAAATTCATACATATATTCTCTGATCAGGTTATAGATATATATTTTATTACATCTATAATATATATAAAATGCAAAGTCTCTCTGTCTGTCTGTCTGTCTGTTTGTCTCTCCGTCTGTCTAGTACGCTTATCACTGGAATACCACTTATCCGATTTACGTGCTTTTTTTTTAAAACGTACATATGTTCTCTGGCCAAGTTATCTATCTATAATATATATAAAATGCAACGTCTCTCTGTCTGTCTGTCCGTTACTACGTTACGTGCTTTTTTTTAAAACATACATATGTTCTCTGGCTATATAGGATATATTTTATTGCGTTAGGTAACATAAAGAATAAGCAGTGACGATAATAGTGAATCAAGTCGGAAAAAAAAGGTTACCGTTAGCGCGTTCTCTTGCAATACACTGCCTAAACTATTAAATATGGAACAATATCATGTTACAAAGAATATAATATATATAAAATGCAACGTCCCTCTCTCTGTATGTCTGTCCGTTAGTGTGCTTATCACTTAAGAACCACTTATCCGATTTACGCGTTTTTATAAATGTATACATATGTTCTATATAATTTGATATAAGCCTAGATAATGGGAGATAAGGTGAGATAATGGGAGATAAGTATAAATAATGGGAGATAAGGAGAAATAAAGTGAGATAAGCAGAGATAAGTCTAGATAATGGGAGTTATGGTGAGATAACGGGAGATAAGGAGAAATAATGGGAGATAAGGAGAAATATTGCGAGATAAGTCGAGATAAGCCTAGATAATGGGAAATAAGGTGAGATAATGGGAGATAAGGAGAAATAATGGGAGATAAGGAGAAATAATGGGAGATGAGCAGAGATAAGTCTAGATAATGGAAATTATGTAGAGATAATGGGAGATAAGAAGAAATAATGGGAGATAAGGGGAAATAATGGCAGATATTTTATTACGTTAGGTAACATAAGGAATAAGAAGTGACGATAGTAGCGAATCAAGTCCACGCTAGCGGAGCCGCGGGCACGGCTAGTGTTATATACGTAGTAATTATGTAATGTTGCAATTTCAAAATAAAATGATATTATCACAAATTTATTATATGTTAATTGTTGCAAAGCGGATGAAAAGTTATCAAATTTTTAACAAAAATATGATACAATTAAAATCAGTGCACTAGTTTTTAATTAATTTCGTTTTCCTTTGTTCAATAAATAATCCGACAATTACTGACGTGTTTACTGGAGTTTTGTTGAATTTTTAACTAGAAGGCCACAGATCTAAACGTTAGCATAATATTTTAGTTCCTCATAATATTTTCAATTACTAATTTGCTCTGTATTTAAATTTGAACATATTTTACTCTTCATTATAAATCATTATTTTTTATTTTCTCTGTATACCATCAAATATTTTAAACTTTTGATGCTTGATTATGTGTGCAGTACTTTTTATCAAGAATACATTTTTTTTGTAATATGTAAAATAAATGGCAGCATTGGTATAACAACTAAAGACGAAACGAAAAGAATCGCATTTTTAGAAGTTACCAAAAGTGTTCTTCGTATTTGCTGCCATCTATGCCTTCGAGCAGTAAACTCGAGAAAGGTGCCTTTCTGCAATAAGTGCCAGCCGTGCTGTGCCGTGCTGTGCCGCTCTGCTTAAACATGTATAGTAAGTCGCCGACAGAGTGCAGTATAAGCATTTATTTGTCATATGTAAAATTAACTTTTTCTCCATTTGTATCAAACTTTTTGGAACACACTATATACATGTCAGGGACCTAATTAACTTAGCCTAGGTAAGAATTTTGTATAAACCTGTTGGAATAACTTATTATGTGTAAATGTAGAAACAAATATTGTCTTAATTATTGTTTGTTTGAATATATTTAAAAGTTTAAAGAAAAATATAGGACGAACGTACTCTAATCATAAACAAAACTCTTTAGTTAATCGTATTTTCAGCTAATAAATATTTCAACCTAATTATTACCGTTTATTTTTCTATCAATCGTTTAAGAAATGAAACTGCTAAAAAAATATGCTTATAAAAATGAGAGAGCTGCCAGCTGTACTAATGGTAACATTTTTATTATTAATGCAGTAAAAAAAAGGTCAAAATAATGATGAGATAGGCAGGAGTATTGTCCTGAGTTTTGGACCTCGAAAAACTTGTGCTCTTCTATGATATATATAAAATGCAACGTCTCTCTGTCTGTCTGTCCGTTAGTGCGCTTATCACTGGAGAACCTCTTATCCGATTTACGTACTTTTCTTTTAAAATATATATATGTTCTCTGGACAGGTTATAGGCTATATTTTATTACGATAGGTAGCATAAGGAATGAGCAGTGACGATAATAGTGAATGGAGTCGGAAAAAAGTTTGCCGCTAGCGCGTTCCATTGCAATAAACAGCCTAAACCATTAAATATGGAACAATATTATGTAGCAGGAAATATCTATAATCTATAATATATATAAAATGCAATGTCTCTCTGTCTGTCTGTCTGTCCATTAGTGCGTTTATCACGCGAGAATCACTTATCCGATTTACGTGTCTTTTTTTAAATTTATACATATATTCTTTGGCCAGGTTACATAATAACAATAATAATCTATATCTATAATATATATAAAATGCAACGTCTCTCTGTCTGTCTGTCTGTCCGTTAGTGCGCTTATCACTGGAGAACCACTTATCCGATTTACGTACTTTTTTTTAAAAACATACATATGTTCTCTGGCCAGGTTATAGGCTATATTTTATTACGATAGGTAGCATAAGGAATGAGTAGTGACGCAAAATAGTGAATGATGTCGGAAAAAAGTTCGCCGCTAGCGCGTTGCCTTGCAATACACCGCCTAAACCATTAAATATGGAACAATATTATGTAGCAGAGAATATCTATAATCTATAATCTATAATATATATAAAATGCAATGTCTCTCTGTCTGTCTGTCTGTCCATTAGTGCGTTTATCACGCGAAAACCACTTATCCGATTTATATGTCTTTTTCTTAAATTCATACATATATTCTTTGGCCAGGTTACATAATAATAATAATAATCTATATCTATAATATATATAAAATGCAACGACTCTCTGTCTGTCTGTCTGTCCATTAGTGCGCTTATCCCTCGAGATCCACTTATCCGATTTACGTGATTTTTTAAATTCATACATATGTTCTCTGACCAGGTTATAGATATATATTTTATTACATCTATACTATATATAAAATGTAACGTATATCTGTCTGTTTGTCCGTTTGTGCGCTGGAGAACCACTTATCAGATTTACGTGCTTTTTTTTAAACATGCTAGACCATTAAATATGGAACAATATCATGTAGTAAAGAATATCTATAATATATATATAAAATGCAACGCCACTCTGTCTGTCCGTTAGTGCGCTTATCACTGGAGAACCACTTATCCGATTTACGTGCTTTTTTGTTAAACATACATATGTTCTCTGGCCAGGTTATAGGATATATTTTATTACGTTAGGTGACATAAGGAATAAGCAGTAACGATAATAGTGAATCAAGTCGGAGAAAAGTTTGCCACTAGCGCGTTCTCTTGCAATACACTGCCTAAAGCATTAAATATGGAACAATATCATGTAGCAAAGAATATAATATATATAAAATGCAACGTCTCTCTGTCTGTTAGTGCGCTTATCACTCGAGAACCCCTTATCCGATTTACGTGTTTTTTTTTAATTCATACATTTGTTCTCTGGCCAGGTTATCTATAATATTCTATCTAGAATATATATAAAATGCAACGTCTTTCTGCCTGTCTGTTCGTTAGTGCGCTTATCACTTGAGAACCACTTATCCGATTTGCGTGTTTTTATAAATTTAAACATATGTTCTATATAATTCGATATAAGCCTAGATAATGGGAGATAAGGAGAAATAATGGGAGATAAGTCGAGATAAGGCTCGATAATGGGAGATAAGGTGAGATAATGGGAGATAAATATAAATAATGGGAGATAAGGAGAAATAATGGGATATAAGCAAAGATAAGTCTAGATAATAAGAGTTATGGTGAGATAATGGGAGATAAGGAGAAATATTGAGAGATAAGTCGAGATAAGCCTAGATAATGGGAGATAAGGAGAAATAATGGGAGATAAGGAGAAATAATGGGAGATGGGCAGAGTTAAGCCTAGATAATCGAAATTATGTAGAGATAATGGGAGATAAGGAGAAATATTGAGAGATAAGGGGAAATAATGGGAGATATTTTATTACGTTGGGTAAATTAAGAAATAAGCAGTGACGATAGTGGTGAATCAAGTCCACGCGAGCGGAGCCGCGGGCCCGGCTAGTTTATAATATATATAAAATGCAACGTCTCTCTGTCTGTCTGTATGTCCGTTAGTGCGCTTATCCCTCGAAAAACACTTATTCGATTTACGTAATTTTTTAAATTCATACATATGTTCTCTGACCAGGTTATATATATATATATATATATATATATATATATATATATATATATATATATATATATATATATATATATTACAACTGTAATATATATAAAATGCAACGTCTCTCTGTCTGTCTGTCCATTAGTGCGCCTATCACTCGAGAACCACTTATCCGATTTACGAGTTTTTTTTTTTAATTCATACATTCGTTCTCTGGCCAGGAAATATAGTGGGAGATGAGCAGAGATAAGCCTAGATAATGGAAATTATATAGAGATAATGGGAGATAAGGAGAAATAATGAGAGATAAGGGGATGATAGTAGTGAATCAAGTCCACGCGACGGGCATGGCTAGTTTGTTTATAAACAATTTAAGTTTTCAAAACGCGTTTTTTGAGTTTAAAATGTGAATAAGTCAGATCGAGACAAAAAAAAACCAACAATAAAACTACTTAATTACTTTGTTAAAATGTACTATCACAAAATAACGGACCAATCAATCAACTCTTTAAAAAAAAAACAAATTCTTTGTAATGAAATTTCCAACAAATCTTCTTGGTTTTAAGTCGCTCAAGTGCGTACCAAGTCTGCAAAATTGAAAAAAACAGCCAAAAACTGTTTTTTTTTTTCATTTTATTATACAGGTCGACTAAGCGAACAGATCTGCTTGAAACTTTCAGAAAATATGGCTTGTACGAGGCTGGTTTGAAAAGTCCGTGCAAAAATAAAAACTACTTATGTGTTTGGGGTAAACCTTTTTTATTTTTCGACATAGTCTCCTTTTAGGCTTATACACTTCGTCCAACGATGTTCTAGTTTGTTGATCCCTTCCGAATAATAGGATTTGTCCAAGTCTGCAAAATATCCATTAGTGTCTGCAATCACCTCCTCGTTTGAATAAAATCTTTGCCCCGCCAGCCATTTCTTCAAATTGGGGAACAAATATTAGTCCGAGGGAGTCAAGTCTGGAGAATAGGGGGGATATGAAACGAGTTGGAATCCTATTTCCATTAATTTTGCGACCACAACTGCTGAGGTGTGTGCTGGTGCGTTGTCGTGATGGAAAAGGACTTTCTTGTGGGCCAATCGCGGGCGTTTTTCTTGCAGCTCGGTTTTCAAACGGTCCTATAACGATGAATAATATTCACCTGTAATAGTTTTACCCTTTTCCAGATAGTCGATGAGGATTATCTCTTGCAAATCCCAAAAGACAGTCGCCATAACCTTTCCGGCCGAAGGAACGGTCTTCGCCTTTTTTGGTGCAGATTCCCCCTTGGTAACCCATTGTTTAGATTGTTGTTTGGTCTCAGGAGTATAGTAATGTATTCATGTTTCATCCACAGTGACGAAACGACGCTTAAAGTCCTCCGGATTCTTCTGGAACAGCTGCAAACCATCCTTGCAACACTTCACGTTTTTGGTCAAGCGTGAGCAATCGCGGCACCCATCTTGAGGATAGCTTTCTCATGTCCAAATGTTTATGCAAAATATTATGTACCCGTTCAGTCGAGATGCCCACAGCACTAGCAATCTCACGCACCTTAACTCTTCTGTCATCCATCACCATATCATGGATTTGATCAATGATTTCTGAAGTCGTAACCTCCACAGGCCGTCCAGAACGTCCAACGTCACTTGTGCCCATATGGCCAGTCCGAAAATTTTGAAACCACTTATAAACTGTTCTAATCGAAGGTGCAGAGTCACCATAATGTTTATCAAGCTTCTCTTTAGTCTCCTGAGGCGTTTTGCCTTTCATAAAGTAATGTTTAATCACCACACGAAATTCTTTTTCGTCCATTTCTTGAAAATCACTCGACTTCCTTGATTCACACGAATGCCAAACACAAAGAAATAAACCAATATGGCTGAAACTTGGTGTGCGTTCATTCAAGAGATGCTACTAACTAAATATGACCTCGATACGCGCCGGTGGTGCCATCTCTCGGACTTTGCACGGACTTTTCAAACCAACCTCGTATTATAGCAAAAATACTCTGAAATATTGGTACAAATATATTGAACCCAGTGGGCACAAATGAATTTGTTATTTAAAATTTGAATTACCCGCTGTTTTATGTCATTTGGTCCAAAATGGACCTTTTTTTTCAAAATTTAGGTCTCGACGCTAGCTCTCCGGTGCCATTAAAATTTTTTTTTTTTTGGAGTCATTTTAACCTTTTGTTTTATTTGGTTATATTAAATAACAACAAATGCGTTTTTTGGTCATTTTCACATTAACGAAAATGATTTTCTACCGAAAAAACGCATTTGTTGTTATTTGATTAATAAACAAATGTAAAAAAAAAACTGTTAAAATGGCTCCAACAAAAAATTTTTAATGGCATCGGAGAGTTGGCGTCGAGACCTAAATTTTGAAAAAAAAATCCATTTTGGACTAAACGGCATATAATGGCGAACAATTTAAATTTGTTTGGTTTTGAACTTCCCGGACCCAAGATGCATTAACTGTTGAATAATAATGCATGTTATGGCTGTTAACTGCTCCATTACTGCGAAAAGTAGCTTCATCAGAAAACATTATTTTGGATAAAAAAATTTGGATCCGCCTCTATTGCTCCATTCATGGTGGTACAACAGTTTACCCGTCGTTCAAAATCACGATCTTAAAGTTCCTGGTGTAGTTCCATATGAAAGGGATATACTTGTATTTTCTCGTGGTGTGATCAGCCGTAGATTGGGATGTATCAGATAAGTCAGCTAGTTGACGGCTGCTGACCTGGGGATTATATTCAATATAAAGTAAAATCTCTATTTCTTTTTCCTCATTGGTAGCATTCGGGTATACTACTTTCCGTTTCGTATACTCAACGCTACCACTACCATCAAACCGTTCCATTAAGCACTGAAAAGATTTTCTAGATGGTATACGTCTATTAGGGTACTTCGCTCCGTAAAGCCTTACTGCCAAAGCCTGCCTCGCCCAGTATATAAACTATATTAATTATTTCATTTTTAGAAAAATCCGTAACTATTACCTTTATACGTCACTTACTACAACAAATTAAACTATTTTTACTTGCTTAATAGACATGTCAAAATTTGACAATGCCTACATTTTTGTTTTGTCTTGGCAACTATGATATTATAGCGTAAACAAGGATAAAAAATGAAAAATTTAAAAATAAACCAAAAACTATTAGAAATAGGTATATGGCATACTTAATAAAAGTTGGCGAGTTTTTGTAAAATCTATCAGAAAAAATAATAATATACAAGGTGTCCTATTTAAAAAATTTGAGATTTTTCAATTTAAAATAGTCGAAATACATAAATTTATTTTGAACACCCTATAGCATCTAACTCAAATTTCTTTACATATATCTTTTCTTCATCTCTATAGAACGCTCGTACCAATTATGACCATTCCATCTTTAGAAACAATGGCGCTACTGGCAATTTTTTATAAAACTGAAAACTAGTATTTAAAAAAAAAAAATTGAAATATTAGGTATATAACATTATTAGTAAAAAAAGTTATCAAATTTTACATAGAATTTAAAAATAAATTAGAAAATAGGATGTTCTATTTAGAAGAACATATGTTATATCTGCCACACTTGTTTGAAGTACCCTGTATACTCAAAAATAATTTTAAACTGTGCACCTTAATATTCTCTAAAACTATTGTATTTAATATTTTTTCGTCATTCCCGAAACAAATGAGATAATCAACTTTACTTTATCGTTGACTCACCCTGTACAGTTTAGTTACACAAAAAAAATCCGTCGGAGTCGAATCAGGACTACGTGAATATCAACTTCGTGAAAATTTGCCGAGAGATTATCAAAGATGTGTTTGATTTATGTGATTTCGTTTCATCTGACTGGAAGTAGGTTCTCTAGTCGATGGTAATTGCCTTATTTCGTATGTAGTGTGTAGAAAAGTACAAAAAATCACAAACATTCTAAACAATGTAGGTTTTTCACACTAATTAATATATTTTTTTGTTCTGACTGCCTATTTACCTTGCAGCCAGGAAATCGTATACTACGCTAAGAAAATAATCAAGAAATCCAAATAATCGTGTCTGGAATAGTGTAAACACAATCTCTCACTTTAATAAACATTTTCAGGAAATTTTATTTTATTCCAGTGTAAACATTTGACGTCAATCTGGATTTTGCAAATCACTAGATGCACTTAATTTTGATTGGATGCTCGTTTGACGTATTTTTACGTACCTGTGACGCTAAAAACTAAACAAGGGGAATATTAACAAGTGACTTCGATGGATATAAAAGATAAGAATTGTCAATGGACTATAGAGCGCTAATTATGAATAATTTGCGAAGATATCTAAAAATCGTATATGGTATATGGATAGTCAAGTGTTTGTTTTGCTCTCACACGTAATAATTATATTCTATTTTGATGGGATATGTTATGTTCAGGTTAGGTCAGGTTCTCCAGCCTATCTGTCTTTATTATTCCCTAGTAGTTATCTGAGCACTTTTTACTCCAAAAAAAACCACATAGAAAATGGGATGGGTAAGTCTAAACAGAGTGGTAAAAAACGAGATAGACTACATATTATCAATAGAGAAAAGATAGTAAAGGATGTAACAGTTATAAATAGAATAAACACGGGAAGTGACCACAGATTAGTCCGAGGAAGAATAGAAAGAAAAATTCATAACAAGAAAGAAAACACTTGATACACACATCTTAGAGTAAAGAAAGCAGAATATCAAAATAAAATAAGAACAAAATTAACTAAAACCGATGACCTTGATAACAAAAACATAAACGAAATGAAAGACTGAAATATCTTGGTGAAAACAGGAGAGCAAACTGCTAGAAGAAAGAGCAACAAAACAAAAATATGGAGCATAAAAACGGAAGAACTGTTTGAAGAAAGACGTAAACTGCTAGCCCAGGGAAAGAGAAATACTATTCAGTTTGTAGAGACTAACAATACCCTTAAAAAGGCCATTAAAGAAGATAAAAGACACCAGTTAGAGACAAAGATAGAAAAATTGTAGAACAAAACAAAAAAAACATAAAGGATGACAATGAAGGAGATGTGGAAGATGACTTTGAACGCTCGGACATCGGCTACTCAGACGAATATCTGCAGACAGCAGGAAGTCATTCAACTTAACAAAGTCCTGGAAGAAATTCTAACTTGGGGTGACAGTAACCAAGTGGAATTTAACGCTACAAAAAACTCAGGCGGCAGTTTTTTCTAAAAAAGTTAACGTTGCTGAACCCGACATAATTATGTCGGGGCACTCCGTTCCTCTAACATCGTCACTCATTTATTGGGCGTTAATTTGGGAGCAAATAAGTCCTGGCATGAACATGTTGCAGGCATAGCAAGGAGAGTTTCTCAAAAGTTGGGAATATTATTTCGAACCAGAAAGCTTTACACTCCACAACAACTGTTAATTCTTTACAAAGCCCAAATTCGACCAACTATGATACTGGTTCCATGTTTGGGGCTCCGCTCCTAAACATACACTGCATTTGTTGGATTATATTCAGAGACGAGCTGTTCGTCTGATTGGAGACCCGGAACTGACCGGCGGTCGTGATTCGCTGGAACATCGAAGAACGGTTGGCGACTTGAGCCTATTCTACAAATATTTTCATGGAAAGTGTTCGAAGGATGTGGCCCGCTTAATTCCTCCCAGAGCGATGCATGTTAGAAGTACACGTCGCGCTAATACTTCACATCCGTATGAGGTTCAGCTTGTTACTCCTCGTACAACGCTTTTCAAGCAGTCTTTTATATGGAGAACATCATCCCTTTGCAATAATTTGCCCAGGACTGTGCTTCCCACCGAGTACAATTTACAGCGATTCAAGAACAACGTAAATCGCTTTTTCCACACACGTGTCGCTCCTGTAGAGCTTTAGGGACTTCTTCCCTGCAGTACGTGTGCTAGACCCATAAAAAAAAAAAGATCTAGAAAAATAACACACGTGATTCAAACATACTATCAAAACTTTTATGAACAAAAAAATTGCTCACCAAATGATTTAAAAGAACGTCGAAATAGAAAGAAGATCAATGTTAACTCAGAAGAAATACCAGCTATAACAGTTGAAGAAATATTTACAACACTAAAAACTATGAAAAACAATAAAGCACCAGGACCTGATGTAGTATTAACAGAATTAATGAAAGAAGGAGAGTTGGTGGAGACTTGGTGGTAAAGGCGTTGAAACTCTTATTCAAGAAATGTCCAGAAGAAGAGAAGATACTAGAAAATTGGAACACGGGTTCAACAATTTTACTTTTTAAAAAAAGGTGAGTTAGACAATTGCCGTCCAATATCATTACTTTTATAAATATACAAATTGTTTACCAAAATGATAATTAATGGATTGGAAAATAAGCAGGAATTAAATCGATCGGTAGAGCAGGCTGGCTTTGGGTAGAGTTTTAGTACTTGTGATCATCTCTTAACTATCAGAATTTTAATAAAGAAAGCAACAGAATATAACTTAAAGCTTTATTTGGTATTTATAGATTATCAAAAAGCTTTTGATAGTATCGGGAGCTGGGCCGTCGAAAGAGCCTTGTATAACAGCAGAATATACTATAAGTATACTCAACTCATAAGAACAATTTACAACAAGGCTCAGATTATATTGGAAACAGATAGTAAAACAAATCCTATATCTCTCAAACGCGGAGTTAGACACCAGTATAAATAAATATATAAATAAATATATAAACATACGGGTACAAGAAGAAGAAGTTTTCAAGGAACTCGTATCGGAAAAAAAAAAAGGGGATCAGTATAAAATGGACAAAAGTTAAATCATCTGCGTTATGCTGATGATGTAATGCTAATATCAGATAATTTTGATGACATACAGGAAATGTTTACTGAATTACAAAACAAGGCAGAGAGAGTAGAACTACTGCTGAATAGAGATAAGGCTATGAGGAACGAAGACAGTCCGCAAGGCTTGAGAATAGAGGGCAGAGCACTGGAATACGTATATGAATACATCTGCCTAGGGCAAATAATAAAGTGTGGAAAAGCAAATCAAACGGTAGAAGTACAGAGAAGAGTCAGACTGGCATGGGCAGCATTTGGCAAACAAAGGAAAATACTAACAACAAAAGAATTCCTCTGAAACTAAGAAAGATGGTACTCGAACAATGCATTCTACCGGTTCTCACCTACGCGGCCCAGACATAGATATTGACTAAGAAGATGATGGACCAACTGAGTAAAACACAGAAAGCAATGAAACGCCAAATGCTGAATATAAGATTACAAGATAGAATCAGAAACGAAAGTATAAGACAAAAGACGTAAGAGAACAGGTAGCAGTTTTAAAATGGAGATGGGCAGGTCACACAATGAGACATCAAGATGACAGATGGAATAAAAGAATACGAGAATGGAGGCTATGGTTGGGGCAACGATCCAGAAGAAGGCCCTAAACAAATGGAAAGAACGGCTGATTTAGGATGGATCAGAAAGACGCAAAATCGAGAGGGATGGAAAAAGGAAAGGGTCGCCTATGTCCGACACTGGATAGAAGAAGGCTTATTAGACAGATAGATAGATAGAGTTATCTGTCCAAAATTTTTAAAAAAGCGTAAGTCTTTTCCAAGCGGTAACAATATTTCGAAGTATCCAACACTCGCTTCTCCTTAAGGTCTTTTTATGATAATGAAGGTGTCGGAAATAAATCCATCAACTTCCACTTACAAAGATCGATCTTTTAGAAACCCGGATAACTATAAGTAAAAACTCTCAGACATATAAGAGTGCAAGTTAGCCAATAATATCTCATTCCAAACACTGTCGAACGCCTTGGATATATCAGTTGCAACTGCTCGAGATTCTCTATAATGTTCAACTGTGTCGTTTCAAAAATGTGACATCAGTGAGGAAATCTGCTGATTTTTGCTAACGAATCCCACATTGGTAGTCACTATTAATACAATATTAAATCGTTTTTTGGTAACCTTTTCTATAACCCTCGATTACTGAACGCAGTACGATCAATCGGTCGATAGCTATTACGCATGGTCTTTTTGTGTTACTTTCTTAAAAAAATCATCCTCCGAGATTCACGTTTCAAGCTTTCCTAAATTACGATAAATATATTATCCGTTTCCATCAGTCTGTCGGTGTATTCGTAGTATAACTCTTAAACGAAATGAGATATCAATTTCAAAATTGGTACACATATAAATCTGATCCCTTTAACGTAGAAGCCGGAGTCAGATAGAATTGTATTCTTTTACCCGTACTTTTTAACCTATATAATGAGTCTGTTTTGGATGGCTGGAGTGAGAGTGTGACAATTAATGGAAACAAAGAAACCTTAGATATGCGGATGATACTGTTATAGTTTCAACGTCAATACAAGACCTAGAATCAATTATGGAGCGCCTTGAAATCACTAACAAAACTTATGGATTGACAATTAACAAAGCGAAAACCAAAGTCTTCTTCTTCTTCCTACGTTAGGACCATGTCCTGTGTTCACTTCAAAGGTTTCCCAGAAACAATTGCGATGATGACCATCTTATTGGTGGTCTTCCAAGTGGTCGAGATGTGTTTGGTCGCTTCTCTTTTGCAACCTTAGCCAACCGGTCATTTGGCATTCTGTCCACATGGTCTCTCCATTCTCTTCTCCTATTCCTTGCCCATCTCACCACATCCTATATTTCACACATTTCCCTTATTTCTTCACATCTCTTCCGGTCAAATAAGGTATGTCCTGTTATCGATCTAAGTGTTCGCATTTCTGTTGTTCTTAGTAGTCGTTTTGTTATTGTGTTCTCCGCTCTGGTTTCTATCGCGTACGTCATGATCGGTCTTACGCATGTTTTGTATATTCTTACTTTGCTCCTGGTGCTCATATATTTGTTTCTTCAAATTATATCTCTTAAGTATCCTGATATTAATGATGCCTTTGTTGTTTGCGTTTTTACTTCCTCCTTAAGGTTCCTGGTACTTGTTATGTTTGCCCCTAGATATCTGAAGGACATCACTTGTTCTACACTCTGATCATAAATCGCGAGTTTGCATCTTTTCGGTTCTTTAGATATTGTAAGGGATTTTGTTTTCTTTACAGATATTTGCATATTAAACACTTTTACTGTTTGTTGGAACTTATGTAGGAGTCTCTGTAAGTTATCTTCGTCTTCTGATATGATTACTGCATCATCGGCGTAGCATATTATTTTTATTTCTTTCTCTCCCGATCGATATCCTCTCCCAGTTTTCTTTACTTCGTTTATTATTTCATCCATTATGATGTTAAATAAGATTGGGCTTAGGCTATCTGCTTGTCTGATTCCGGTTGTCAGGTAGGTATTTTATTGCTTAACACGTTGACTGCCACGGCAATTTTCAGAAATCTGGCCTAAAATGACAATTTGATTTAATCACATTATATTATTAAAAACTCTAATTCTAGTGCATAGTTATCATCAAAAAGCATAAAAAATGTGTTTTTTTTTTAAAAAAAAAGGTCTTACGAATTATCTCGTAGTTGGCTTCTGTAACAGAAATCTCTTCGCGGAAGCCAACTACGAGTTAATTCGCACGCAGACACGCACAGACACGTTTCGACCTGTCGCTTCTCTAAAGCTGAATCATAGATACGCGTCCATATTCGCCAGTAGTATCTCAGAAATTGTCGAGTGCATCACATTTACGTCTTTCTTGAGTGTTTTGTTTTATAATTATTGTTATAATTAAATTATCAAGAACGTAATATGGATAAGAAAAGACCACTGACTCAAAATGAAATTGAGTACTACGCAAATCTAAGTGATTCAGAATTTGACGGGATTTTTGGCGAGGATGGTAACGACAGTAGCGATTATGAACCTTCTGAGAATTCAAGTGATAGTGAAGACGAAGTCGTCTCCGAACCTGAAGTTGATCCCGAATTTGAAGATAATGACGATGATTCCCAAGCAACAACATCAAATGCGAATGAGGATTTGTGGACAGAAATTCAACAAAATCCTGAATTATTTATTTTCCAAGAAAATGTTGGTGTGAAATTGAATACGACAAATTTTACAGTACAAACGCTGGTGGACTTATTTTTTTTCGGATGCATTTCTTGCATTACTGGTGGAACAAACTAATTTATATGCTGCCCAAGAAATTGAAAAACGCAAAGAAATAAAAAAATCTAATAGGTTATCAAAGTGGGAAGACATCAGTGCTGCAGAGATGAAAGTTTTTATTGGACTTTTGTTGCAAATGGGACCTTGTACTTTTCCATCAATTGAACATTACTGGAGCACAAACAAGCTATATAATGTAAACTTTTGGCGCTCACATATGAGTCGAAAATCGATTCCAGTTGTTACTTCGTTATTTTCTTTTAGTTGATAACTCAATACCATCTGCCGACAGATTATACAAGGTGAGACCAATACTAAATCATTTCAATAATATTATGCATGAAAACTATGTACCAGATAAAAATATTTATATTGACGAATCCATGATGCTATGGCGGGGAAGATTGCTTTTCCGCCAATACATTAAAAATAAAAAACACAAATATGGTATCAAACTGTATGAACTATGTGAGTCCGACGGTCTTGTAATGAAAATAAAGATTTACAGCGGAAAATCTGAGGAAACTGACAATAATGTAGGTCACACTACTGACGTTGTTTTACGTTTACTTGAGGACTATCTCGATAAAGGATACACGGTTTACATGGATAATTTTTATAATTCTGTTACTCTTACAAAACTGCTAAATACACGAAAAACTTATGTGTGTGGAACCTTACGAAATAACAGAAAAGGAAACCCCAGAGATGTGGTAAATCGTAAACTGAAAAAAGGGGAGTGTATTTGGCAGCAAAATGGTCCTGTTACTGTATGCAAATGGAAAGATAAACGAGATGTCCTTAGCATTTCAAACATGCATGCTGTTGAAAGGGTAGAGGTGCCCAATCGCAATGGAAAAAGTTGTATGAAACCGAATATAATTCGAGATTACAATAATGGAATGTCTGGCATTGACCGATCAGATCAAATGCTTTCCTACTACTCATCTCTATGAAAGACTATTAGATGGCCCAAAAAGGTTTCATTACATATTATAGAGATATATATACACAATGCTCACAAAATTTTTCAAAAAGTAACATCTTCTAAAATAAAACTGATAAAATTCAGAGAAGAATTCGTCGTCGCGTTGATTGGAGAAGAGATTCAACCAGTTTCGAAAAAAATTAAATTGCAAGAGCTCCATTATTTAGAGAGTCTACCACCTACGAAAAAAAAACAGCGTCCGACAAAGCCATGTCGTATACGTACCCAAGCAAAAAAAACGCCGAGAAACGCGTTATTTCTGTCCAGCCTGTAAAGAGAAGCCAGCCCTTTGTGTGGAAGATTGTTTTAAGAAGTTCCACAAACAATAAAATATTATTTTATTTCTTGAATTTGAACTAATTTTTATAATTACATTTTTTTGTTCATTTTTTAATAAATTTTCTGTTCATGCAAGCCAGCATTGATTTTTTGTTCTTTTCCCAGAAGCCATCTATCGAGATTAGCACTGATATATTTCGAGTTTAATCGTAGCTGCACAAAAATGGCAAGTAAAAAACAGGACGAGATAACTCGTAGTTGGCGTCCGAGAAAAGAACGCAATCTACGAGTTATCTCGTAGTTGGCAATCAACGTGTTAATTTATTTGCCACTCTTACATATGTGTGGTTGTTGATGTTCAACTCTTCGATAGTTTTTATTATATTCGTGTGAATTCCCCTCTTTTGTAGTAGGGTTATGACATCAATTAACCGTACCCTATCGAATGCCTGGGTGAGATCAATGAAACACATAAAGGCTATCTTATTAAATGGCTTTTTCGGTAATTTGGCGGATTATAAATATGGCGTCTATAGTAGACCTGTTCTTTCTGAACCCTTGTTGTTCTTCACAGATTCCGGTTAACATTATTTCGTCTGCTAAAATTTTAGTGAGCAATTTTAGTACCTCGATAGTTTTTTGGATTTCCTTTTTTGAAAATTGGTATCAAGATGCTTTCTTTCCATTCGGATGGTATAATCTTGGCTGTGAGTATTTTGTTAAAGAGAATCTGTAATTCTTCTACTAATTTATCACCTCCATATTTGATCATTTCGTTCTTAATTTCGTCCATGCCCGGGGCTTTTCTGTTTTTTAGTTTCGCTGCCATGTGCTGTATTTGATTCAAGGAAATGGTCCTATTTGGTTGGGCAACTTTTTCATCTTCATGTTGTATTTCCTGTGTTAATGAATGGGTTTCTGATGGACTATAGAGTTTTTAGAAATATATTTCCCATTATAAAACCAAAGTAATGATTGTTAGCCGTAATGAAGATCTGTCCCCTTAAATGAAATTACTGATTTCACTGTTGTAGACCATTTCAACTATTTGGGATCCCTCATAACTAACGATGGTCGCTGTGAAGTAGAAGTAAGAAGACGTTTGGCTATGGCTAGAAATTCGACGATTAAACTTACTAAGGTCTGGAAAGATCCAACTGTCACAAAAAACATGAAGTCAAGATTCCTATCCAGCCTTATATTCCCCATAGCAACTTACGCATTGACATGGACCATTAAACAAGCTGGCAAAAGACGAATCGATGGGTTTGAGATGTGGGTATATCGAAGAATCCGCAGAGTATCATATACCGAACACCATACTCATGTATATATTCGTAAAGAGTTTAGTATAAATGACTGACTTACAAATAGAAATATTTTGGTCACATTACGACGAAAGTGGATGTCATGCAAAAGCTGGTAGTAACGGGGAAGGTGGAAGGTAAAAGATCAAGGGGACGGTCTCCAACAAGATGGTATGACCAAGTAAGATCTCTTCTTGGCATGGGTATGGACGAGTAAAGTCAGGTCGCGCAGGATCGGGATGCCTGGAGAATTACTGTTACGACAGCAACTACATAGCGTCTCCGATTAGTGATGTCAAGTATCGGTACTTTCGAGTATTTAGGGTAACCGGTATTTCTTAAAAAAGTACCCGTTACATTGTACCAAGTACAAAGTACCGATCTAGTCATGTAGTTACCAATATGCCTACCTACGCTAGTCGGTGGCGTTCGGTACTTCGGTTACACTATTGACCATTACTATTGATACCGAATGTACCGAAACCGAACGCCACCGATGAAGACGCAATATATTTCGTGGAGACGAGTAGATATCTACCGCTACCGGTATGGTAGTTTGGTAGGGATACATTTATTGTCGACTACCCGGTACTTCGGATCCGGACGAATAACGGGTACTTTGTTACAATATTGACATCTCTATCACCGATACTCCTATTGGGATGAAAGGATTGAAAGAAAGAGAGACACATATAATTCTTGAAGTAGAGTAGAAATTTATAGTTTTTGATACTTCGAGGAAAGGGGTTGAAAAGCATGGATGGCGATAAATTTTATACGGTTTTAGTAGTATTATGGGAATGTTTTCTGTTTTTTTTTGTTGAGATCAACAAATGTTATACGTAATTACTTATAGTAAAACATATAAGGGATTAAAAGAATCGATGAGCAGGTTAAAGGACGGTTTCTTCATATATATCATGTTAATATGATTCTTTCAGGATTCTTGGAGTCGCAGAATCTGAAAATTATGTTATTGTACTGTTACTGATAATTTATACAGTTTTGACGAATGTTCTCACGGGTGTGAAATGTAGTAGTGGTTTTTCGGGTATCCCGTGTTAGCTTGAAGTCCCTTGATGGACGGTTTTCGCTGACGTTTCGATGGAATCTCATCCATCTTTTTCAAAGCGTTGATCACTGGTCGGTGTCTTGGCGTTGAATGTCGAGACTGGCTCCGAGTGCGCCGGTTTTATGTGCTCGGGAGTGGCTCTATTGGCCGGACGCATCTAGCCGATAGAGGCTCGGCTCTGGCTGCGCGTTATCGGTCCTGTGGTTCTTTGTAATGTTTGTGTTGGTGAAGTAACATATGGTTGAATTATTGTTTCTCTTGGTCGGACTTGGTACTGGGATAGAATAGGTTTCCAAGAGTTCGGTAAACGTTGGCTATCATCCCGATTATTTAAGTTGTTGGGCCTCTTTTCTATTTCTATGGCTTCTTTGATTATGCTAGTGGATAGGTTATTACTTTTTTGTAGGGTTCTGGTTTTGTCAAAATCGATTTTGGGGCCGGTATTGTGTGCATGTCGTGCTAGAGAAGAGGTGGTGGATTTTTGTTTTACGACGTTTTTATGTTCGTCTCTTCTGGCGCTAATTTTCCTGTTTGTTTGGCCTATGTATGAAAGACCGCAGTCCTGACACGGAATTTCATATACACCTTGGTCTTCTAAAGCTATAATGTCTTTTGGTGTAGGTAGAATATCTTTAATTTTTTGATTCGTTGGTCTCAATTTGGTGTTTTCCTAAAAGTCTTCCTATTTTGTCTGTGATGCCTTTTATATATGGGAGAAATGCTTTTGTAGTATATGTCTTTCTTTCTTGTTTGTGTTGTTTATTTAGGGCCCGCCGGATCGTGTTTTGACTGTATCAATTTGAAAGTAAAACGTTTCGAAGGAGCTTGGTTTCTTGTTGCAACCCTAACAGACAAGGAACATTGCTTAAAAATAAACCTAGAGTATTTATTATTAGTTTTTCTTGTATTTTTTTTATTTTAAATTTCAAATTACAATAATTCCAAAACAGTTCAATTTAGACATATGATATGTTAGACAAATGATACCTCGAATTTTTAGTAAGACTCAAAAATAAAATAAGATATAGTGCTTTCCATTAAAAAAAAAAAATCAAGATGGTGCAAGTTCTTTGAACTAACAGTTCAAAACATTTTATTGTCAACATCAGTATGTGCTCCGTTTAACACTCTATAACTTTTAGTTAAATATTTTTTTGATACACGGATTAATAAATGCTATGGAATCATCATTGCATATATATGGGGCACACTATATATATATATATATATATATATATATATATATATATATATATATATATATATATATATATATATATATAAATCGACGTAATAAACAGAAAATCCGAGGAAAACACGATTAGCTCATCCATATATAAGCTAAATTGAGAGGGGTATTTTATTTTATTCCTAAATGCGTCGGTAGTAAACAAACAGCACTGTACTAATTTATTTTAACTCTCCGTTCAAACGACTCGTTTTTGTTTAAACGGTGCGTCGTCCCCCCTTGTGGCCTCGTCCCAATTTAATCAAGGCCGATGAGCCCCAGCTTTAGGAAAACTAGGTCAAGACACCCCGGACCCTTCCTGACGTCATACTTGGATTAATGACGTCGGCGAACGAGGGTTTTAACATTTTGGGTCATTTAAGTATTGCTGTTGCGAAAATTTTAGTGTTTTTTTTTGCCTAAAGTATTTCGGAATTTGGAAATCAGTTGATTGACCTATATTTTGGTTTTTGCTTTGAAATTAAATATTAGTATTTATAAGAAAAACCGAATAATACAGTGCGTTATTTTTATCCGATTATAGCATTTACTATGTAAAGTTATTACATCAAATGTAGTACATTCGAGAATTAGCGAATTTGCTCCCAAGTTAACGCCTATTAAGTTGAGTGACAATACTAATGAAACAAAGTGTCCCGACATAACAATGTCCAGTTCTGTAGGGTTAACTTTAGTAGAACAATTTACTCCCTGGATTTCTGTAGAGTTAAATCCTACTTGGTTAATGTTACACCAAGACAGAATTTCTTCCAGGTCTTTGATAAATTATTTAACTTCCTGCTGTCTCCCGATAAGCAGCTGGAGTTCGAGCATTCAAGGTAAATGAAGAAACCAACGCACTATCATACTAGATCATTCATATATAATAAAAGACTGTTTTTTAGTCAATTTCCACTGGTTTATTTAAATTACGATGACGCGTTTCGCTGTCGATGCAGCTTCTTCAGATCTTCATTTTACACTGTGTCAGTGTCATTGCCTCGCTGTTAACGGTAGACATTTGCATACATATGTGGCACACTGTATATATATATATATATATATATATATATATATATATATATATATATATATATATATATATATATATATATATATATGTGTGTGTGTGTGTGTATGTGTGTCAGTGTAAAATGAAGATCTGAAGAAGCTGCATCGACAGCGAAACGCGTCATCGCAATTTAAATAAACCAGTGGAAATTGACTAAAAACAGTCTTTTATTATATATTTATAATGAATTTCCATCAAGTAGAAGCTACAACCATTCAAAATTAGATCGTTAATGTAAAAAAGGAAGAAAATCAGAGTTAATACGGGTTTCGCCGGCGATGATTATGAAAGTGTCGAAAATAAATCTGTATTTACCCCTTGTAATGAATGATCTCTGAGGAAATTTAAGAGCCCTAAGCACAACATTTAAAGCATAGCGTAAGAGCATAGCTCAGCTAACAATCTGTCATGTCGAACATATTCGAATGCATTTCATATCCTGAGGATATCGGCGACACCATCAACGATAAAAAAATGTCGTAATCCCCGTCAATGTTGTGCAAGTGGCAAAACATACATTTTTGTGTTTCACAACACCTTTTATACAACGCGGCAGTGCTGCCATTTCTATAAACAACTACTACCTATATACATGGCCAGGACAGATGTAGTTTAATAAATTAATAAATAAAGTATACCGACCTGCCGGGATTGACATCCGGGTCCTTCTGCACAGCAAGCAAGTTACGACGCCATGGAGCCCCGGGCCTCCACACTAACTACTTCACCTATGATACTAGTAAACAAATTTCAAATAATTTCATATAAAATCGCCCAAGGATCTCCATAATATTCTATTGGGTCGTTCTAAAGATGATAAACAAGGAGATCTTCTATGGATATTTGCTTACAAAAGCAATCTTGGTAATAACTAATAATAATAAAAATCCTAATCTTTGACATTGCTCGAGTATATGACTGCCACATTTGTATATTTATTTAAACTAAATAACACATTATTACCCACAGAAGCGTAAGCGTTGGGGATCACTACTGATTGGGTTAGTAAACTGTATTTTACTGCTTTTCGTACCACACTAGACTTTATTCAAAATATTGGATCCTTGCAGGCTTCCTGGACCTCTTTGTGACCATTGCTGAGGCGCGGGTGGTATAAACGCAAAAACGTTTTGGATAGAGAACTAATACAACCAACTTTTTAACAATACAATAGTTTTACGGAATGTTTAGGTGCACAGTTTAAAATCCTACTTGGTTAATGTTACACCAAGACAGAATTTCTTCCAGGTCTTTGATAAATTATTTAATTTCCTGCTGTCTCCCGATAAGCAGCTGGTGTTCGAGCATTCAAGGTAAATGAAGAAAAACCAACACACTATGATAGTAGATCGTTAATATATAATAAAAGACTGTTTTTAGTCAATTTCCACTGGTTTATTTAAATTACGATGACGCGTTTCGCTGTCGATGCAGCTTCTTCAGATCTTCATTTTACACTGTGTCAGTGTCATTGCCTCGCTGTTAACGGTAGACATTTGCATACATATGAGTGGAAATTGACTAAAAAACAGTCTTTTATTATATTTATAATGAATTTCCATCAAGAAGAAGCTATAACCATTCAAAATTAGATCGTTAATGTAAAAAAGGAAGAAAATCGGAGTTAATACGGGTTTCACCGGCGATGATTATGAAAGTGTCGAAAATAAATCTGCATCTACCCCTTGTAATGAATGATCTCTGAGGAAATTTAAGAGCCCTAAGCACAACATTTAAAGCATAGCGTAAGAGCATAGCTCAGCTAACAATCTGTCATGTCGAACATAATCGAATGCATTAAATATATCATATAAAATCGCCCAAGGATCTCCATAATATTCTATTGGGTCGTTCTAAAGATGATAAATAAGAAGATCTTCTATGGATCTTTGCTTACGAAAGCAATCTTGGTAATAACTAATAATAATAAAAATCCTAATCTTTGACATTGGTCGCATGTATGACTGCCACATTTGTATATTTATTTAAACTAAATAACATGTTATTACATACAGAAGCGTAAGCGTTGGAGATCACTGCTGATTGAGTTGGTAAATTGTATTTTACTGCCTTTTCTTGCCACACTAGACTTTATTCAAGATATTGGATCCTTGCAGGCTGCCTGGACCTCTTTTGTCACCATTGCTGAGGCGCGGGTGGTATAAACGCAAAATTCCCGTAAAAGTGGTTTTGCCAATGTTTTGGATAGAGAACTAATACAACCAACTTTTTAACAATACAATAGTTTTAGGGAATGTTAAGGTGCACAGTTTAAAATTATTTTTGAGTATACAGGGTGCTTCAAAAAAGTGTGGCCGATATAACATATGATATAACATCCTTTCAACATTTCTGATTTGTTTTTAAATTCTGCATAAAATTTTATAACTTTTTTATTAATATCGTTATATACCTAAACTTGGTAGTTTTTCTAATATTTCAATTTTTTCGAAAAAATACTAGTTTTCAGTTTTGTAAAAAATTGCCAGTAGCACCATTGTTTCTGAAGGTGGAATACTCATAATTGGTACGAGCGTTCTATAGAGATGAAAAAAAAGGTGTACAAGTATGAAATGTGGATTTTTTTTTCTAAAAAAACATGTTAAATTCGGAAGAATTTATCATTCTTCATCAAGTGCTGTATTCAAAGTATGCTCCATGAATACCATGCCAGTAAAAATCTTCTCTTTTGCTACGAACCATTCATCGAGCCATTTTTTCACATCTTCGTACGAACCAAAGCGCTGCTCAGCAAGTGCGTGACCGAGCGATGCAAACAAGTGGTAATCGGCAAACAAGTGGTAATCGGAAGGAGCCAAGTCTGGTAAGTAAGCCGCATGGGGTAGAACTTCTCACCTGAGTGCTTCCAACGTGTCGCGAACTGGCTTTGCCGTATATGATGGAGCTTTGTCATGAAGAAAACTGACTTCGTGTTGCCTCTTTCGGTATTCTGGCCTTTTTTCTAGCAGCGAACGGGTCAAATCGGTCAATTGTTGTTGCTAACGTTTAGTATTAACCGTTTCCCCAGGTTTTAACAGCTCATAATAGACCACGCCCCTCTGGTCCCACCAAACACAGAGCATCGTCTTTCTGCCAATTCGATTCGGTCTTGCGGTCGATGTGGATGGTGCGCCTGGGTCTACCCATGATTTTTTGCGCTTGGGATTCTCAAAGTAAATCCCCTGTAACTATACGATGCAAAAACGACTTCCTTTTGTACCGAGCGAGCAAAATGTAACACGTGTTTTTGCGCTTTTCCATTTGCCTATCGTTCAACTCATGTGGTACCCATCTACCGTCTTCTGAATCTTTCCCATCTTTCGTAGCTGATTGGAAACAGCTTGTTGACTAACGCCCAATTGCTCGGCGAGTTATTTTTGTGTTTGCGAATCATCTTCGTCCAACAATGCTTGTAATTCCACATCTTCGTATTTTTCTGGCGGTTTTCCACGTTCCTTGTCTGCAACATCGAAGTCACCACTTTTGAAACGCCGAAACCATCGTTCACACGTATCTTGCGATGGAGCAGGTTCACCATAAGCTTCTCGAAGTAGTCGGTATGATTCAACAGCAGTTTTCTTCAAATGAAAACAACAAATTAATGCTGTCCGCGAATGCTCTTTGTTCGGTATAAATTTTGACATATTGAACACAACACTATGCACTCACTTTTCCAATTTATCACTCGTGCGCGTCTGACACTTGTTGATGACACAACAAAATGGCGCAGTGTCAAATCTTTATAGCACACACTGCATTGGTGCCCCATCTGTTGTCTGAAATCCGCATTTCATACTTGTACACCTGGTATATGTAAAGAAATTTGAGTTAGATGCTACAGGGTGTCCAAAATAAATTTATGCATTTCGACTATTTTAAATTGAAAAATCTCAAATTTTTTAAATGGCACATCCTGTATATTATTATTTTTTCTGATAAATTTTACAAAACTCTCCAACTTTTATTAAGTATGTCATATACCTATTTCTAATGGTTTTCTATTTATTTTCAATTTTTATCCTTGTTTTTAATACACTTACGGTATAACATCATAGCTGCCAAGACAAAACAAAAATGTAGGGATTGTCAAATTTTGACATGTCTATTAAACAAGTAAAAATTGTTTAATTTGTTGTAATAAGTGACGTATAAAGGTAATAGTTACGGATTTTCCTAAAAATGAACTAATTGATATGGTTTACATACCGAGCGAGGCGGGAAAAAATTGTCTTTTGGCAGTAAGGCTTTACGGAGCGAAGTACCCTAACAGATTTTTCAATTTTTACCCTTGTTTTTAATACACTTACGCTATAACATCATAGTTGCCAAGACAAAATAAAAATGTAGGCATTGTCAAATTTTGACATGTCTAAGTAAAAATAGTTTAATTTTAACAATAAAAAGAAAAAAAGGTTTCACAAATTAGAGCCAAAATAATAATAATAATAATAATCGAAGGGTGGTCCCACCTCCCACTCCACCTCCGGTCCTTTAAGAGTAACTCGGAGGTGCCCCCGCGAAAAGGTACAGTGACTCACAGCTTAAATGATGCAGTCGCTATAAGAAAAGACTAACTGGTCTCAGTGCCTCTTTATTTATTTGGAAAAAAACAACTTATTGAGATTAAATTAGTAAAGAGTCTTCTAAAAAAGTATGAATTACTTTTTGTCTTAAATATGCCTTACTTAATTAACAATAAATAATTAATCAAATCCTATGCAGTTTTAACGTCACAGCTTAAATGATGCAAAATAACAACAGGGGTCAAAACTTATCGCATTTTGAAATTTACGAAGGCGGCGTTGCTTTGATTTCTTAGTGTAATTGTTTTTTGTTTAGTTTGACATTTTTACATTCAATAAAACGAAATTGTTTAAGAATGGGTCGTCGGACTACAATTTCTAAGAGAAATTTAATTATTACTCATTACAGGAATGGATACAGCCAAAGAGACATAGCCAAAATGGTAAATAAATGTCCGTCAACTGTTCAGCATATCATTGAATGTTACCGGAATGAAAATTGCGTCGAGAATAAGTCAAGGTTGGCTCCAAATAAGATCTTCAATGGACGTGAAGAAAGATGGATTTTAAGAGAGGTATCAAATAATCCAAAAACAAGTGCGCCAAAGTTGTGCGCCAAGGTGGAAAGACAGTTTGGAAAAAGGTGTAACCCCGAAACAGTTCGACGGATCTTGCGAAATAATAATTTAGATGATCGAACTGCTAGAAATAAGCCTTTCATTAGCCAAAGAAATAGACGCGTGAGATTGGAATTTGCCAGAGAGCATATCAATAAAGACTTGAACTTCAGGAATTCAGTAATATTTGCTGATGAGACCAAAATAAACTTATTTGGGTCCAATGGAAAAATATCAGTGTGGAGAAAGCCTAACGAAGAATTAAAATTGAAAAATATGAAAGCTACGGTGGAGGTGGAGTGATGTTATGGGGCTGTATGTCATCTGCAGGAGTAGGTAACATGCATTTCGTCGAAGGGAATATGAACCAATATATGTACTTGGATACACTAAGGCAGCATCTCGTCGCTAGTGCCCAAAAATTAGATATTGAAAACAATTATCGGTTCTATCACGACAATGATACAAAGCACACGTCATTTCGAGTCCGCAGTTGGTTGCTTTATAACTGTCCAAATGTTAGTAAAACACCAGCCCAATCACCAGCCTTAAATGTAATTGGAAATTTGTGGCTGACAATAAAAAATAAAGTAAATAGTGCCCCAATATCAAATAAAACTGAATTAAAAGTAAAAATTACTGAAGCATGGAACACTATTTCCCCGGAGTATACTAGAAAGTTAGTTGAATCAATGTCCAGAAGATTACAAGCCGTTATTGATAATGAGGGAGGCCCGACCAAATATTAGCAGGCTTGTTTCAAATTCTACAGTTTGTTTTCTCTAATAATTTTGGTATATTGAATTTTGCATCATTTAAGCTGTGACGTTAAAATCGCATATAATTTAATTAATTATTTATTGTTAATTAAGTAAGGCATATTTAAGACAAAAAGTAATTTATACTTTTTTAGAAGACTCTTTACTAATTTAATTTCAATAAGTTGTTTTTTCCAAATAAATAAAGAGGCACTGAGACCAGTTAGTCTTTTCTTATAGCGACTGCATCATTTAAGCTGTGAGTCACTGTATATTGTTCGAAAAACGATAAAATTTATTCCCTTCGATTATTCATATTCTTTTACCTTAATATTACTAAGGACTAGATGCCCACCCTTATGTTGGTTTAATAACCCGGGGATACCTGTCAACTCCCCAAAATTAGAGACAAAAGAAGGAAATGACCAATTATTCTAAGAATGAAAACTAATAGCCAAATTATGTATCGTAATATGGAACAAAAACTCTGCATTGCAAGGACAACTCTGTAATAGCAACCAAAAGATGGATAGAGTCAATACCTCTTGTTACTTGGGTACCACAGTAAATGACGGATAGGACCACTCACTGGAGATTCGATGCAGAACAGAAAAAGCGGGAGCCGCCTATACAAAAATAGCCAAAGAGTTCAGAAGTCATGATCTCACTTTTAAAAATCAAAATAAAACTTTTCAAATGCTACGTCTTTCCGGTGCTTCTGTATGGGGCGGAGTCTTGGACTGTAACTACGGCATCATGTAAAAAGTTGAAAGCATTCGAGATGTGGCTCTACAGGCGCATGCTTAGAATATCTTGGACAGAGCACACTATTAACAAGAGAGTGCTGGAACTCTTGAACAAAGACCTGGAAATTGTTAATACAATTAAAAGAAGAAAACTCGAATATCAGGGACACATCATGAGAAAGGAGGAAAGATATGGTCTACTCCAACTGATACTGCAGGGTAAGGTAGGCGGACGAAGAAGACCAAGTAGGAGACGTGTTTCGTGGCTAAAAAACCTGCGAACATGGTTCTCAACAACAACAACGGGATTATTCCGGGCAGTTGTAAACAAAGTCCTAATAGCCAATATCCGATAATGGGTCGGCACAGAAGAAGAAGAATATGGAAGAAACAAAAGCATAGGATAATCTCCTGATCCCAAATGAAATTTAAGTAAAATTCTAAAAGACCAAAAATATGATAAATTAAACGAAAATCGACTGAACTAAACAGATCTAAAACGAGACTAAATCCCTAATGTTTTTAAATGGTCTCCTTCGGTACCACCCATTTTTCCCTTTCTTAGTGGTTAACAGTATACAAAACTACCCTTCAGCCAATAGCGATACAAGTTTCATACTTAAGTAACTCCTCTTGTTTGCTTGTTTCCGCGCACTTCCTAAAGTTTCCTCTTTAGAAAGTAGGTGTCGCCATAAGTACTAAATTAGAAATATTTTTGTTGCACAGAAAAATTAGTTCGAAATTTATATAATACTAGCCGGGTCCGCGGCTCCGCTCGCGTGGATTTGATTCACTACTATCGTCACTGCTTATTCCTTATGTTACCCAATGTAATAAAATATCTCCTATTATTTCCCCTTATCTCCCAATATTTCTCCTTATCTCCCATTATCTCTACATAATTTCCATTATCTAGTCTTATCTCTGCTCATCTCCCATTATTTCTCCTTATCTTCCATTATTTCTCCTTATTTCCCATTATCTCACTTATCTCCCATTATCTAGGCTTATCTCGACTTATGTCGCAATATTTCTTCTTATCTGCCATTATTTCTCCTTATCTCCCATTATCTCACCATAACTCCCATTATCTAGACTTATCTCTACTTATCTCCCATTATTTCTCCTTATCTCTCGTTATTTATACTTATCTCCCATTATCTCATCTTATCTCCCATTATCAAGGCTTACCTCGACTTATCTCCCATTATTTCTCCTTATCTCCCATTATCTCACCATAACTCCCCATTACCTAGACTTATCTCTACTTATCTCCCATTATTTCTCCTTATCTCTCGTTATTTATACTTATCTCCCATTATCTCATCTTATCTCCCATTATCAAGGCTTACCTCGACTTATCTCCCATTATTTCTCCTTATCTCCCGTTATTTCTCGTTATCTCCCATTATCTCACCTTATCTCCCATTATCTAGGCTTATATCGAATAATATAGAACATATGTATATATTTATAAAAACACGTAAATCGGATAAGTGGTTCTCAAGTGATAAGTGCACTAACGGACAGACAGATAGACAGGCAGATAGACAGGCAGACAGACAGACAGAGAGACGTTGCATTTTATATATATTCTAAATAGAAGATTATAGATAACCTGGCCAGAGAACAAATGTATGAATTAAAAAAAAAAAACACGTAATCGGAGTGGTTCTCGAGTGATAAGCGTACTAACGGACAGACAGACAAAGAGACGTTGCATTTTATATATATTATATTCTTTGCTACATGATATTATTCCATATTTAATGCTTTAGGCAGTGTATTGCAAGAGAATGTGCTAGCGGCAAACTTCTCTCCGACTTGATTCACTATTATCGTCACTGCTTATTCCTTATGTCACCTAACGTAATAAAATATATCCTTTAACCTGGCTAGAGAACATACTATGTTTAAGAAAAATCACGTAAATCGGATAAGTGGTTCTCCACTGATAAGCGCACTAACGGACAGACGGACAGAGAGACGTTGCATTTTATATATATTACAGATATTCTTTGCTACATGATATTGTTTCATATTTAATGGTTTAGCATGTTTAAAAAAACACGTAAATCGGCTAAGTGGTTCTCCAGTAATAAGCTCACAATCGGACAAACAGACTGAGAGACGTTGCATTTTATATATATTATAAATATCCTTTACTACATGATATTGTTCCATATTTAGTGGTTTAGGCACTGTATTGCAAGAGAACGCACTAGCGGCAAACTTTTTTCCGATTTGATTCACTATTATCGTCACTGCTTATTTCTCATGTTACCTAACGTAATAAAATATAATCTATAACCTGGCCAGAGAACATATGTATGTTTTAAAAAAAAAAGCAGGTAAATCGGATAAGTGGTTCTCCAGTGATAAGCGCACTAACGGGCGACAGACAGACAGAGAGACATTACATTTTATATATATATTATAGATTATAGATATTCTCTGCAACATAATATTGTTCCATCATTAATGGTGTGGGCTGTGTATTGCAAGAGAACGCGCTAGCGGCAAACTTTTTTCCGACTTCATTCACTATTAACGTCACTGCTCATTCCTTATGCTACCTATCGTAATAAGATATAGCCTGTAACCTGGCCGGAGAACATGTGTATGTTTTAAAAAAAAAAGTACGTAAATCGGATAAGTGCACTAACAGAGAGACAGACAGGCAGAGAGACGTTGCATTTTATATATGTTATAGAAGATTTGATGAAAAGTCTAAATGAAAGCTCTATACTAAGAGAATCCGAAGGGTATTATATATATATCGTAATCTTCTTTTACTCTCCTCAATCTTTTTTTTTAAATAAAGCGAAAAAACCTTTGACCTCCTCTTTATATCTATAGCAAAAATAACGGATATATCACAGTTATATGTGGACAATTTTCTTATTTTCCTCTAATTTTTCTATACTACACGAGAAAAGAACTTGAAAACGTATTTGGTTTATTATCACGGTTTGTCATCATCTGTTGTCGTAAAAATACCTGTTTAAGGGTAGAGTTTTATTGTATAATTTCCCTCAAATATTGAACTCAGAAACTTAAAAGTTTATAAGCCTCTTAATTTTTATGAGTTGTATTTTTGCAAATTACAAGGTATTATTAACAAAGAGAATCCTGTGTTTTTAACATCATGTGTTTCCCACCCAATTAGTATTCGAAGTGATAAATTATTAAGAATATATTTCTTTATGTAAATAAATAATCCCTTACCTAATAAACGATGTTCAAAAATGTGGTTTTTGAATATAATAATTATTGTAGTTACGTGTGTTTTCTAATATAGTGAATATAGTGAAGTCTGCTTATAACGAACCCGTTTACAGCGAATTTCCGGTTAAAACGAACTATTTTATAATGCACGAAAAAACTTCCATACCAATGCAATTTTTTTCGGTTATAATTAAGGACACCTAAATATGCAAAGCGCATATATTGCATATTTTGCATATCATATGCATTTTTCTAAATATTTGCATAAATGCTTTAAAAATAGCATATATGTGCATATTTGAAAGAATTTATAATAATGTAGGTCTTTGGCAGGCGTTTTCATTCATTTTCCGGAATAAGGGTCAATGTTTAGGCCGTCGCCGCCGCGCCGGTAGTTTTCCCCAAAAGTAGTTTTCCCCAAATAAATTTTTATTATTTTATGGTCAGTAAAAAACCAGTCAGTAAACCCCAGACGGCATACTTGTATTATTAATTTATTAGATTTCATTTTTGGTTGTGCTTTTAAAGTGGTTACGTCGATTTGTGCTTTTTATCTTGCCATATTGCCAAATTGAGTAAGACGAAACCTGGAGATAGGCCACAACACACATTAATGCAATGTTTCCAACCAACGTACAAAAATAAAGAGCTAAATGAACAAGACATCTTTAACCGAGATCTATGCCGTGCAATGATGACATCAAACATTCCATTATCGAAGCTACGTAATCAAAACTTTACTTCCTTCCTCCAGAAGTATTGCAAATTTAATATCCCAGGTGAAACAACAATACGGGGAAACGACGTATTGTTGTATTCACAGGTAATTGAGGAAATTAAAGGTAAAATTCGCAACGAACATTTTTACATATGTATTGATGAAACCACCGATTCAAGAGGACGGTATATTGCGCATTTATTGATTGGAGTTCTTAGCGACGATATTTTGCCAAAATCTTATCTGATTGCTTCCAAACAGTTAGAAAAAACAAATGCATTGACAGTGGCCAGATTTCTTCAAGAGGAACTGTCGAAGTTTTTTCTTCCTACGCCTGTTCCAGGAGATAATTTTTTGCTTATTTTGTCAGATGCAGCACCGTACGTGATAAAGGCCGGGCAAAATTTGAAAATTTTTTATCCAAACCTAATAAATGTAACATGTCTCGGTCATGCTTTAAATAGGGTTGCTCAGGAAATTAGGAATCATTTTCCGCTTGTGAATAGCTTAATTTCTAACATGAAGAAAATCTTCCTTAAAGCCCCTTTAAGGATTCAGTTCTACAAAGAAAAACTACCAAACACTCCTCTTCCACCTCCGCCTGTTATTACAAGATGGGGCACTTGGTTGGAAGCAACATTTTTTTATTGCGACACCTTCTGTCAACTAGATGGTCTAATTGCAGAATTATCAGACGAATCTTCCCAATCCCTTACAGAACTTAAACGATTATTCAAAAACCAGGAGATAAAACAACAACTTTCCTTTCTTAAAACAAATTATAGCTTTATTTCTAAAACCATAACTCAAATGGAGGAATCTAATTTGCCATTAACCCAAAGTGTTCAACTAATAAAACAATGTAAGATCGCTTTTGAAAATGTCGCAGGTAAAATTGGGAGCAAAATTTTTCAAAAATTTCGGAATGTTATGGAAAAAAATAGTGGGTTTCAATTTGTCAGCCAAGTAGCTAATGTTTTAGAGGGGGATTTTACTGATTCCATTGTTTTAGATCCTATGCTATTAAATAATTTTAAAAACGTCCCTATTACATCAGTCGATGTGGAAAGGAGTTTCTCAATTTATAAATTTTTATACAACGATAGAAGACAAAACTTTTTAATGGAGAATTTTGAGAAACATTTAGTAATTTATTGTTTTTATAACTAACGGCGACCCCGACTTTTGCAATATTTGCATATTTCCGCTTACTTAGTTGCATCGCCCTGTATGTATCAAATTTAAAATGTATGTTTTATTATGCTGTTTACTACGTATATAAATTTTTATAATATGTACCTACATTATTATTATTATTATATGTTCATCTTTAAGTAAAGTAATAAAATACATTATTATTTATATTTATTTTTTACTTTGTATAATATTATATTTAGATTTAGTTCATTCACCCTGTATGTTGAAAATTTAAAATGGGTTTTTTATTGCTACATTTGTATAGTACTCGTATCATGTAATGTGAAATAATAAATTTACATTTTTCAAGTCTATTTCGATTTTCTTTACTGCATATTTACAACATGTATGTGCATATTTTGAGAAAATTATTTGCATATTTATGCGCATATTTTAAAGTTTTTCACTTGCATATTTGGGCTTCCTTAGTTATAATAAACCCGATTATAACGAACTTCCGGATAAAGCGAACCAAATTTGGATGTTTGGTGTCCGTTTATAACGAACTTACCACTCCCTGTGCTCAATCTCGAGCGACTTGATCTGGGGAACTCATCGAAACTCGTTGGGAACCCCTATTCTACTTGTTTCCGCCGCGTCGCTAGTTCAAGCAGTATTATTTTCAATTCACTTGTTGTGTTATGCGGTTCTAATGCATATTTGGTCAAAATAGCAAAGTGAATGTTCAAGTTTTTATTTTAAAATAGTACCCAAAAACGTAAAGAATTTAACTTTAAAAGGCAAACACGATATTATAAGGAAAATAGAAAATGGAGTTAAACAAAGTGATGTTTGCAAACGGTTGAATTTAACTAAATCTTCCATATGGGAGAAGAGACAAGAAATCTTATCAATCTGTGATAAAAGAAGCTTTAGTAGTAAAAAAGTAAAAAAATCTACACATGACCATGTCGATAAAGGACTTCTTAAATGGTTTAGTCAAAAACGACATAAACATGTTCCTATTACCGGCTATACTTTACAAGAGAAAGCTAGTGAATTGGGAAGGAAAATAGAGAACATCGAGTTTAACTGTTCTAGAAGTTGGATTGAACGATTTAAAAAGCGACATAATATTAGTGGGGATAAGATAGTAGAAGCTGCAAGAATAGATAAGACTGTTGTTGATCAGTGGTTGGCCAATGTATGGCCGGAAATTCGAGAAAATTATGAATATGTGGCCATTTTTAATGCGGATGAAACGGGTTTGTTTTACAAGATGACGTCTGATAAGACATTGAAGTTTGTCGGAGAGAATTGTGCTGGTGAAAAATTATCAAAAGTAAGGATTACTGTGTTGGTAAGTGCAAATATATCTGGAACAGATTAAAGAAAATTGTTGTTGATAGGAAAGTCCGCCAATCCCAAGTGTTTTAAAAACAAACATTTACCAGTAAAGTACAAATAAAACAGTAAAACCTGGATGACATCAGAAATTTTTAAAAACGAACTGATCGAATGAGTCAAAGAATTAAAATTCACAAACAGAAAAATATTACTTTTGATTGACAACTGTCCAGCGCACCCTGGAGTTGATCTACAGCAAATAAAATTGGTTTTTATGCCTCCAAACACAAGTGCAAAGCTCCAGCGTATGGATCAAGGTGTGATACATTCTTTAAAATTCATTATAGAAAGATTTTACTTATGAAAATGTTAGAGAGGATCGATAAAAGTAATATTTTTTCTGTAACTCTCTTAGACGATATAAACTTTATCCATATGGCTGGCAAAGAGTCAGTAGAGAAACCATTACAAACTGTTTTAAGCATGGCAGATTTTTAAGGAAGAAATGTAGATATACCTCAGATGATGAGCTACCATTGACTCAGTGGATTGAGAAACATCGAGAAGATCCTACTGATTGTCTAGAATTTGTTTACGATGCTGACATTCAACAAAGCACAGTGAAAATCGAGATTAAAAAAATGTTTAATCACTCTAATTTTGAAGAATATATATATGCTGATAATGAATTAATGACGAGAGAAATATTAACTGATGATCAAATTGTGACATCAGTCACAATTTGATTGGAAAGATTTGAAGGATTTGGAAAGATTTTAAGCGATAATGACGACGAAAACGAGCTTGGAGAAGGAGATAATATTTATGTTCCATCCATTTCAGAAATGACTAAGAAAATGACTGAAACTCGCAATTTTTTAGAATCTCGTGAACTTCCTGAACATATATGGAGTAGTTTTTGTGACCTTGACAATTATATAAAGACCATTTCTTTTTCAAGTAAAATTGTACAAACGAAAATTACTGATTTTATTTGTTTTAATGTTTTCGTTTATACTCGTATATGTACCAACATACATAATAATAACTTTAGTGTGACTTGTTTTATTTTGCTTTGAACGTTTTCTTTTAATTTAATAATTATTATTATTAATTTTTCTAAGCATTAGCGCCTAATCTACATAAAAAAGTACTATTTGTAACGAACTTTGAATATAACGAACCATTTTTAGTGTTCCGTACGGAACACTTATAAGATCACTTCGGTGTCTGTCTGTCTGTCTGTCACACCCGATTTTCTCCGAAACT
Organism: Pachyrhynchus sulphureomaculatus; assembly: GCA_019049505.1. Classification (NCBI taxonomy): domain Eukaryota; kingdom Metazoa; phylum Arthropoda; class Insecta; order Coleoptera; family Curculionidae; genus Pachyrhynchus; species Pachyrhynchus sulphureomaculatus. Next base: position 261,428,849 of record CM032446.1, on the reverse strand, counting down.
ATTTGACATAGAAAGTTGAAATTTGGTACTAATGTATAAATTGATGGCCTCATCACAGCCGTGTAGTTTTGAAAGTTAAATTTTGACTTAAGGGGTTAATTTTGTGGGGTGAGATCGGAAGTGAAAAAAAAATTTTTTTTACTAGGTCATCGAGTGTGGTGTCAAAAGAAACCTTGTGAAAACACGAGTAAAAAATGTATATATAATGTGTTATCGCGAAAAAAATCGCTTTCCCGCGCCTTTATCTCGAAAAGTACTTATCAAAAAATTTTTGAAAAAATTCTGGAATATTCTCCACGGAATGTAGATTGAATGAAAATTATCACGAGTGTATTACCTTTAATAATTTCTCTGGTATATAAAAAAAAAAAAAAAAAAAAATTCAAGGTCATCAGATTTCAGTAAAGATTGAAAACAAACTTTGTTGAAAACTCATTTGGGGTGTGTTTTGTGAAGTCACTGACCATTTTATACCTCTGTAACAAAATTTTTTATTTTAAAAAACAATTAACGTACGGAACACTAATTGCGCAAGTTCAACTTGCACTTGACCGGTTTTATTAGTAATCTTTTGGAGTTCATTATAAACGGACTTCACTGTATTTCCAAAAATGTAGGTACAATTAGGCAAAGACCTCTACGTCATCGAATTTATATTGTTCTTTCAACCACAAAATTTATATTCTAACAACTCAAAATTTATTTTCGCATCTGTTTATCACATTTTTTCTTTCTCTCTCTTCCAGGTCTGCCAGCTACCAAGTACGCACCTCCCTGCCGTCCGAGAAACAACAGACTCTTCTAAACCACATAAACACGCCTCACAGCGGCGTCATTTTGGAACCAAGCACAGCAGGCCAACAGCCGCTTCAACAGTGTGGGGCTAATCAAGGGGCACATGGGACGTCGACACATCCGTCTCCAAGCGATTTGAAGAATCCAAATTTGGCGAAAATCATGAAAGGAGCATCAGGTAACTTATTTTTAATATAAATTTTTATATTTGTTGTTAATTGATTCTATAGACTTGACCAGAATATCCTCTAGAGCAGAGGTTCCCAAACTTTTTTTTCTCGTAGACCACTTTCAAAATTTTACTGGTTTCGGTGGATCCCCTGCTGGTACATTTCTACCATATTCCCAAAACTCGTCAAAAAGTGTGAAGATTAGATCTAACGATGGAAATTTACGTCGTGGCTGAGTTCCAACGTAAATTCGGAGTGGTAAAAATTAAAAAAAAAAATAATATATTTTCTTGTGTTCTATTTATTAAAATAATATGATTACAGACTTAATAAAATTAAAATTAAACATTAATAACGTACCGTAACTTCAACAATGCAAATCAACAATTAAATAAAAGTAGGCATAATTTTAATGGGAGGGATGTACTTGATGGATTGACAGCAAATTATCAATATTTGGCTTCAGTTTTGTAAGGAATAACCGCAAATTTCCCCGTTCTGTGATGTTCAATCTACTCCTTTATAGGTTTGTAACGACACTAAAACTTTTTTCGACAAGGTATGACGAGGAAAACGCTATCAAAAGTTTTCTCGCAATTTCCCACAGCCCAGGATATTTTTCGGGTATTTCTGCCTGCAACCAAAATGTTTGATAGCCTTTTTTAAACTTCACCTTCAGCTTCTCATTGGTGCTAAGCTCGAATAGCTCCTTTTGTAATACCACATTTGCCACTTTCGTTTCATCAAATGGATTTATGACCCATGGTGGTATTTCCATCGTCCGAATATCTTCAAATTATTTTCGAAGTCATCATGCAGGGCATTTAAATGTTGAACGTATGTCTGAATATCCTCATCAAGACATTCTGCCTGTGACAAGTTTGGAAACTAGGAGAATTCGCGCCAACTAATATTTTGCTTCATAAATTTCAATTTTCCAAGAAAAGCCGAAATTACACCCTTTGTTTTTATTAAATTTAGGCTATCCCCTTATAACTGCAAGTTAATGCCATTAAATTTTTTGAAGAAATCTGTCAAATACGCGATGTCTGCTTTCAATTTGATCAGGTTTTCTTTTAAATCTGGATCTTTACTTTCCAGAAACGCTAAAACTGATTCAAAAAGTGAGTAAAATCTTATTAAACATACACCTTTCGACAACCAGCGTACTTCAGTATGTAAGAGCAATCGTTGGAAGTCTTCATCATTTTCGTTACACAATTGTGCAAATAAACGGATATTCAACGCATTGCTTCTTATTTTGTTAACTGCTTTAATCACAAATTGAAGCGATTGGTGCAATCTATCACTCAAATTTTTCGCTACCAGGTGTTGTCGGTGGATGACACAGTGAATTGCAGTTACTCCTGGTATAATTCTTTTAAGATGGCTTATAAACCCACGATATCGCCCGAACATGGCAAGAGCTCCATCTGCTGCCACCAAAAATAATGTTTGTAAATGGAATCGATTTTTCCTTAAAAAAATCACTCAGGACATTAAATATTGATTCGCCTTTAGTGTCCGTCTTCAAAGTTTCCGCGAATACCAGCTCTTCATGGATTTCTTCGTCCATAACAAATCGAACATATGCCAATAATAATGCTTCATTACCAGGTAAAGTTGACTCGTCCAGTTGAATAGAAAAATGAGTTGTTTGCAGATAATTACACAAGAAGCTTTCACTATCAGAGCTCATTTCATCAATACGTCTTTGTACAGTGTTGTTACTCAAAGGAATTCTTTTGAGTACGTCAAATGGAGGTTTGTGCAGAACAGTTTTTAAAACCTCTTCAACAGCGAGTAATATTAACTGTTCTCCGATGGTGTGCGGTTTTCCAGATTTCGCTATAAGCAATGAGATATTGTAAGATGCCCACAAGCCATCATCGTTACTTTGAGACGTTGAAGCGAACATACTGTGCACGGTGGGTCTCTTTTCATATTTTTCCTTCAATGTTTGAAAATGTTTTAAAGCTTTACCTATTTTATCAGGATGACACCTTCTTAGATGATCTTCGAGCTTCGATGGTTTCATAGAGTCATTGCTCAAAACTTTGTTGCATAAAAGGCAATCGTTTGTCTGCCTTTGATGGAAGAAAACCAAATTTCAAATAATCAACACTGTACTATCGACATTTCTTCTTAGATTTAGCCATGTTTCGTATCATTTACCTACCTGTAAAGAAAAAAATGTTTGTTTTAGTAATCATAAGGCGACTTTAACAGGATATGGCTATTTTAACAGAATAAAATAGGATTAATTAATTATTGCAATGAAAAAAAACCAAAATGCAGGCGGCAAAACTGATTTTAATTATTAAAAGCAATAAACTGCTAAGACCCATATAGAGGTTTTCACAAAACGGCTGAACCTATTTTATTGTAATATAAAATATATTTTGAACATTTCTTTAAATTCGAGAGAAAATATTTTTAAAGAATATTTTGACATCAAAACTCCGCGATTTTAATGATTTATTTATTACTTTGATGTACGTTACGAGTGGTACATAAAGACACGTACAATTTATGAAAATATTTTTAGTCATTTAGCATTAGCCACTACGAGGGCACTGAAATATGTACAAACAAACAATCATATATCTCTCCTTTGGTGAATCACCACAGTCGGGTAAATAAATAATTTTATAATAAAAAGTACTAAAAGTTCAATCTTTCTGGGCTTTCTGTTCTTTTATAGAAGTATCGAATAATGGCCCTGTTCAGTATTTAATTTTTATTACGTACCTACTACACGCAAACATAACAAATATAATATTATTACAATATAAAATAAAAGCATGAATAACAAATAGGCAGGTACTTACTTTTTCCGGCACTGGCAAACACTGACGATTCACTCACACTTTTCTTTTCAAAATTCCGGAAACAAATGAGTAACGTTTGTCCTTGGCATTCGTATTTATATTGATGAAGAATGAAACAAGTTCATGCAAGATTGCAAGCACAGCACAAGTCGTATTTCGTCCCTTTGCACGTCTGAACGGGTTGCGTTGCGGGCGGGCGGGCGGCGCTTTGCAAGTCTCGACGCGCGTTGTACTGAATATCGAATATGCAAGTTTTACAAGTAACAGTCGCTGACCTTCTTAAAATACACTACTCAAAAAAATTAAGGGAGGTTTTAAAACAAGGAAATTAATGCTAAATAAACAGGCTATCTGATCCATATGCCGGCCTAACTGAAAAATTTTTTTCAAGCCGTGGACCAAAAAAAAAGCAAAATATTTGCAATATTATTTTTTCGCGCTATCTGTTGGGATTGCATGAGAACCGTAGCCTCTAAAAAATTTTAGCCAAAAAATCTGAAAATTAGAATCTTAAAGCTTCAAAATGCTTTTTTTTTAAAGTCTCAATACGACCATTTTTCACCGAAATACAGCTTGTCAAAAATCACCGAAAAATTTGGAATTTTTTTTTGCTCCCTTAAATGATAGGTAAAGCCAAGCCAACATTTTTGTTCTTTACTATCGAAACCAGATAAATTTTCGTGGATCCCCACTTACAACTTGTGAACCCCAATTTTTTTTTCACGCCAACGTAGACCCCCGTCGAGTCTCCCATGGACCCCTGGGGGTTCACCTAAACCACTTTGGGAATCACTGCTCTAGAGTATTTTTTAGTGTTCCGTACGGAACACTTATCCCGTAAACCCGAAATTTTTTTGTTATTTTACTGGTTTACGGGATAAGCAGAGAGAACCAAAGCCAGCCATTTTTAGCCGTTTTGTATTTTTTCCTTCTAATTATAATATTATGTAGTTAACAACAGTATACTGGGGAATGTCGCTTTGTGCTAATGACTGCTTGTTTTGTTTAAAAAAAACCACTTTGGTAAGTCAATCATTTTTCTTTTTTCTTTCTCTTCATGCCTTTATGTTTTCCCAATCATATAAGTGTACTCAAAAAAGAAATTTTTCACTTAACAGTATAAAGAAAGAAGAGAATTTTGTCTTTCCAGATGTCCTGAAGAAGAAATAAATATAATTTCGAAAGCTCGACTAACAAAAAAGGTTGTTCACTACCCAAGGCCATAAATATTTAAATATAGACTGCAACCCCACTAAATTGAGAATATATATATATATATATATATATATATATATATATATATATATATATATATATATATATATATATACAGTAATACCCCGCTTAGCGCGACCCCGTTATGCGCGGTTTCACTATAACGCGAATTTCAAATTTCGCGCTCATGTAGTCATTAACTTCTCTATGGTCGCGGGGGGATCCCCGCTTTCTCTGAATATTCTCTTTGAAGAATTGGGAATTCCCTGTCCTTCGACTTTGTTCTATGGGGATTTCCTCGTTCGTTTCGTGTGTTCATTTGTTCCGTAATGTTAGTTCGGTCGGCTGGCAGTTTTGTTTTAATATTTATTGGAGATACATACATACATAATTTAACCCTACGTTAAAAATGCCGCCTGTAAAGAAAAAAGAGCGTAAAAGCGTCACTTTGGAATTGAAGATGAAAGTGTTAAGAAGAATGGAAAATGGAGGCAAAGCAACAATTGTTGGGAGAGATTTTGGACTCTCAGAATCGACTGTGAGAACGATTTATAAAAATCGGGAAAAAATTAAAATCTCCAGCGAAGGTTCAACACCTATAAGTGCAACAAAACTTTCTCGTTCGAGATCATCTATCTTAGAAAGAATAAAGAAATTACTGTCAGTCTGGATCGAAGATTTGAATAAGAAGAACACACCACTAAGTCAAGATCTCATATGCACAAAAGCAAAATCTTTGTATGAGATGCTGAAAACAAAAGAAGGAGAAGGGAGTGCCACTCCGACTTTTGCTGCCAGCAGAGGCTGGTTCCATCGGTTCAAGCAGCGTTCTAATCTTCACAATATCCACATAACAGGCGAGGCGGCCAGCGCGGACATTCAAGCTGCAGCTGAGTTTCCAGACAAGTTTCAAGACTTCGTTAGACGAGAGAAAATTCCTGCTTGTCTCATCTTCAATGTTGATGAGACCGCACTTTACTGGAAAAAAATGCCATCTCGAACATTCATTTCTAAGGAAGAACGTCAAGCCAGTGGTTTCAAAGCTGCGAAAGATCGACTAACACTTCTGCTGGGTGGTAATGCCACTGGTGATTTCAAACTGAAACCTTTACTAGTGTACCATTCAGAAACACCCCGTGCAATGCGAGGCACAGACAAGACAAGTCTACCAGTTGTGTGGCGATCAAACAGAAAGGCGTGGGTTACACGGGAAATTTTTCAAGAATGGTATTCTAATAGTTTTTGCCCATCAGTCAAATCATACTGTGACAGAAATGGGCTTGAACCTAAAGTTATATTACTCTTAGACAATGCCCCAGGACATCCAACCTCACTTGATACGCCCAGAGACTTAAAAGTGTACGTAAAGTTCCTTCCACCAAACACTACGTCAATATTACAACCTATGGACCAGGGAGCAATAGCAAACTTCAAAGCTTATTACCATCGCCGCACTTTTAGCCAACTAATTCATGAAACTGACGGGGAAGGAAGACAGTCTATGCGAGAGTGGTGGAAGTCATACAACATTATGAAGTCTATTCACAACATAGAAGAGGCTTGGAAGGAAGTTAAAATGAGTTGTATGAATGGGGTGTGGCGTAATCTTTGGCCAGATGTAGTGGAAGCACCTAGAAGAATTGTCCAGATGCAGAGACAAGTGCTTGAAGACATTGCTGCAATGATTGAGGGGTCTGAACTTGAAGATGTCACGGTAGAAGATCTCGTAGAACTTGTAGCAACGCACGACGATCCTATTAGCAATGAAGATCTGATCGAGTTACAGAATAATCCTATCTACGATGAGGAAGAACAAGTAGAAGAGAAAGTTTTATCTTCAGGGGAAATACAAAATGCACTTTCAAAAATTTATTCAGGTTTGGACATATTGCAGAGTATAGACAATAATGATGACCGTGTCTTGACCGTGTGTCAAACAATTAAAAACAGTGTTGGGTGTTATGAACGTATTTTACAAGAACGTAAACAAAACGTTACCCAAAAGACAATAGATGTATTTTTCCGTAAAAAATAAGAGTATGTATTGCATAAAGTGTTCTTAGAATTAAAGTGATTGATTAAAATGATTTGTATTTTTTTGTATTAAATTTTGACTATGTTTATTCATAAACCTCGATATACGCGAATTTCAGTTAACGCGATTTTTTTCGGAACGTATCCCTCGCGTAAAGCGGGGTATTACTGTATATATATATATATATATATATATATATTTTGACGAATGTTCTCACGGGTGTGAAATGTAGTAGTGGTTTTTCGGGTATCCCGTGTTAGCTTGAAGTCCCTTGTTTTCGCTGACGTTTCGATGGAATCTCATCCATCTTTTTCAAAGCGTTGATCACTGGTCGGGGTCTTGGCGTTGAATGTCAAGACTGGCTCCGAGTGCGCAGGTTTTATGTGCTCGGGGGTGATTCTATTGGTCGGGCGGATCTGGCCAATAGAGGCTTGGCTTTGGCTGCGCGTTGTCGGTCCTGCGGTTCTTTGTAATGTTTGTGTTGGTGAAGTAACATATGGTTGAATTATTGTTTCTCTTAGTTGGACTTGGTACTGGGATAGAATATGTTTCCAAGAGTTCGGTAAACGTTGGCTATCATCCCGATTATTTAAGTTGTTGGGCCTCTTTTCTATTTTTATGGCTTCTTTGATTACCCTAGTGGATAGGTTATTACTTTTTTGTAGGGTTCTGGTTTTGTCAAAATCAGTTTTGTGGCCGGTATTGTGTGCATGTTGTGCTAGAGAAGAGGTGGTGGATTTTTGTTTTACGGCGTTTTTGTGCTCGTTTCTTCTGGAGCTAATTTTCCTGTTTGTTTGGCCTATGTATGAAAGACCGCAGTCCTGACACGGAATTTCATATACACTTTGGTCTTCTAAGGCTATAATGTCTTTTGGTGTAGGTAGAATATCTTTAATTTTTTGATTCGTTGTGTAAATGGTCTCAATTTGGTGTTTTCCTAGAGGTCTTCCTATTTTGTCTGTGATGCCTTTTATATATGGGAGAAATGCTTTTGTAGTATATGTCTTTCTTTCCTGTTTGTGTTATTTATTTAGGGCCCGCCGGATCGTGTTTTGACTGTATCCATTTGAAAGTAAAACGTTTCGAAGGAGCTTGGTTTCTTGTTGCAAATGTTGCTTGTCTGTTAGGGTTTCTGATCGGTGAGCTAAGGATTTGGCAACGGAGAAGAGTTGGGCTGGGTGATGATGTGAGCTGGCGTTTAAGTATCTGTTGGTATGTGTCGGTTTTCTATATACTGAGTGAGACAAAGAACCATCTAATTTTCTTTGAAGCAAGACATCTAGGAATGGTAGTTGTTCTGCCTAGATGTCTTGCTTCAAAGAAAATTAGATGATTCTTTGTCTCACTCAGTATATAGAAGACCGACACATACCAACAGATACTTAAACGCCAGCTCACATCATCACCCAGCCCAACTCTTCTCCGTTGCCAAATCCTTAGCTCACCGATCAGAAACCCTAACAGACAAGCAACATTTGCAACAAGAAACCAACTCCTTCGAAACGTTTTACTTTCAAATGGATACAGTCAAAACACGATCCGGCGGGCTCTAAATAAACAACACAAACAGGAAAGAAAGACATATACTACAAAAGCATTTCTCCCATATATAAAAGGCATCACAGACAAAATAGGAAGACTTCTAGGAAAACACCAAATTGAGACCATTTACACAACGAATCAAAAAATTAAAGATATTCTACCTACACCAAAGCCTTAGAAGACCAAGGTGTATATGAAATTCCGTGTCAGGACTGCGGTCTTTCATACATAGGCCAAACAAACAGGAAAATTACCGCCAGAAGAGACGAGCACAAAAACGCCGTAAAACAAAAATCCACCACCTCTTCTCTAGCACAACATGCACACAATACCGGCCACAAAATCGATTTTGACAAAACCAGAACCCTACAAAAAAATAATAACCTATCCACTAGGGTAATCAAAGAAGCCATAGAAATAGAAAAGAGGCCCAACAACTTAAATAATCGGGATGATAGCCAACGTTTACCGAACTCTTGGAAACATATTCTATCCCAGTACCAAGTCCAACCAAGAGAAACAATAATTCAACCATATGTTACTTCACCAACACAAACATTACAAAGAACCACAGGACCGACAACGCGCAGCCAAAGCCGAACCTCTATTGGCCAGATCCGTCCGACCAATAGAATCACCCTCGAGCACTTAAAACCGGCGCACTCGGAGCCAGTCTCGACATTCAACGCCAAGACACCGACCAGTGATCAACGCTTTGAAAAAGATGGATGAGATTCTATCGAAACGTCAGCGAAACCGTCCATCAAGGGACTTCAAGCTAACACGGAATACCCGAAAAACCACTACTATATATATATATTATATATATATATATATATATATATATATATATATATATATATATATATATATATGAATGTATGTATGTATGTACATATATGTATATATATATGAATTGATTATTATTATTTTGTATTTTTTAGATTCACTGTCTCTTTCTTCACCAATCAGTCCAAAAGGTTTCGAGAGACTTACAGAGGATGTTCCAAAAGAAATATCTAGTCTGACGGAAAATCTTCAACATTTGATAATGGGGAGAATAGTTCATGCAAAAACATCTTTGAGAGCAAGGAAAATTGTTATTTATGTTTCCGCAGCAGATTCTCAAGGTAATTTTTCGTCTATACGAACTTATTTTAAATATTAATGGATACTTAGATATATTGTGATTACGTCGTTTAGAATCAAATTTGAACCTTCTTAATTGTCAAATGAAGTCAAAAATAGTTGAAGTTCTCAAACTCTAAAATTCGTTTAAAAAAGTTAAGATAGAGTTCAACGGGAACAATCAGTTTTACTCATTTATGATGCTAGTAATCTTCTCTCTTGGTGTTATAAGTCCCTTAAATTCGTTAGTACTCTTCAATACTACAAAAGCGACATCACTAGACATTGCGATTGTAAGAGCTACTCTAGTATCTTATCGTGGGCACGAGCGAGCCGCTTAGCGACGTGATTTTCCGTCAGCAAAGGTTTTTTCAACGTGCTTCGGAATTCGACATCATGAAAAGTTGTCGAATGATCTCATGGGAAACATTCAAACCCGACTTTCTTAATTTTGCCGCTCCTTGACGCAGCGTCTATTTCGGGCCCAGCAAAAACAAAGACACGATTCGTTTTTCGACTTTCGTAGCGACTTTGCCTACCGAGCCACGTTTTAGCAAGTCGTCGACATTTTTCATCTCGTTAAAATGATTTACCCACTTCATCACAAACGATACCGACTTTTTAATATATATAGCGGCCGCGAAATGTGTCATTTTAGGCCCCTTTAGATGAGAACAAAGGAAGACTGCTTCTAACCGACATACAAACTCATTTTGGATTTTACGTGATTTCGATGAAAATTCGGAATCGACTAATACTTTTACTAAAAAGTGTCGTAGCCAAAGGTTCCCTCTACCGATTTTTTGGTGAATCGCCAGAATCACGTCTTCCAAAAATGAATTATCGCAGACAAATTCTTACTTAACAGACTTTGCCGAGATGACCTTGCCAAATAACTACCAACCAGTCGCACTGCTTTCAATAATATCGAAAGTCATGGAAAAGGTTATCAATCAGCATCTTCTAAAATATCTTGAAGGATTCAACATTTTTAGCGATCACCAATATGGCTTTCGTAAACATAGATGAACAGGAGACTTATGTAACACATGTTTGGAACAACGCAACTGAACACTTTGGAGAATCTCGAGCGGTTGCTCTTGACATATCCCAGGCATTCGACCGTGTTTGGCACGATGGATTGTTGGCTAAACTACGTTCTTATGGTATATCTGAAAAGTCCTGTTTGCGGCTCTCACGTTTCCTCAGAGAGCGTTATTTACGAGTGGCGGTCGACGGATTTCTTTCTAACACCTTCACTATCAACGCCGGTGTGCCCCAAGGCTCCATACTGTCTCCTACTCTCTTTCTCATTTACATTAACGATCTGCTGGAAAAGACCGGGAATCCAATCTACAGCTTTGCAGATGACAGTACGCTTATCTTTTCATTCACTTTGAACGCTCAGACATCGGCTGCTCAGGTGAGTGTTCGCAGACAGCGGGAAGTAGTTCAACTTAACAAAGACCTGGAAGAAATTCCATCTTGGAGTGACAGTAACCAAGTGGAATTTAACGCTACAAAAACCCAGGCGTCAGTTTTTTCTAAAAAAGTTAACGTTGCTGAACCCGACATAGTCATGTCAGGGCACCTATTCCCCTAGCCTCGTCACTCAATTTGTTGGGCGTTAATTTGGGAGCAAATATGTCCTGGCATGAACATGTTACAGGCATAGCAAGGAGAGCTTCTCAAAAGTTGGGAATATTATTTCGAATCAGAAAGCCTTACACTCCACAACAATTGTTAATTCTTTACAAAGCTCAAATTCGACCAACTAAGGAATACTGGTCCCATGTTTGGCGCTTCGCTCCTAAACACACTCTGCATTTGTTGGATTCTGTTCAGAGAAGAGCTGTTCGTCTGATTGGAGACCCGGAACTGACCGGCGGCCTTGATTCGCTGAAACATCGAAGAACGGTTGGCGACTTGAGTCTGTTCTACAAGTATTTTCGTGGAAAATGTTCGAACGATGTAGTCCGCTTAATTCCTCCCAGAGCGGTGCATGTACGTCGCGCTAATACTTCACGTCCGTATGAGGTTCAGCTTGTACGACGCTTTTCAAGCAGTCTTTTATATGGAAAACAGCATCCCTTTGGAATCCAGGGCTGTATTTCCCACCGAGTACAATTTACAGCGATTCAAGAACAACGTGAATCGCTTTTTCCGCACACATGCCGGTCCTGGAGCGCTTTAGGGACTTCCCTGTAGCACGTGTGCTAGACCTATAAAAAAGACTGTATATTAGAGTTAACTTTGAGGCGTTCTTAAATATAGTTTCATGTGGAGGAAGTCAACAAAGCTTATGACAATGTAGGGTTATATATTTCAGTGAACGAGTCAGTTATTCGACATATTTTAAAGCCACATACTGACAGAGGATTGTCCAGGTAAGCAGGCGTCAATTACCGCCAGGCAGCGTGATCGTTACTTTTTCACCCTACGTAGATAAAAAAAATCAGTATCAACTACTAAAAATGAACAAAGTTCATATTTCAACAGTGGCTCGCTATTCTCTTATTTGTTATTCCATTTTGGGACGCATTTCGCCCTAACACGGCTCATCAACCGAGCTAGGATCGACTAGCAAGGGCACAAAACTTGAAGAACTTATTGCAGTAGTAGCGTAACACACTCCTGCTGATGAAAACATAAAATTCAAAAGCATTCCTGCCTTCGGTTAGGGGCTTTTAAAGCCATAAATCGACGGAGACTTTTGTTAACACTTTTTCCAAATTTTAAAATTTTTAATCATATGAATGTAAATAAAATAAATAGTATTTTTGGCACGAATATTCATAAAACGTATGAAATTGAACATTTTCAATAATGTAAAATAAACAAATTTAATTTATGGCGTGGGAGTATCTTCAACTTGAAAGATACGGTTGACAGACAAATTGTATTAGTATTAAGTGAAACATTTTTATTGAGTATTATAGCGTAACGAACAGGTGTTAAACTAAGTTTATTTTTTGTTTAATTACTCGTAAATCAAAACATTTTTTTTTTTTTAACTTGGATCATATCATTTTTAGTGTTCCGCACGGAACACTTATAAGACCACTTCGGTGTCTGTCAGTCTGTCTGTGACACTTGTTTTTCTCCGAAACTATTTGACATAACAAGTCGAAATTTGGCACTAACGTAGGAAATGACCATCATAGGCGCTCCCAATTAACTCTGGCGTAGCTAAAGGGAGTCAAGGGGGTATATACTGCTGAATGTAGAGGGGTTATTTTTTTGTAAAATCTCCCTTCCTCTCCGATCATTAATTTTTTAGTTTATTGTATTATTAGAGGAGCGCAAATGAGTTTCGCCCCCTGATTGTCGTTGGCGCCTTCATGTTTGTCTATTGATGTCTAAATTTAATTTTTTTTTTATTTTTTTAGATTGTGTAGTTGAAAAAGGATCTCTACACAACGTAGTGTACCCCAATCTGCGTCAGCACTGTAGGACGAAAGGTTATGAGCTCCATATTGTGGACTTACACTGGAAAAGTTCGTTGGAAAAACAGCAAGATCATGAGTTTCCAGAATTGTGTATTGGAGAATTAACAAGTAATAAATTTGTATATATATATATATATATATATATATATATATATATATATATATATATATATATATATATATGGAATGATATAACGCCTACCTCGAAGATGGCAATAAGAGAACAGTGGGTAGACTGCTGAGTTGCGGACTTTCGTCCGTTTTCAGTTGTTCTTACTTTATAATCACATATGCCTTAGGGGGATCCCTCGAACGTTCGCGCCACCTGTGGTGAAGTGTTGGCAGTCTACTTGCTAACCATTCTGTCGACGAATGGCTGAAGCGAGTCAGCCTTCCGACGAAGTGACACCTACGAGGTAGGCACCATTATTTGCCGTCAGTAGGCACCATTATTTGCCCTCAGTACTGGTTTAAGTACCGAAAATTCTGTTTTCTTGCTTGTCGATCCTAGTTCGACTGATAAACCGTGATACGGTAAGACGCGTCTCGGGATGGATTCGATAAATAAGAGAACAGTGGGTAAACTGCTGAGATACGGACTTTCATCCGTTTTCAGTTGTTCTTATTGTATATATATATATATATATATATATATATATATATATATATATATATATATATATATATATATATATATATATATATACATATATAAATGTTATCATATGACACTGAACGTGGGCTTTGAATAAAAGTAAAAAATATAAACTCCAGGTAACCCAAAGAGCAATGGAGAGAAGAATGCTAAATATTAGACTCCAAGATCGTATTCCCATTACGGAGATACGAAGGAGATCAAAATTGACAGATGAAATACAACGAATATATATATTAAGGTGGAGTTCGGCGGGGCATTTCGAAAGGAGGAATGATAATAGATGGACACGCCGTATGGTTGAATGTAGGCCCAGAGAGCATTAAAATGCAGAGGTAGACCACAGACAAGATGGATCTACGACCTAAAAGATTAGGGGGACACGATTGGATGCAAAAATCAAATAACAGAGCTCAGTGGAGACAACTTGGGGAGGCTTACATCCCACTATTGATGGAATTAGCTAATGATGACGATAATATATATATATATATATATATATATATATATATATATATATATATATATATATATATATAAATATATATATTTATATATATATATATATATATATATATATATATATATATATATATATATATATATATATATATATATATATATATATATATATATATATATATATATATATATATATATATATATATATATATATGCGTGTGTGTGTGTGTGTGTTGCGTCCAGCGCTGTTATTGTACACATATTCGCAATAAAAGTTGTATATAATACTGTTATTACTGTTACAATATCAAATCGCTACATATTATTTTTACGATATTTGCAGTGCTCCTAAGCCAATCTTAACCAAATATAGTGGATATATATATACATGAATAAACACACAGACTGTGAGTGTGTTGAATTTAGTATATATAGAGATAGAGAAAAAATTGTAGTTAATATAATCATTAGAATTGTGCAATTTTAGTTATGTTCCTGTAAAACTCCATCATGTCTAATAGCAATGTACGAGGGTTGTAGGATAAGTGCCTAGCCTATTTTTCGTAAATATAACCTTTTACAAGGATCTTGTCAAATTTTCAAGCCGCTGCGTGATTTAGTTTGTGAATGGCAGCCATTTAAATAGAACAAGTTTTGTGATTTTACAACAATGGAAAAAATTGAATATCGAGCAGTGTTAAAATATTTAAAAAAACAAGAAAACGAATGATGAGATAAAAGCGGAATTCAGCGAAGTTTATGGGACTCTGCACCTTCGTTATTGACCATAAAATATTGGACAGCTGAATTCAAACGCGGCCGTACAAGAAGAACGTCCAGGTCATCCAAATGAGGTTACCACATCAGAATTGATTGAAAAAATCCACGATATAGTGATAAATGATCGGAGAATGGGATCGGACGGGTACAGGACATTTTAACAACTTATTTGGATATGAAAAAGCTTTTCGCAAAATAGATACCGCGATTGCCCACAATTGACAATAAACACGAACGTGTGTCAACTTTAGAAGAATGTTTGGCAACGTTAAAGCGGAATGATTTTTGGCGTCGATTCATAACTGTTGACGAAACATGGATTCATCACAGCACACCAGAGACTAAAGAACAGTCCAAACAGTGACTTTATCGGACAACAAAATCATGGCCACAGTGTTTTGGGATGCACGCGGCATAATCCACGTCGATTTCTTTGAAAAGGGCAAAACGATTAATGGGGAGTATGATGTCAACTTATTGGATGGTTTCAACCATGCTATAAAAGGGAAACGTCCGCATTTGACGAAGAAAAAAATTCTCTTTCATCAAGACAATGCACGCGTGCACACTTGTGTCATCGGCATGGCAAAATTCCATGAGTTAGGATACGAATTGCTTCCGCATCCACTATATTTGCCAGATTTAGCCCCCAGCGATTATTTCCTATTTTGGAATATGAAAAAAAATGGCTCAGCGGAAAAAATTTGGCTCAAACGAAAAAGATTGCTGAAACAAACGCCTATTTTGAAGGGTTAGAGAAATCGTATTTTTTAGATGGAATACAAAAGATAGAAAAACATTGGACTAAGAGCTAAAGGAGACTATGTTGAAAACTAAAGTAGATTTTACACAAATAACTGTTTTTTCTTGTCAAGGCCAGGTACTCATCATAGAACCGTCGTAATACAATCTTTTTGTAGGACAAATTGAAGTGGCATACGTCATACCAGTACTTTTTCTTAACAATTCTCTGGGTACCCAACTCTTGCCAATAACGATAGAAAGTGCAGATTTCAAAATGGCACTCGAAAGTACTGATAACCAAACTGCTCAAGGATTACTTAAGAAATGGTAAGTAAAAATGTCTTAGTTCTTGCCTCAACTGACCTTCCTCATCGGGGGTCATCGTAAACTAGTCCAAGTCTCATCGAAACTGTTCAGAACAAAATTTTACTTAAAAATAGATGGACCGTCATAGCCGTGCCCCGGGAATATTCTTTCGTGAATAACTTTTGATATATTTCCTCTTTTTACTGAGAAACTTTATCATTGTTCGCTGGTTCAAATTACGTTCTCTTATTTTTCTGAAGAAAAGAAATCGTAAAAACTACAAAACTGCAGCAAACTCGACAGACTTTTGTGAGAGCGAATGACTGCAGGCGCTCATATTGAGACATGGTCCTTGGTTCTCCCTCATTCTCTAATAGCCCAGTCGCCAAGGGTTTTGACCTCTCATTTAATGGCTGCATTTTGGTACACAGGTAGTTTTTGGACATAGAATACGATAAAAAAAAGTTCGCCAAAGTTTGATGTACGCTAAGCCCACAAAATCCAAAATAAAATCAAAAATTCGGTTTTTTGGTAATATCTCAAAAAATGAAAAAGATATCGAAAAACTAATAGTACCACAAGAAAGAGCGGGAAATTTTACAAAAAAATGGTATATAGATTTTTTCCAGATTTTTTTTTTTATTAGCATGAGAATTTATTAAAAATTCGGATAGGTGATTAACGGGCATACAGAAAATTACAAATATTTAATAAAATATAGTATTGAAAAAAAACCTTTGTGCATATATCATTATTATACCTTAAGTTTCAATATAAGAATAATTAAAAAATACTCACATTGTCTGTGTTATTTCAAAATTGAATTTCAAAATATTAAAATTTGCCTGGTGTAATACGCCGCCGACAATTTTACGATCAAAGCAGTACGAAATGGTAAAAAAAGTCGGACATTTTTTTTAGTTACAGTTAAAAATATACTTAATATTAAAAAAAAAAAACACTAAAAACCTAAAAATCTTTTTTTCTAATTTTGCTCTTAAAAAAGTGTTCATGATAAACGTTTGCTTATTATTACCAGGTGTACAAATATGAAATGGGGATTATTTTTCTAAAAAAAAAAAAAACATATTAAATTCGGAAGAATGATAAAAAGTGCTTTATTCAAAGTATGCTCCATCGCTTGTTATACATTTTTCCCATCTTTCGGGCAATTTGTGAATCCACGCCACTAAAAATCTTCCCCTTTTACTGCGAACCATTCATCGAGCCATTTTTTCACATCTTCGTACGAACCAAAGCTCTGCTCAGCAAGTGCGTGACTCATCGATGCGAACAAGTGGTAATCGGAAGGAGTCAAGTCTGGTGAGTAAGCCGCATGGGGTAGAACTTCCCAGCTGAGTGCTTCCAACGTGTCGCGAACTGGTTTTGCCGTATATGATGGAGCATTGTCATGAAGAAAAATGACTTTGTGTTGCCTCTTTCGCTATTCTGGTCTTTTTTCAAGCAGCAAACGGTTCAAATCGGTCAATTCTTGTTGGTAACGTTTAGTATTAACCGTTTCCTCAGGTTTTAACAGCTCATAATAGACCACGCCCCTCTGGTCCCACCAAACACAGAGCATCGTCTTTCTGCCAAAACGATTCGGTCCTGCGGTCGATGTGGATGGTGCGCCTGGGTTTACCCATAATTTTTTGCGCTTGGGATTCTCAAAATAAATCCACTTTTTATCCCCTGTAACTATACGATGCAAAAACGACTTCTTTTCGTACCGCGTCTTTTTGCGCTTTTCCATTTGCCTGTCGTTCAACTCATGTGGTATTCGTCTACTGGTCTTCTGAATCTTTCCCATCTCTCGTAGCCGATTGCTCGGCGAGTTGTTTTTTTGTTTGCGAATCATCTTCGTCCAACAATGCTTGCAATTCCACATCTTCGTATTTTTTTGGCGGTTTTCCACGTTCCTTGTCTGCAACATTGAAGTTACCACTTTTGAAACGCCGAAACCATCGTTCACACGTTTCTTGCGTTGGAGCATGTTCACCATAAGCTTCTCGAAGTAATCGGTATGATTCAACAGCAGTTTTTTTCAAATGAAAACAAAAAATTAATGCTGTCCGCGAATGCTCTTTGTTTGGTATAAATTTCGACATATTGAACACTATGCACACACTTTTCCAATTTATCACTAGTGTGCGTCTGACACTTGTTGATGACACAACAAAATGGCACAGTGTCAAATCTTTATAGCACAAACTGCATTGGTGCACCATCTGTTGTCTGAAATCCGCATTTGATACTTGTACACCTGGTAATCGTACAACTAAAAAATAAAAAAAAATATTTAAAGATGGAAAATTAAAGATAAAAGTCTAAGCTTTAAGTATAAAGTATTTATATTTCATTTAAACATTCATGTACAAACAAAACAGTTATTGAAATCACAAAAATTCTAAAATACTCGAAGAAATTAAATGAATTACGTACTCTCTGGCTCCGCCATTTTGAATTTTTTCAAATCTGTCATCGGATTCTTAACCAGCATCCCGAGAAGAGAAACCCTTTAATAGCCAATTTCAAAATATTTAACGGTAAACACGGTTTATTTAATCATAGGTTGGAAGCACGATTCCCACCACAACTGGAGGGATTAAACCAGCCATTTTATTTTAAATATTTTTTTAAATTACGGTAAAACTAAAAAAAATAATCTATATACTGTTCTTTTGTAAAATTTCTCATTCTTTTACGTGGTGCTATTAGTTTTTTGATATCTTTTGAAGCCTGTTAACATTTAATGAGAGCTTTTCGTCAAAATTTGCCTCAGACTACTGAGCGTTGCTGCCGCTCTCACCGCTCTCTGTTTACGAAATGATCAATGAATGTCATTGTCATTATCGTCAACTTACTACCAATGGCGCGACAGAATTGGCTTATGTCAAGACAATATGTATTTAACATGGAATCTCACGCGAAGTTTAGTAGAATCAGTTCTTTCAGCAACGACGGTTATGACAGAGATTTGCTAAGTCCGCAAGGAGTATCTAAAAACGATAGTTCTTCTGGAGATGACGTCATACTATAGCGCGCGTAATTTGCACTGATGTCATTACACAACTCATAAAATTAGAAGCGGATTTTTATCTACTTTCTTCCGATAACCCTTTATTATAATCTAATTGTCCCCTAATTATACTGACTAGGTTATCTCAAGAGTTACCCTTTTACCGAAATGCTCAATATAATGTCATATTTTTTGGCAAATTGGTTGAAAATGATTTAAAAGAATGCCGATACTCGTATGTTTAGACTACTACCTAGATGGGCGATTAGTTGCTCGTACCTTTACGACCTTATCAACAACTCGCGGCTTCCGTTAATTCATCCTTCCAAGTCCTTTTACCTTCGAGAGGGTGTGGTGGTTTTGTGCTCAATCACTGAATTGAACTATCATCTGCCATTGTTCTCGGTTAATTGTTTTATCTGATCCATCCAACTTGAAGGTGCTCTACCCCTGTAGCGCTTACCTTCAACCTTTCCCTGTGTGACCAGCGACTCCAGTTCATGTCTTCTGCTGAAGTGACCGAAATACCTTAAGTATGTCTGATTTATAAGCGAGTTCAGTGTTGTAAAAGTTTAGTTCTTGTAAAATAGACTGGTTAGTTCGATGTTCCACCCACGATATTCTGAGATTTCGGTCCACCCACATCTCAAATGCAGCAATTTTATTTCTGTCAGCTTTCTTTATCGTCCATGTTTCCGATGCATATGTTGCAATCGGAAATAAAAGCGTTCTTGCGAGCCTTAACTTAGTCGTTCGCAAGATGCTCGAATCTTTCCGTATTTTGACTAATTTTGTGATTGCAGAGCGAGCAGTTGAGAGTCTCCTACGTGTTGGTAATTAGAGACCCAGGGTATTGGGAATCTACGATTTCATACCCTAGTAGATGTTGAGGTTGATTATCATTCATTCTAACGAAACAACAACAAAACAAAAATATTAACCATTCGTTCTACAAATGATCGTTACACTTTGATCAATTTTTTAACATAATGTTTATGTACTTAGGTATATGCTCGACAGCGATGCTCAACCTCCGTGCTACAGACTCCGCCCAATATCTTGTCACATTCCAGGTTTCAACGAAAGTTCTTTAGAAGATAGAGAAAAGGCCTTTAAAGAATGGGCACATGAAATTGATAAAATGTTAGCAGTACTTATTAATGTTTTCTCGATGGAATTAAGAGATACATATTTGACCACAGTTGTAGAACAGGTAATTAAAGAAAAATAGTCTATACAAAGTTTGATAGTTCTTCAGACTTACCTAATTTCAAGGATAATTATAGAAGAATAACGGTATGCGAACTAATGCGAAAATTGACCCTAAAGTGTTAGAGTTTCCCAGCATGTACGCCAATAATTGTAGCAAATAGCCACGTTAAAGCCATTTGATCAGATCTTGATCCGATGGATATTGTTATAATTTCTACAACGAAGCATAAAAACTTTAAAAAATATCTGGTATTTTTTTTATGGGTCTGGCACATGTGCAGCAGGGAAGTCCCTAAAGCGCTACAGGAGCGACACGTGTGCGGAGAAAGCGATTCACGTTATTCTTGAATCGCTGTAAATTGTACTCGATGGGAAACACAGTCCTGGGCAAATTATTCCAATGGAATGATGTTCTCCATATAAAAGACTGCTTGAAAAGCGTTGTACAAGCTGAACCTCATACGGATGTGAAGTATTAGCGCGACGTGTACTTATAACATGCACCGCTCTGGGAGGAATTAAGCGGGCCACATCCTTCGAACACTTTCCATGAAAATACTTGTAGAATAGGCTCAAGTCGTCAACCGTTCTTCGATGTTCCAGCGAATCAAGGCCGCCGGTCAGTTCCGGGTCTCCAATCAGACGAACAGCTCTTCTCTGAATAGAATCCAACAAATACAGTGTATGTTTGGGAGCGAAGCCCCAAACATGGGAGCAGTATTCCATAGTTGGTCGAATTTTAGCTTTGTAAAGAATTAACAGTTGTTGTGGAGTGTAAAGCTTTCTGGATCGAAATAATATTCTCAACTTTTGAGAAGCTCTCCTTGCTATGCCTGCAACATGTTCATGCCAGGACATATTTGCTCCCAAATTAACGCCCAACAAATTGAGTGACGATGTTAGAGGAATGAAGTGCCCCGACATAACTATTTCGGATTCAGCAACGTTAACTTTGTTAGAAAAAACTGCCGCCTGGGTTTTTGTAGCGTTAAATTTCACTTGGTTACTGTCACCTCAAGATAGAATTTGTTACAGGTCTTTGTTAAGTTAAATGACTTTCTGCTGTCTGCGGGTATTCGTCTGAGTAGCCGATGTCTGAGCGTTCAAAGTGAATGAAGAGATAAGCGTACTATCATCTGCAAAGCTGCAGATCGTTAATGTGAATCAGAAAGAGAGTAGGAGACAGTATGGAGCCCTGAGGTTCACCGGCGTTGGTAGTGAAGGTGTTAGAAAGAAATCCGTCGACTGCCACTCGTGAGGAACGCTCTCTGAGGAAACATGAGAGCCACAAACAGAACCTTTCAGACATACCATAAGAACGTAGCTTAGCCAACAGCCCATCGTGCCAAACACGGTCGAATGCCTTGGATATGTCAAGAGCAACCGCTCGAGATTCTCCAAAGTATTCAATTGCGTTGTTCCAAACGTGTGTTACATAAGTCAGAAGATCTCCTGTTGATCTATTTTTACGTAAGCCATATTGGTGATCGCTAATAATGTTGAATCCTTCAAGATATTTTAGAAGATGCTGATTGATAGCCTTTTCCATGACTTTCGATATTATTGAAAGCAGTGCGATTGGTCGGTAGTTATTTGGCAAGGTAGAAACAAACACGGTCAAAACAGGGAATATTTACACTTTCCACAGGAAATAAATATTCATTATTTATTCTTAAGTTTACAGAATCCTAAAACTTAACACTAACAGATCTAGATCTGTCATTGAACGAAAATTAATCTTACTGCTACCTGTCAGACGCACGCCGGACTCCAGAACGGTATAACACCTGAGTAGAGTTTTTACACAATTATTAGACAGTCAGATATTATTGTTAACTGTAACATTGACTACAAATATTTTATATTAACAAGAGACTTTTGTAATATTATAAATGGTTTTAGGGAAATACTTTAAGTCCACTACTTTGCAAAAAAATAAACATTGGGCAAAATTATTAGCGGGCATCCCAACCCACATTTAAAGGAAATTTCAGCACAGTTTTAAATATATACAAATTGAGAAAAAAAAAAGTAGGATGTTCCTTTACTGGATCAAAACAATCATCCATTTCAACAACTGTTTTTATAACAACTTGCACATCAACCATTTTTAATTATTTCAATATCAGGAGACAATGGAATTTTTAAGATCAATTACCTGCAAAGATGCCTTGTATTTTTAGGAAGTGCACAACACAGTATTCATGAGTCAGGAGATGGCTAAAAGATGTATTTGGATGAATAGAGTCTACACACCAACTCCAAAAACTCCAGAAAATCCAAGCCCCGGAGAAGAAGAGGCAAATAGAAGACTAAATATTTTACAAAAGGATCTTAGAGTAAGTACAAAATATATATTGGCAACAGAAAAAATTGTCCAGTAAACGTGCCAAGTCAGAAATAAATTAAAACAACATCTAAAAAAGTTTATATGTTGCGGTAAGTTTTCATATTTTTAAGAGAAATTTGGTTTTACAGTTTACAAACTTATGTTTTCCTATATATGTTATTATTGTATCCAAAATTTGATCAACCAGTCATAATATGATTGATAGATATGTGACCCCCAGTGTGCAAGTCCATTTTACTAGTTTCACTTTTATAGGACCAGCTAACAGAAAAACACATCGTCCGCATCCAAGTGAAGTACTCCGAAGGTGGTTTAAATCCGGACATTCCAGAACATAAAGATTACGTTGCGACGGTAACAACGCATCTCCAAAAACATCTACAAGATTCTATAGATTCAATTATTGATGAGCACACGAATAAGAGCATGATCAAGCCTAGTTATGGAATAGAAGCTAGCCTGTTTGAGGAATTGAATCAACAGACGTATTTTTGCCAGAAGGTGTCTCAGTGTAGTATAAATAGAGAAAGAACTATTGAAGAAATATATTCGTAAGTATAACTATGGATTTGGGATTCACTGAGATGTTAAAGCTCTAGTCAACGTGTAAATATTTAGAGAAACCAATTTAAGGTTTATTTTTTACGTCTACAATTTCTTTTTCTAATTCCTAGAAAGAGTATATGGGTGACAACCCCTCTAAATCAGCTGCTGCAAGAAATTGCAGGGTGTGCCACCAAAATCCCGACAAATCAAACATCTTTATAAGGGCATGCTTTTTAATGAAAAATGAAGTTTCGTTTTACATGCTCTCTGTAATTCCGCAATGTTTATATTGGCGAACGCTGCCTCAATAGCACTCATTAATAATGTCACATTGAGATGCCGAAACTTGTTTATAAGCCTTTCGACTACGCCCCATACGTAGTAGTACAAGGAATTTAAATCTGGACTATTAGGAGGCCAGAATTCCTTTGACCTTGACTTCTGGGTTCCTCACGGTATGGTAAATCCCAAGATATAAGATCCTGCCTTTTTGTTTTTTCAATGGGGCAATAAGCGACCCTATTAAGGTTTTGTGCATAGTTGTCAGATATTACGATAAACGTATTTTTATTTTACCTGCTATGTATACCGCCCTCACTAGCACCTGCAATCATATTGGATCTATTTTTACCTATATATTTAATACCTGGCAAACTGGTTTGGAGCCCTTTAAGTATTTGATAATATAGGCCTAATGACAACAGGTCCCCATTAAGATTCGAAAGATATTCTTTATTATTTTTATTTTTAGTTTTACTTACTTACAATGCAACGGTTCTATTTTAATTATGTGGCGTCAGTGGGAAAATTGCAATAGTGGCTATCGCAAGAGAAAACATTTACCACTTAACGCTAAACAAATAGTGAAAAATATTTACGACAGTTTGGTAAAAAGAAATTTGAATAAACAAAGTGCTTTGCAAAAAACCAGTGAACTAACAAAAACCCCAATTTCTACGATTAAGGTTATTGTAGGAAAACTAAGGAACAGGAAAAAAGATTTTCAAATGTAAATGATTGTGAAAAAGACGTCATCAGGAGAAAAATATATTCTATGTATGAAGAGCAGTTGGTGACAAAATAAAATTAAGACTGGTGCAGGACGGGACCAATATACATTTTGGCCGATCAACCCTTCACAGAATTCTTTTAAAAATGGGATTCACGTTCCGAAAAATCAACAACAGGCAAGTAGTGATGGAGTCACAGAGATTACGAATCTTGCGACATACTTATTTACAAGAAATTAAAAGTATCGATCAGAGAATTGGCCAATAATTTACCTTGAGGAAACATGGTTCGATACCCATGACACTGTGCAAAAAGGGTGGGTTGAGAGCAGTACAAAATGTCAGACTAACGCACCTTCAAATAAAGATAAACGAGTAACAATTTTGCATGCTAGATCTGAAAAGGGCTGGGTTTCAAATTGTCTACTATTATCTGTAAAAACATAAAAGATCCTATCACAAAGACACGACCGCAGAACTTTTTGAAAATTGGTTTCAAAATTCCCTTTTGCCAAATGTTCCCGAACAGAGTGTTTATAGTTATGGACAATGCAAGTTACCATAGTCGCCTACTAAATAAGGTTCCTAATGCAGCCAACGCCAAATCGGAAATACAGGAATATATGTTAGAAAATGACATTTATTTTGATTTTAGTTAGAAAAAAGTGATCTTTTGGAAGTTTTGAAAGACTATAAATTGAAAAAGAAATATGTTTATGATTGTATGGCTGAGAAAATGGGACACACTGTTTTCTGGCTTCATCCGTATTATTGTGTGTTTAATCCAACTGAACATATTTGGCATCAAGTTAAATCAAAAATAATGGCACAAAATGTTTCTCCTATTTTAAGCGTGTCAGTGGTTGAATTAGTCAAAAAAGTTATAAATGATATACCTTGTGAAAGCTGGAAGAATACCATTCAACACGTTATTAAAGTTGAAGATTCATATAGTTATGTAAATAATATAAAACCACTGATAATTACCTCAGCTGATGACAGTGATAGTGAAACCGAATTAGGCTTAAGTTAAAATATATTTTTATTTGTACAATATGTCCCCATTCATTCAAACTGTATATTTGTACTTTTTATCCATTTGTTTTTACATGCATCTATAAATAAACATCTCCAAAAACACTTATAATTTTATTTATTTGCATTAGTGAATAAAATTCTTATGTCCATCTCTGCAACCTATCATAAACAAAAGGTTAGAATTTTTATATTGCGCACTTAAAACGGCAAAAATCAGGATCTTATATTTTGGGACAAGCTATACATTATTTCAAGTGGCGCTTCCTAGCCGACGTACTTAAATCTTCATTGGGCTGTTCTGGAGATAGTTGATTTCGAGTCTCCGAAAAACCGAATTATTTCCGGTGCTGACCGATGATCGCGGCACTTGAATTACGAGGCTGGTTTGAAAAGTCCGTGCAAAGTCCGAGAGATGACACCACCGGCGCGTATCGAGGTCATGTTTAGTTAGTAGCATCTCTTGAATGAACGCACACCAAGTTTCAGCCATATTGGTCTATTTCTTTGTGCTTGGCATTCGTGTGAATCAAGGAAGTCGAGTGATTTTCAAGAAATGGACGAAAAAGAATTTCGTGTGGTGATTAAACATTACTTTATGAAAGGCAAAACGCCTCAGGAGACTAAAGAGAAGCTTGATAAACATTATGGTGACTCTGCACCTTCGATTAGAACAGTTTATAAGTGGTTTCAAAATTTTGGTACTGGCCATATGGGCACAAGTGACTCTGAACGTTCTGGACGGTCTGTGGAGGTTACGACTTCAGAAATCATTGATCAAATCCATGGTATGGTGATGGATGACAGAAGAGTTAAGGTGCGTGAGATTGCTAGTGCTGTGGGCATCTCGACTGAATGGGTACATAATATTTTGCATAAACATTTGGA
This sequence comes from Pachyrhynchus sulphureomaculatus, assembly GCA_019049505.1. Lineage (NCBI taxonomy): Eukaryota > Metazoa > Arthropoda > Insecta > Coleoptera > Curculionidae > Pachyrhynchus > Pachyrhynchus sulphureomaculatus. The sequence continues at coordinate 261,402,677 of CM032446.1, read as the reverse complement.
CATGAGAAAGCTATCCGCAAGATGGGTGCCGCGATTGCTCACGCTTGACCAAAAACGGAATCGTGTGAAGTGTTGCAAGGATGGTTTGCAGCTGTTCCAGAAGAATCCGGAGGACTTTAAGCCTGGTTTCGTCACTGTGGATGAAACATGGATACATTACTATACTGCTGAGACCAAACAACAATCTAAACAATGGGTTACCAAGGGGGAATCTGCACCAAAAAAGGCGAAGACCGTTCCTTCGGCCGGAAAGGTTATGGCGACTGTCTTTTGGGATTCGCAAGGGATAATCCCCATCGACTATCTGGAAAAGGGTAAAACTATTACAGGTGAATATTATTCATCGTTATTGGACCGTTTGAAAACCGAGCTGCAAGAAAAACGCCCGCGATTGGCCCACAAGAAAGTCCTTTTCCATCACGACAACGCACCAGCACACACCTCAGTAGTTGTGGTCGCAAAATTAATGGAAATCCTATTATTCGGAAGGGATCAACAAACTAGAACATCGTTGGACGAAGTGTATAAGCCTAAAAGGAGACTATGTCGAAAAATAAGAAAGGTTTACCCCAAACACATAAGTAGTTTTTATTTTTGCACGGACTTTTCAAACCAGCCTCGTATACTCCGCACTTGTTTTCAACATGGCTACAATTTTAAGGCTGATACTATTTACTTCAGTCAGTGTGCTACTCGAGGGCCAACGGCGACCTCTGGTGGAAACATAATATGGCGGGAGATTTCAATTCAAATTTGTCCGGATTTTGATAACGCACCCTGTATATTTTGAATATGTTTCTTTTTAGGTACATAACTAGTGATCGAACAGCACCTCTCATCCTAGTAGGGTCAAGTGGATGTGGCAAAACAACTCTATTGGCCAGGATAGCAATTCATTGTCCGAATAAACTACCAGAGGCATTTTTAATTCTAAGATTTATAGGAATTAGCGCTCAAAGCAATACAATAGAACAATTATTGAGCTCGATTACTAATCAGTGTTCGATTTTGGCTTATGGTCACAAATGTTATTGTAACCACGTAAGTGAAATATTTTAAAATGTTCCGGAACTTTTTATTTCGCCTTAACTTACAGACCTAGTCTATTAATTAATTAAATTAATATTAACGTATCTCATCTGATCTGATCAACTATAATCTAAGAGTGTCCTCAAATTTTTTAAATCTATAATATGATCATTAATTAAATTATTATCTATAATATCCTAGATCCCAACCATCTTTTTCGTGACAAGGACAAATGTTAATAACTTATATTCACTGTTTCCTTTCTGAATTGGTTAAGTAGCCAAGTCGCCAGGGGTTTTGAGCTCTCATTAAATGTTAACAGGCTGCATTTTGGCACCCAGGTAAGCGTACAAAATCCAAAATAAAATAAAAATTCCGTTTTTCGGTAATATCTCGAAAAATAAAAAAGGTATCATGATGAAAGAGCGGGAAATTTTATAAAAAAATAGTATATAGATTTTTTCCAGATTTTTTTAATTAGCGTGAGAATTTATCAAAAATTCGGATAGGTGATTCAAAAAGTGTAGCGCGCCAAACAGGTTAATTTGAAAGTCTATACGCACCGCTCGAAGGTTAATCGACATTACTTGTTTTCAGAGTGTCAAAAAAATTGAAAGATAGCTTTTTGAAGAGGGGACAATTTTCCGATAATACAAATAGTTTTTATTTTTGTTGCTTTGTAATTTGTAAAACTTTCATTTGCATGATTTTAAGGGGCATACAGTAAATTACAAATATTTAATAAAATATAGTATTAAAAAAAAAAAAATCCTTGTGCATATATTACACAGGCCAACAAAAAAATATTTTTGTTTTGGTGCCTGGGATTTTAGAGCTGATTTTAACTATATTTGGGACGCTAAATCTTTACATGCAATCCGTTTTTCTCTATCAGCTCTACTTTTTTAGATACATCAACTTATCTACCATTGTGGTTTTTATTCAGTATGATTATTTATTATTATTTATTCATTTATGAGAGTTCTAAAATTATTATATATTCATTAATGTAGGTATAATGGTTTTATTGTCAGTCTGTAATTGAGTAAATTCCAGGTCTTCTTCTTCCTTCAGCCGTTCTCTACCCACTGTCGGGTATAGGCCTCTCTCAAATCTTTCCATTTTTCTCTATGTTGTGCTTGTTGATACCAGTTAAGTCCTCCGACTCTCTTCAGATCGTCGCTCCATCTCTGTTGGGGCCTTCCTATGCTTCGCTTTTCACCCCATGGTCTCCACCTAGTGATCTTGCCACTCCACTTATACGTCGCTCTCGCTACATGGCCGGCCCAGCTCCATTTCAGAGATGTTATCCGTTTGGTGATATCATCCACCTTTGTTTGTTGTCTAATCCATTTATTGGTTTTCTTGTCCTTCAAAGTAACACTCAACATCTTCCTTTCCATTGCTCGTTGGTGGACTTGTAGTTTTTCTATTGTTCTTTTAGTTAAAACCCATGTCTCGGCTCCATACGTTGTAGCTGGTAAGATACATTGATTATAAATTTGGGTTTCTGATCTTTGAGGAATGTTCATATTCAGTACATATTTCAATTTTCCATATGCTGCCCATCCCATACGTATCCTTCTTTCTATTTCAAGCTGCTGGTTTTCCTTTCCTATCGTTATTATTTGGCCCAGATAGATGTATGTGTTTACTTTTTCTATTGTTGAATGTTCAATCACTATATTTTCATCATTGGTGTATTCGTTACTCATGTACTTTGTCTTGGAGAAATTTATGTCAAGTCCCACTTTTCTTGCTTGGTGGTGGAGATCAGTGATCATCTGGATCATTTCATTCTTATTGTTTGCTATAATTACAATGTCATCTGCGAATCTCAGGTTGTTTAGCCGATCACCAGCTATCAGAAGGCCATTTTCGTCCCAATTCAGTTCTTTGAATACATCTTCTAAGATCATTGTAAATAACTTAGGCGATATTACATCGCCCTGCCTTACTCCTCTGTTCACTGGGACCTTGTTTGTCAGTTCTTGGTTTACCATAACTTTGAGTGTTGCTCGTTCATATATTCTGGCTATCAGTTCGCTGTATCTGTGGTCTATACGAGCATTTCTAAGAGCTCTTATAAGCGCCCATTTTTCCACTGTGTCAAAAGCCTTGCGAAAATCTACAAATGTGAGCCACATTGGTATATTATATTCGGTGGCCTTCTCGATTAGTATTCTCAATGTGTGCAAGTGTTCAATCGTACTGAAGCCTGATCTGAATCCAGCCTGTTCTATCGGTTGGTATAATTCCATTTTGTGTTCCAGTCTGTTTGTTATGATTCGTGAGAACAGCTTGTAAACTTGGGAAAGTAAACTAATTGGCCGGTAGTTTTCTAGGTTTTCGGGGTCACCTTTTTTGTATATTAAGATGACTATAGCGTTTTCCCAGTCTTCTGGTATATTCCCACATTTGAGGCATTCATTAAAAAGATCTTTTAATTCATTCATTAGGACTTCACCTCCGCATTTTAGCATTTCAGGTATAATATCATCCTCTCCAGCCGCTCTTCCACTTTTCATCTGTTGTAAGGCTTTCCTAACTTCATCCATTTCTATGTCAGGAATTTCTTCTGAGTTGACATTAATTACTCTTTTGTCTGTTGATGAGTTGTCCTTTTCAACTACTACATTTTGGACTTTTGAACTGTAGAGGTCTTGATAGAAAGTTGTAATTCTGTTTCGGATATTTTTCTTGTCATTGATTATGTTTCCTTCTTGGTCCTTCAATTTAATTATCTCACTTTTACAGGCGTTTGCTCTTCTAAAAACTTTTAATCCTTTGTTTTTCTCTATAAGATCTTTAACCATGTTTTCCTTGTATTTTTTTATGTCTTGTTTAACCGCTTTTCGTACTGTCTTATTCAGTTCTGCATATTCGACAGTTAATCTCTTTCCTTCGTGTATCAGTTGTCTTCGTTGTTCCAACATTCTTTTTGTTTCTTCACTAAGCTTGTTATTCTTTCGCCTAGTAGGTTGGGGAGATATTTTTTCTGCTGTGGTCTTGAGTGTTTCAATTATTTTTCTATTTCTTTCATCTAAACTTGCTCCTGTAGTTAATGTGTTGTTATTAAATTCCAGGTAAATCTATAAATAGTGGAACCATTGCCTATCAGGTACCTGAACTGACCCTTTTAATCACCTAACTCGGGTAAGTCTCGTCAGTTTGTGCGTTCTTACTAATGAGAGTAGATCGAATTCGGCGTGTTATTTTATGTTAAGAAAAGAGTGTTTTTGTGTTATTGAACTTAATTCAGTTCAGGTTCCAGTTCAAGAAGAAGTTGTGTAAATCAACCTGATGTGTTTTGCTATATATGCGGAGAATACATGTTTCAACAAAACAGACAAACTATTACTGACTTTGTAAAGCGAGCGTATCTTGGATACTTTGGAGTTGAGCTTGGTGATCAGGACAAAACGTGGGCCCCGCATCTCGTATGTAAAACTTGTACAGAGCATTTACGGCAGTGGACTACCGGGAAAAGAAAATGTCTAAAATTCGACGTACCAATGGTTTGGAGAGAACCAAAAAACCACTTCAATGATTGTTATTTCTGTTTAGTAAATACTAATGGAATCAATCGAAATAACCGCAGTAAGTGGACTTATCCCAATTTAGACTCGGCAATACGCCCTATCCCGCACTCAGATGAAATACCGATTCCAACATTTCATCAGCTACCACATATCTCTGATGACGAATATTTTCCCTCTGATCGCTCTTCTGATGCTAATAAAAGTTCTGATACTAATGAAACTAACAGTGACTATGAGGGGACGTCATCAGTTCCTCAACGCTTCAATCAAAATTAATTAAATGATCTCACCAGGGATCTCAATTTATCGAAAAAAGCTTCTGAAGTACTGGCTTCTAGGTTGAACGACAAAAATTTACTAGAACAAGGAACCAAAATTACCTTTTACCGTACAAGAGAAAAAGATCTGCTACCATTCTTTTCTCAAGAAGACAATCTTGTATTTTGTCACGAAATTAGGGGACTCATGAAAGAAATGAGACTTTCTGAATATATTCCAGATGATTGGCGCCTATTTATTGACAGTTCAAAGCGAAGTTTAAAATGTGTCCTTCTACATAATGGGAATAAATATGGTTCAATACCATTAGCTCACTCAACGAAACTGAAAGAAGAATATAATACCATAGCTTTGGTATTGCAGATAAAGTATTACGAACATCAATGGATGATTTGTGTAGACCTAAAAATGGTAAACTTTCTTCTTGGGCAGCAAAGTGGTTACACGAAATATTCGTGTTTCTTGTGCCTCTAGGATAGTAGGGACAAAACACACCACTGGGTTAGAAAAGATTGGCCTCAGAGAGAAAACATGGACGTTGGGGAAAAGAATGTCATTAACGACGCTTTGGTTGAAAGAGAAAAAATCATACTTCCTCCGTTACATATAAAGTTGGGCTTAATGAAGCAATTTGTAAAGGCTCTTGATAAGAATGGGTCTTGTTTTGCATATATAGGGGTAAAAATGCATCAGTTGAGCACAGAAAAACTCAAAGCAGGGATATTTGACGGCCCACAAATAAGACAATTAATTAAGGATCCTGCCTTCATAAATTCAATGAATCAAGTTGAACGAGAAGCTTGGACATCATTTGTTGCAGTTGTAGAAAATTTTCTAGGCAAACATAAAGCTCAAAACTATGTTGAAATGGTTAACAAGATGCTTAATAGTTTCAAATCCTTAGGGTGCAATATGAGTATTAAAATACACTATTTACACAGCCACTTAGACCGTTTTCCAGAAAATTTAGGAGACATGAGTGAGGAACAAGGTGAAAGATTTCACCAAGATATTAAAGTTATGGAGGACCGCTACCAAGGAAGATGGGACATGCACATGATGGCAGATTACTGCTGGAGTTTAAAAAGGGACTGTTTAAAAAAACATTCAAGAATGTCGCGGAAAAGAAGCTTTCCAAGTGTTGAGTGACTATTTCATTTCTTCAATGTTTTTTTTTTTGTTTGTAAGTACGACATAATATTGTATTTTGTATAACTAAAATAAAAATTTCGTATCTACTTTTGTTTACTACACTTACGGATTTGAGTTACAATAATGTAACTTATATTTCTCTAAAATTGTATATCTTAAAAATTTGAGCTCCTAGGTACAAATGAATACGTTATTTGAATTCAGGACATCAAATTGATATGGAATCAGCTCAAAAAACCTCGACACCAAAACAGATGTTCCCCTGTGTTATTATTATATCTTAAGTTTCAATGTAAGAAAAATTAAAAATACCCACATTGTCTGTGTTATTTCAAAATTGAGTTTTAAAATATGAAAATTTGTCTGCTGTAGTCCACCGCATGCAATATTACGTTCAAAGCAGTACGAATTGGTCAAAAAAAGTCGAACAATTTTTTCTTAGTTATAGTTAAAAGTATACTTAATATTAGAAAATCATTAAAAACTTTAATAAAACTTTCTCTTTTTTGTAATTTTTCTCTTAAAAAAGTGTTCATGATAAAAGTATTTTTTGCTTATTATTAATCATACAACTTAAACTTAAAATAAAAAAAAAATATAAAGGTGGGAAATGAAAGATAAAAGTCTAAGATTTAAATATAAAGTATTTATATTTTACTTAAACATCCAGGTACAAAGAAAACAGTAATTGAAAACACAAAAATTTTAAATTACTATTTATTTATACAATTATTTTTTATGTCAATAAATATATTTTTATCCATTTTTTTAAATACACTGATTGCCATTTTGGATCACATATTTTGAATTTTTTCAATCTGTCATCGGATTCTTAATTAGCACCCCGAGAAAGCCGTTAATAGCCAATTTCAAAATATTTAATGGTATACAGAAACGTTAATTTAATCATAAATGAGGATGGAAGCATGATTCCAACAACTGAAGGGGTGAAACCAGCTATTTTATTTTAAATATTTTTTTTAAATTACGGTAAAACTAAAGAAATAATCTATATGCTATTTTTTTGTAAAACTTTCCGTTTTTTTTCATTTTATTTTCGATTTTGTTAGCTTAGCGTATACTTTAGAATAGTACCCGTATGCCAAATGCTGCCGACTGGGCTAAAGTTCGTATATGACTGATGAGATAAATGGTAGTACGATATAAGGATAATTTATGTGAATATATTAGACGGGAAATCATTTCAACCAATTTCCAACTTAGTAATATTTTGCTGACTAACCAAACATTATTTAGGCAAACCATTTCAATTAAAATGTCTTCACGATGGCGTAGTTCCGGATTTATGGCAAAATTTACAGGTCATCCTACTACATAAGAAAGGAGATAAATTCAAACTAGACAACTATCGTCCAATAAGTCTTCTACATTACCGTTATCAACTATTAACAAAAATAATCACCAACAGGCTCTCCAACAAATTCGATGACTATCAGCCAGTAGAACAGGCAGAGTTTCAGAAACACTGTAGCACTATAGAACACCTACAGACAATACTCACTTTAATAGAGAAGTGTAATGAATATAACATACTTCTTCTACACTTGGCCTTTGTGGACTGTAATAAAGTTTTCGACAGCAGAGAATTGTGAGCAATCCTTCAGGGAATCAACAACGCAAGAATCGATTCAAGACATATAGAATTCCTAAAACAAATCTATAGTAGTGCTACCATCCAAATAAATGTAACAGAAGACATGAAAACATCAAAAAAATGTTACGAAGACGAGTCAGACAAGACGATACCATATCCCTAAAGTTGTTTACCCTTGCGCTGAAGGATATATTTAAAAAATTAAATTGGGATGAAAGAGGTTTGAGGGTTGATGGAAAATACCTAAACTATCTCAGATTCGTCGACGATATAATACTTATAAGCGATAATACAGAAGAACTGCAGGAAATGCTAAAAGAGCTATAGAAAGAATCAAAAAAAATCGACTCAAATTGAAATATTGAAATAGATGGCAATAAGATCGACACACAATCACGTTAGGCAAGCAGAACCAAACCACAGAAATTACGAGAAGGATCCGTATGACTTGGGCAGCCGTGGGAAAACTAAGCATGGTTCTAAACAATCCAGAAATACCACTCAGTCTCAAAAGAAGAGTTTTTAATAGCTGTATCCTTCCAGTATTGACTTATGGTATGGAAACAACGACACTGACAATCCAATCAGCCAACAGATTAAGAACCACACCACGCTCTATAGAAAAAGCCATGTTGGGGATTTCTTTAAGAGATAACATCTGGATCGAGGAAATGAATGAACAAGGGTGGAGGATGTTGTGGGGAAGGTCGTGGAGCTCAAGTAGAGATGGGTTAGTCATGTGACTCGGTAAGTAGATGTATAAAGAGCGTAGTATAGTGGAGGCCAAGAGAGCACAAAAGGAGTACCGGAAGGGAAGATCACCGAAACGCTAGTTGGATGACATTAAAATTAGGGTAGAACGCAACTGGCACCCACTAGCTCAAGATCGAGAAGTCTGGGAAAATTAAGGAGAAGTTTATATCCAGGAGTGGATACCGAAAGAGAGATATCAATTAACAGTTCTAATTTTCTCACAATTAAATTCGTTTTTTGTTCCACTGAATTTAAGGAACACAATCGATGAATCAGATTTGCTGTGTATATATTATTCACTTGATTAGATATATATATATATATATATATATATATATATATATATATATATATATATATATATATATATATATACGAGGCTGGTTTGAAAAGTCCGTGCAAAGTCCGAGGGATGGCACCACCGGCGCGTATCGAGGTCATGTTTAGTTAGTAGCATCTCTTGAATGAACGCACACCAAGTTTCAGCCATATTGGTCTATTTCTTTGTGTTTGGCATTCGTGTGAATCAAGGAAGTCGAGTGATTTTCAAGAAATGGACGAAAAAGAATTTCGTGTGCTGATTAAACATTACTTTATGAAAGGCAAAACGCCTCAGGAGACTAAAGAGAAGCTTGATAAACATTATGGTGACTCTGCACCTTCGATTAGAACAGTTTATAAGTGGTTTCAAAATTTTCGGACTGGCCATATGGGCACAAGTGACGCTGAACGTTCTGGACGGCCTGGGGAGGTTACGACTCCAGAAATCATTGATCAAATCCATGATATGGTGATGGATGACAGAAGAGTTAAGGTGCGTGAGATTGCTAGTGCTGTGGACATCTCAACTGAACGGGTACATAATATTTTGCATAAACATTTGCTATCCGCAAGATGGGTGCCGCGATTGCTCACGCTTGACCAAAAACGGAATCGTGTGAAGTGTTACAAGGATGGTTTGCAGCTGTTCCAGAACAATCCGGAGGACTTTAAGCGTCGTTTCATCACTGTGGATGAAACATGGATACATTGCTATACTCCTGAGACCAAACAACAATCTAAACAAGGGGTTACCAAGGGGGAATCTGCACCAAAAAAGGCGAAGACCGTTCCTTCGGCCGGAAAGGTTATGGCGACTGTCTTTTGGGATTCGCAAGGGATAATCCTCATCGACTATCTGGAAAAGGGTAAAACTATAACAGGTGAATATTATTCATCGTTATTGGACCGTTTGAAAACCGAGCTGCAAGAAAAACGCCCGCGATTGGCCCACAAGAAAGTCCTTTTCCATCACGACAACGCACCAGCACACACCTCAGCAGTTGTGGTCGCAAAATTAATGGAAATAGGATTTCAACTCGTTTCACATCCCCCCTATTCTCCAGACTTGGCTCCCTCGGACTACTATTTGTTCCCTAATTTGAAGAAATGGCTGGCGGGACAAAAATTTTATTCAAACGAGGAGGTGATTGCAGACACTAATGGATATTTGCAGACTTGGACAAATCCTATTATTCGGAAGGGATCAACAAACTAGAACATCGTTGGACGAAGTGTATAAGCCTAAAAGGAGACTATGTCGAAAAATAAAAAAGGTTTACCCCAAACACATAAGTAGTTTTTATTTTTGCACGGACTTTTCAAACCAGCCTCGTATATATATACATATATATATATATATATATATATATATATATATATATATATATATATATATATATATATGTATGTATGTATGTATATGTATTTTTAAGACGTGTTACCGTTTGCTTATTACATAGATCCATTTCTATCCTATCTGTATTTTATATATTATGTAATATGTATACTTTGTACTCTTGACAATATATTTTTGTCTATCTATCTAACCATATTTTCAATATAAAGTTAATTTTAAAGTTCGAGAAGACTCATTTAAAAAAAGACATTATTTTTCTTTTAATTTTCTAGAACATAGAAGAATATCAAAAAGTATTACCGAATCTTTTAAAAGAAAGCAGTCTACAGCGCCCCCTTGTAATAATACTGGATGGATTAGATCAAGTTAGGGATTACAGTTCTAAAAGCATCGCATGGATTCCAACCAAGTTACCTGATAATATTAAGTTAATAATATCTGTTGTAGAAGGTAAGAACGAATCAATTGAAAAGATTGCATACAACATGCTCCAAGTAGTTGATAGTTATTAGACCTTATTATAATCAAACATAACTTTTTAGGATGAGTTCAGTTTTTTCTAATTTGTATTATATCTGCACGTATGAGATATAATTCCGGCTTTTCGTGTACGGGATCCCTAGTTTAATCCACGCCCAGTAAATTAACTTATTTATTTAAGCACGTTAGCTATATACCACGATGGGCTGTTATGCAGCACACATGAACAAACTTCCAAAACCGTTATTGATGTAGAGGTATGTTGTTGATGGAAGGCATATCTGAAGTCGGACTTCGCAAGATTGAGAGGCGATATCAGCGCACATTGCCGACGACATGTTACTCTACTAAAAAACACGATGAAGACAGTGTTATTCTCTTAATGATACACAACCTCATGTTTTAAACCATTAGTTTCTAAATATATATATATATATATATATATATATATATATATATATATATATATATATATATATATATATATATATATATATATATATATATATATATATGTATGTATGTATGTATGTATGTATGTATATATATATATATATATATATATATATATATATATATATATAAAATACGAGGCTGGTTTGAAAAGTCCGTGTTATTCTCTTAATGATACACAACCTCATGTTTTAAACCATTAGTTTCTAAATATATATATATATATATATATATATATATATATATATATATATATATATATATATATATATATATGTATATACGAGGCTGGTTTGAAAAGTCCGTGCAAAAATAAAAACTACTTATGTGTTTGGGGTAAACCTTTTTATTTTTCGACATAGTCTCCTTTTAGGCTTATACACTTCGTCCAACGATGTTCTAGTTTGTTGATCCCTTCCGAATAATAGGATTTGTCCAAGTCTGCAAAATATCCATTGGTGTCTGCAATCACCTCCTCGTTTGAATAAAATCTTTGTCCCGCCAGCCATTTCTTCAAATTGGGGAACAAATAGTAGTCCGAGGGAGCCAAGTCTGGAGAATAGGGGGGATGCGAAACGAGTTGGAATCCTATTTCCATTAATTTTGCGACCACAACTGCTGAGGTGTGTGCTGGTGCGTTGTCGTGATGGAAAAGGACTTTCTTGTGGGCCAATCGCGGGCGTTTTTCTTGCAGCTCGGTTTTCAAACGGTCCAATATCGATGAATAATATTCACCTATAATAGTTTTACCCTTTTCCAGATAGTCGATGAGGATTATCCCTTGCGAATCCCAAAAGACAGTCGCCATAACCTTTCCGGCCGAAGGAACGGTCTTCGCCTTTTTTGGTGCAGATTCCCCTTGGTAACCCATTGTTTAGATTGTTGTTTGGTCTCAGGAGTATAATAATGTATCCATGTTTCATCCACAGTGACGAAACGACGCCTAAAGTCCTCCGGATTCTTCTGGAACAGCTGCAAACCATCCTTGCAACACTTCACACGATTCCGTTTTTGGTCAAGCGTGAGCAATCGCGGCACCCATCTTGCGGATAGCTTTTTCATGTCCAAATGTTTATGCAAAATATTATGTACCCGTTCAGTCGAGATGCCCACAGCACTAGCAATCTCACGCACCTTAACTCTTCGGTCATCCATCACCATATCATGGATTTGATCAATGATTTCTGGAGTCGTAACCTCCACAGGCCGTCCAGAACGTTCACCGTCACTTGTGCCCATATGGCCAGTCCGAAAATTTTGAAACCACTTATAAACTGTTCTAATCGAAGGTGCAGAGTCACCATAATGTTTATCAAGCTTCTCTTTAGTCTCCTGAGGCGTTTTGCCTTTCATAAAGTAATGTTTAATCACCACACGAAATTCTTTTTCGTCCATTTCTTGAAAATCACTCGATTTCCTTGATTCACACGAATGCCAAACACAAAGAAATAGACCAATATGGCTGAAACTTGGTGTGCGTTCATTCAAGAGATGCTACTAACTAAACATGACCTCGATACGCGCCGGTGGTGCCATCTCTCGGACTTTGCACGGACTTTTCAAACCAGCCTCGTGTATATATATATATATATATATATATATATATATATATATATATATATATATATATATATATATATATATATATATATACAATAATAAAACTCTGTATTTGCAAATAAATATTAGTCCAAAAATTGCTGATTATTTACTTTTAGGAAGTCAAATGCATAGCGATTTAAAATCCAGACTGACGGGTAATTGCTATATCAACATGCCATTATTAGGACAAGCAGAGGCGAAGCACATTCTTATGTCTAGTGTTATGCAGTATAATCATAGTGTTAATTCCAAAATACAAGACTGTGTGTTAAAGTCTGTCCAGGAATGTACTATTCCTCTATATTCCAAGGTAATACTTTGCTTTTAGATCCTCAGTTTTAAGACTGTTTGCCATAATTTAACTGTAGAGTATTAGTAAATATCTAAAATGGTGCTTCCCCCTCCCCAGTAAAACATCTTTTGGGTGCGTCACGATCTTTATAAATTTATTTTACAACTGGAAAGTACTGACTCAATTTGGGTTAATATCCTACACTTTGTATCGCTGTGCTGGGTTACATACTCCTGAACGCTGCAAAAAGTATGTATATTTAAAAAAATATATTTTAGAGGTTATTAAATTAATAATACAAAAGAATGGCGGTTATACAGGGTGTCCCAGTATTCCGTGTACATAGAGTTACTGTGTACTTAGTCCAAGAACTCTCTAATTTTTGAGATACAGTGTGTCAAAGTTATACTTTTTTTTTATTTTTTCTTAAATAACTTTCTTAATAATTGTACTGTTTGTACAAGATTTGGTGCTAAGAGGTTTTCTGAGATGATAACTCGAAATCAGCTCACAGTTTTGTTATAAATTATAGGGGGGGGCCACTTATTGCGCTGTGTATATTTTTAAATTGTAACTTTTTTATACCACTCTGTATGATATTTTTAACTAAATATTCATATTTTCCGTCTTCCCCTGTCTAAAAAAAGTTCTCTTGGTTAATGTTGCTTCGAGCAACAGTTTCTGAGATAATGGGATGTTTGTTTCCATTTTTTAATTCCATTGTCAAATTCGCAAATGCGTTCCTTCACACTTCATCCAGTCTTAGGACAGGTCCAAAAGAATAGTGTTTATAATTTAGAGAATGCTTAAAGCCAAACAGGCTAACAATAATAATAAGATATATATGAGGTTAACAACCTTAATAAGATATATTAGAAGGAACGCATTTGCCAATTTGACAATGGAGTTAAAAAAGGAAATCTCACTATCTCAGAAACTGTTGCTCGGAGCAACATTTCCCAAGAGAGTTTTTTTTTACACAGGAGAGTAGGCGGAGAATACAGAGTGGTTTAAAAAAGTTATGACAATTTAAAAGTATACACAGTGCAATAAGTGGCGCCGCCTAAAATTTACAACAAAACTGTGAGCTGATTTCGATTCCTCATCACAGAAAACCTCTTAGCACCGAATCTTGTACAAATAATACAAAAATTAAGAAAGCTACTTAAGAAAAACTAAAATAAAAGTATAACTTTGACACCCTGTAGCTCAAAAGTTACGAATTTTTGGACTAAAGTAAGTTGGGTTAAATGGTCATATTTTTACCCCAGAAATCCACAATAACTCTATGTACACGGAATACTGAGACACCCCTGTATATGTTTATTGTACTTTAAATCATAAGATTTTTTTTTAAATATATTTTAAATGGTAACATTATTTTTATCGGTGATGGTGAAAGGGAGCACTGGTGAAAACTATGGTGCCTCCTTGTCTGCAAACTTGTTTCAAACTTTAGTATGCAATTTTTGACCAAAAAAATTATGTTTAATTATTTATAACCAGCCGGGCCCGCGGCTCCGCTCGCGTGGACTTGATTCACTACTATCGTCACTGCTTATTCCTTAATTTACCCAACGTAATAAAATATCTCCCATTATTTCCCCTTATCTCTCAATATTTCTCCTTATCTCCCATTATCTCTACATAATTTCGATTATCTAGGCTTAACTCTGCCCATTCTCCCATTATTTCTCCTTATCTCCCATTATTTCTCCTTATCTCCCATTATTTCTCCTTATCTCCCATTATCTCACCTTATCTCCAATTATCTAGGCTTATCTCGACTTATCTCTCAATATTTCTCCTTATCTCCCATTATTTCTCCTTATCTCCCATTATTTATATTTATCTCCCATTATCTCACCTTATCTCCCATTATCGAGCCTTATCTCGACTTAACTCCCATTATTTCTCCTTATCTCCCATTATCTAGGCTTATATCGAATTATATAGAACATATGTTTAAATTTATAAAAACACGTAAATCGGATAAGTGGTTCTAAAGTGATAAGCGCACTAACGGACAGACAGACAGACAGAAAGACGTGCATTTTATATATATTCTAGATAGAAGATTATAGATCACCTGGCAAGAGAACAAATGTATAAATTAGAAAAAAAAAACGTAAATCGGATAAGGGGTTCTCGAGTGATAAGCGCACTAACGGACAGCTACACAGACAGAGCGACGTTGCATTTTATATATATTATATTCTTTGCTACATGATATTGTTCCATATTTAATGCTTTAGGCAGTGTATTGCAAGAGAACGCGCTAATGGCAAACTTTTCTCCGACTTGATTCACTATTATCGTCACTGCTTATTCCTTATGTCACCTAACGTAATAAAATATATCCTATAACCTGGCCAGAGAACATATGTATGTTTAACAAAAAAGCACGTAAATCGGATAAGTGGTTCTCCAGTGATAAGCGCACTAACGGACAGACAGACAGACAGACAGACAGACAGGGAGGCGTTGCATTTTATATATATTATAGATATTCTTTACTACATGATATTGTTCCATATTTAATAGTTTAGCATGTTTAAAAAAAAAGCACGTAAATCTGATAAGTGGTTCTCCAGTGATAAGCGCACAAACGGACAAACAGACAGATATACGTTACATTTTATATATATTATAGATGTAATAAAATATATATCTATAACCTGGTCAGAGAACATATGTATGAATTTAAAAAATCACGTAAATCGGATAAGTAGATCTCGAGGAATAAGCGCATTAATGGACACACAGACAGACAGAGAGTCGTTGCATTTTATATATATTTTAGATATAGATTATTATTATTATTATGTAACCTGGCCAAACAATATATGTATGAATTTAAAAAAAAAGACACATAAATCGGATAAGTGGTTTTCGCGTGATAAACTAATGGACAGACAGACAGACAGAGAGACATTGCATTTTATATATATTACAGATTATAGATTATAGATAATCTCTGCTACATAATATTGTTCCATATTAATGGTTTAGGCGGTGTATTGCAAGGCAACGCGCTAGCGGCGAACTTTTTTTTCCGACATCATTCCCTATTTTACATCACTACTCATTTCTTATGCTACCTATCGTAATAAAATATAGCCTATAACCTGGCCAGAGAACATTTGTATGTTTAAAAAAAAAAGTACGTAAATCGGATAAGTGGTTCTCCAGTGATAAGCGCTCTAACGGACAGACAGACAGACAGACATACATTTTATATATATTATAGATGTAATAAAATATTATATCTATAACCTGATCAGAGAACATACGTATGAATTTAAAAAATCACGTAAACCGGATAAGTGGATCTCGAGGGATAAGCGCATTAATGGACAGACAGACAGACAGAGAGTCGTTGCATTTTATATATATTATAGATACAGATTATTATTATTATTATTATGTAACCTGGCCAAAGAATATATGTATGAATTTAAAAAAAAGACACATAAATCGGATAAGTGGTTTTCGCCTGATAAACGCACTAATGGACAGACGAGACGTTGCATTTTATATATATTATAGATTATAGATTATAGAAGAATTATCTAAAAAAAAATATTTAAAAAAACCCTTGACAGTTTGTAGAAAAAGTAATTAATAACTACTTATCAGATGGTATACATGTCCCCTCTGGAGTTCCTCAGGGATCGCACTTGGGTCCTCTTCTGTTTAACTTATTTATTAATGACTTGACTCATCGTTTTGCAAATAATGAGGTCCCCCCTTTTGCCGATGATTTAAAGTTGTATATTGAGGTGTCTGTATTTGATGATTGTTACAAACTTCAGACAGATTTGAATCAGCTTGTATCTTGGTGCAAAGACAATGGTATGGAGCTAAATGCCATTCTATCGTTCGTCCCGGACTCAGTTAGATTATCCATACAAGATCGGGGATGCTGTTCTTGAGCGAGTGTCTAAAGTCAAAGATCTGGGGCTTATTATTGACTCAAAATTAACTTTTATACCTCATATACAGAATATCGTTTCTAAGTGTCTCCAGCTTTTGGGATTTATTAAGCGTATCACACTGGGCTTTAATAGTATAGCTACAATCAAGCAGCTGTACTCTTCACTGATTAGAACTCGTTTAGAGTATTTCTCCAGTGAATGGAGTCCTTGCTATGGTACTCACGTTCAATGCATTGAGAGAGTGCAGCACAAATTTCTGAGATATATTGCCTTTAAGATCAATAGACCTGAGCTTAGATAGAATCTGAGCTTCACATCCAAACTTTACAAGATCGCAGAGTTGCTATCGATCTCAAAATGTTTTATAATATTCTCCATAGAAACTACCATTGTGCCTTTCTGCCGAATAAAATTGGTCTGCATGTACCTTCTAGGGTGACCCGTTCGAGGCACACTTTTTTTGTGCCATCCCACAGGACCAACTACGGATGCAATAATTTTGTATCTAGGTCATGTCGCGTTGCCAATGAGCATCCCAGTCTGGACTTTTTCGTTGGAAGATCTGTGTTTTATAGACAGTTGCGTGGAGTATGATGTGCATTTCGTTACTTATTGTTACAGTCATTATTTCCTTTTCTATTTTTATTATTATTATAATTCTCTTTTTTCTCCTTCCCTCATTCTTATTCTAAAATTTTCTTTTTCACTCTATTGTCGTCTTAAGATATTTTATTGTATTGTTTTAAAATTAGGCATTGCCCGTTAATTAATTAATAAAATAAATAATAATAAATATTAAAAAATGACTGAGTAATAATGCAGATAGTGTCTGAAGACAGGTAGCGATCCCAATCCGACGCCATGTCACATTTAATACTATAACTTTGTAATGGAATGGAATTTTCTTAAAAAAAATCTTTTAATAATTCTTAGAAGTTAAGAATAAAAATCCGTAAAAAAAAAAGAATTTTTGAAAATTTGAGGTGTATGTAACCCCTTTAAATGGCTACGTCCGCGTCATCTACATAAGAAAGCGCTCTTCATTAAATAACATAAAATCTAATATATATATATATATATATATATATATATATATATATATATATATATATATATATATATATATGTATGTATATAAATCCGCCTCATAGCGTTCTGCGACGCACTACGGTTCCCAGTTGCCATTCTCGTCTCTTTCCAGTCTCCTGGCTGCAGGTTTCTTTCAGACATCGCCGTCTCTATTCCTTGGTTCCAGGTACACTTAGGTCGACCTCGTTTTCGTCGGTCCCCAGGTGTCCAATGCATTACTTGCTTCGGTATTCTCTCGTCGGTCATACGTTGTACGTGGCCATACCAACGTAGTTGTTTTTCTTAAATTTTCTGAATGATGGTCTTCTTTGCTTTCATCTTGTCTTTTATTCTCTCGTTTCTAATTTTGTTTAAGCAAGAGATTCGGGCCGATCTTCGCCAGAAGTCCATTTCTGTCGACAAAGAGTTTCTTTTTTTGCCTTTCACACAGTTGCCATATCTCTAAACCGTATAGCATTATGATTGTAAGGATAGTGTTATATATTATCCTTTTCCTGTTATCCAGTATATCCTTAGACCAAAGCACAGGGTTTAATGTTCCTACTACTTTCCTTCTTTGCTGATTCTGTCTTCAATTTCTTTCTCACATCTTCCTTCACTTCTTATTTTTACCCCTAAGTACGTATACCCCTCACAGCCTTCAATTTTGATGTTATTTTCAACTTCCAACTCTTCCGGCTCTCCTCCCACGCACATGTATTTCGTTTTGGTTTTGTTTATCTCAAGTCCCCATTTTCCATATTCTTCGATTAACTTTCGGGTCATATATTCTAGGTCTTCCTTGTCCTGAGCTATTACTATCTGATCGTCTACGAAGTGTAATGTGTATAATGTAAACTTGTCATTGATAGGCATTCCCATTTTTGAACACTTTCTTCGCCAGTTTCGAAGTACATATATTTTAAAAAGGGTTGGAGACAAGCTACATCCTTGTTTGAGGCCTTTTGATACGTCAAATTGTTCGGAAAATGTCTGGCCAATTTTAATTTTTGAGGAACATCCGTTGCACAATTGTTGTACGACTTTTATCAAAGTTATATCTATTGGACTTTTCTCAAGCACTTCCCACATTTTTTTCTAATATCCGACAGTTAAAAATAGACATTTAGCTTTAAAAATGAATTTAATTTTTTTACGAAATTTATAGGTTTTAGCGTGGCAGACTTCCTGGTGGGCGGACAAAGATCACGAAATCAAACCAAAAGGCAAACTGCCAGATCAATTGGACTTTATGCTGGAAGAACTGGAAAATATTATGGGACCAACACAAGTTCAACACGCTCTGGCACTGATCACGTGCAGCAAGCATGGGGTTACAGATTCCGAGATGCTGGATCTGTTAGCGTTTGATGATAATTTCCACAGTAGTACCACGTATGGTAAGATGGTAGCAATAATAAGTAAAGTTTCTGGTGGTACGGGTAAATAAATTCATTTTTTAAAAAACTCATCAAAAAAGACTTCGTCAATTTTAGCATGTAAGAAGTAATCAGTATTTCTTACTCCTTCCTCTTTTTTTATGGGCATATAATAGGTGCTGCAAGAAAATCCTTAAAGCGCTACAGGCGCGACGCGTGTGCGGAAAAAGCGATGAGTCTTGTATCGCTGTAAATTGTACTTAGTGGGAAACACAATCATTCCAGAGGGATGAGGTTCTCCATATAAAAGACTGCCCGACAAAGTGATGTATGGACTCTCCAGTCTTCTAGCATCGTCGCTCAAGTCACTAGGCGTTAACTTGGAAGCAAATACGTCTTGGCATGAAACAACAAAAGTTGGGAATACTATTCCGAACTAGATACCTTTACATTCCAAAACAACTGTTCATTCTGTACAAAGCTTAACCCTTTAAGTGTGGACGTGATTAATTTGTAACAGTTCCTTGGACGTGGGGTCTTACAGACTACCTTCGCAGTCGAATTTTTTCTACGAAAAAAATGATTCCGGATGGTTAAAAAAAAACATTCATATGTAATTGTAACTTTCTGATAATAAAAAAACAGGTAGATTTAATTACCTTTTTATTATTACACAGGTCTGCAACAAAAATGCTGTCTGGATGTTTTCGACTGATTTCTATGTATTTAGATGTTCTGAAAACTAAAAAAATACTCAAAAATTCCAGAACGTCAGGTTATTTTGCAAAACGCAAAATTTTATTATAAAAAAGGGTTTTTTTGGGCTAACTTGAAGTCATAAATAAATAGGTACAATTTTATTTTGATTACTGTTTTTAAATGTATACAGGCCATAACTATCATTACTTTCTAAATAAAGAACGCCCTGTGTGAGCTAAATTAACAAACATAAACGTTGTAACCAGAACGTGCGCGCTCCGATAGTGTAGAAAGTGGCGCGGTACAATTACGTGCTAACTCGTCATTGTTTTATAGATCTTGGTTCAATATAGTGCAATGTCATCTGTGCGGAAGTGTGTGAATTCGTCTGACAGTTTCTGTTATATTTGTGGCGAATATATGGTATTAAAGCAACAACTTAATATTACGGACTTTGTAAAAAAAGTATACTTCACGTATTTTGGAGATCAGGATAAAGTTTGGGCACCCTCATAAAGTCTGCAAACGATGTGCTGAAGACCTTCGAAATTGGTTTAAGGGCAAGAAAAAAAGCTTTCCGATATGCGATTCCTATGGTATGGCGCGAGCAAAAGAACCATAGTGATGATTGTTACTTTTGTTCGTGTAATGCTTCAAAATGGAAGCAGTCCATTTCATACCCCAATCTGCAATCAGCTATTCGTCCCATCCCTCATGGGACCGAAATACCAGTGCCCAAGGCCCCTGCTACCTTGGAAGAGATTCCAAGTTCTGACGAAGATGGTGCTGTACCTGAACCCGATGACAAGTCAAGTTTTCAATTTGAAGATGACAGCAGTCCGAAATTGTTTTCCCAGGGCGAGCTGAATGATTTGGTAAGAGACTTGAATCTTCCCAAAAACGCTGCTGAGTTGCTTGTATCAAGGCTCAAAAGCAGGAACTTACTTTTGCCGGGAGTGTCTTCCTCCTGGTTTAGATATCGTGAGAAGCAGTTCACTTCCTACTTTGCCCAAGAGGACGAGTTGGTTTATTGTACCAATATTGAAGGTTTGATGGATATATTTAAGATCTCATACGACCCAGCACAGTGGCGTATTTTCATAGATTCTTCAAAAAGAAGCTTTAAAGCAGTTCTGCTTTACAATGGCGATTTCTATGCTTCCATTCCTGTCGGTCATTCCGTACACCTCAAGGAAACCTACAAGAACTTGGAATTGGTTCTTTGCAAATTAAAATATAAAGACCACGGTTGGCAAGTGTGCGGTGATTTAAAAAATCTTGGGCATGTTGCTCGGACAACAATCTGGGTTTACCAAATTCCCTTGCTTTTTGTGTCTATGGGATAGTAGAGACCGAGCAAATCACTGGACCAAAAAGTGTTGGCCCCCGAGGGAGCTTAAAGTTGACGAAAAGAACGTCCTGCATGAAACTTTGGTGCCTCCTCATAAAGTTCTTCTACCACCGCTTCACATAAAGCTGGGATTGATGAAGCAATTTGTAAAGTCACTTCCAAGAGATGGAAATTGCTTCAAATACTTAATATCAAAGTTTCCAGGCCTCTCGGATGCAAAGTTGAAGGAAGGTGTTTTCGTTGGACCAGATATTAGACGGCTTATAGCTGATCCACAATTCATCACAACCATGACGGATCCTCAAAGAGAAGGGTGGATTGCCTTTATAGAGGTCATAGAGAAATTTTTAGGCAATAACAAAGACCCTAACTACAAACAAATCGTCAAAAGAATGTTAAAAGCATTTCAAGCTTTAGGTTGCCTAATGAGTTTAAAAGTACATTTTCTTCATTCCCACCTCGACTACTTTCCAGAAAATTTAGGAGATCTGAGTGACGAGCAAGGTGAACGATTTCACCAAGATATTAAGGAGATGCAAAAAAGATACCAGGGAAGATGAACGTCTCAATGATGGCAGACTACTGTTGGACGCTTCAGAGAGACCTTCCAGATGCTTCCTACAAGCGAAAATGTACCAAAAGGAGTCTCACTGGGAAAAAGAAATGTGTTTAGTGCTTACTAATGAAAGTATTTTAGATAAAAAAATAAGTTTTGTCACGCAATTATAAATTAAAAAAAAAATGTTTCGTCTTTTATCTTTTATTTTAAGATCATAACTTGTTTAACATAGATACCTACATTGTCAGAAAACGTGACGTTCTATGACAAAATGAAAGTCATTTTCGGATTCAGAACACCCAAAAACATAAGAATTACGCAAAAAAACCAAAACAGCTCTCAATTTTTTTTTTTTTCAGGCTTGTGTTATCAGTATAATATTTTGCAAAATTAACAATCATGGCACTTTTCAGCCTAAATTGATTTTTTTAGTATTTTATAATATCAAATATAAGTAATAGGACAAAAGTGATACTATTTTCTAGAAATTTAATATAGAAAGATACAGAATACAATATAATGTCATTTCAGATAACAAAAAATAAAATTTTGACAATGCCCTTATAAGACCTAAATTACTGACAATTATTGCATAAAGGGTAAGAACATTGTGGGGCAGACAAGCCTACTGCACCCAGTACAAGTGTAGACAGTCTTTCTATGCAATTTTGGTGGACAAAGTCTACATGTCTTTCTACTTCTTTGAGCCTAGCCATCTTCTGCGACCCAAAACTCGCGTCATAATCAATCTTTGCATATCAGCGACCACTAGCGAACAAGCTAAACTTTCTATTCTTGGTTTAGTGCATGTTTTATAGAATAAAAGCATTCATGCCGCTCAAATCCAGAACTCGATAGAATACCACCATCTTGTTCGACGGCTACTGAACTATCGCTGCCTACTTCTTCTGGAATATCCTCAGTTTCCTCCTCATCTTCATCTTGGTCACTTCTGTGATGCTGAATCAGTTCTGTCTCAGATATCATAAACTCTTCAACCTCCTCATTATCCGACTGATTCGAAGCTAGTATCACAGTATTAACCTCTTCCTCAAAAGACTACTCGAAATAATTTTTTAGAAGACCGCTCAACTAAACTGAATGGTCGCTTCTTATTAGAACTACATGCCTTACTATTTTCTGGCATTTTGTACAAGAAAATCTAAAACAAACAGAAACCCTTTGTAACAACATTTTGTATGACAGTATTGGATAGGGGGTCTGACAGATTCCGATCTTTCGATAGGTGGTACTTACTTATTTCGCAACTAAAATTGAAGCTACAGAGCCGCGGGAAGGGTGGAAAAGTATGTGATTCTATGAAATTAAAAAGGGCGCGGGGTCTGTGAGACCCCATGTCCACGCTTAAAAGTTAAATTCGACCAACGATGGAATACTGCTCCCATTCTTGGGATCTGCTTTCAAACATACACTGCATTTGTTGGATTCTATATAGAAGAGACCTGTTTGCCTGATTGGAGACCCAGAATTCCCTAGACGCCTTGATACCTTGAAATATTAAAGGACGTTTGGTGACGAGCCTATTCTACAAGTATTTTTTATGTTCTTCACCCTTTCAGTGCATGCTGGGAATACACGTCGCGCTGATCCCTCGCACCTGTATGATGTTCAGCTTGTTACTCCTCGTACAACACTTTTTGAGCAGTCTTTTATATTCATTCATTCGTTGTTACCGGACGCATTTTAAGGGTGCACTATTCTATCTGAGTATAGTACTTACTACATAATCACTTACTGGAGGGAGGTGAAATGGCGATGGGTCTCTTTCTAGATCTTTCAAAAGCTTATGATTGCTTAGACAGAGAGTTACTTTTGAGAAAACTGGACTTGTATGAAATAAGAGGAAATGCTCTCAAATGGTTCAGCACATATATAAAGAACAGAACACAGAGAGTAGTGATACAAAATAAAGAGTCACGTTTTAAATCAGAGATACTTCAAAATGAAGTGGGAATTCCTCAAGGGAGTATTTTGGGCCCTCT
Source organism: Pachyrhynchus sulphureomaculatus (assembly GCA_019049505.1). Lineage (NCBI taxonomy): Eukaryota > Metazoa > Arthropoda > Insecta > Coleoptera > Curculionidae > Pachyrhynchus > Pachyrhynchus sulphureomaculatus. Next base: position 261,378,805 of record CM032446.1, on the reverse strand, counting down.
CTTATTCATAATTTTCACAAATGATCTGAACTTAGAAGTGAACTTTAATAGTACACAGTATAATGGAATTATATCTTATGCTGATGACACAAACTTGCTTGTGGCAGGAAGGAAAATTCCTGAAGTCATTACAGAAGATTTTTTCTTGAAAACAAGCAGTTGGCTCGAAAAAAATGAATTAATAATAAATAAAGAAAATGATGATCCTTTTTAGAACCAAATTAAATAAAAAAGAAAAACCTGAAGCTGTCAGCATAGACAATAATCAGTACCCATGCCAGAGCAACACAAAATTCTTAGGCCTGAAAATAGATGAATTCCTAGATTGGTCATAAAATTTGTTTCTGTCTTAGGTTGATATCTAAATACCTGTCTAAGCCTATAAAGAGAACATGGTATTTTGCAAATTTTGAATTAACAATGAGGTTTGGTATAATATTTTGGGCGTCAAGCCTGAAAGTCCAAAGTATTTTCGTCATTCAAAAGCGGCTTTTACGAATTTTAAATGGAATGCCTTATTTGCAGTCTTGTAGGGGTGTGTTCAAGTCAAGGGGTATATTAACTGTGTTTGCTTTATACATACTACACATTCTTACGTTTTTTTACCGTCTTAAGGAAAGCTCGGGAATGCGGAGAGAACACAATTATAATACCAGAACAAATATAAATTGTCCAGTCCATCGTTTGGCTTTATTTAAGCAAAGCGTTTATTATATATACAACAAAACTGGTCGGAACTTAACACATTTTCATTAATTGGGGACGACGATATGAAAGACTTCAATAACTACTATAACTATATGAGGAAAAATGGCACCTATGGAACGAGCCTAGAGATACTTGCCCTGTCGGAAACCCAGAATAGCAACTTTCATATCTTCTCAAAACAACGAAGAACAAGAGATACAAAAATAACTTTTAGGGACAAGCCAACAATAATAAGCACAAGAAAACACACCGAAACTATTTACCTTCTACTAACAGGCAACCCAATGTCGGGACACTTTGAGCTTCTGACACCACAAAACACTAAAAACATCCCAAACAACAGTAGACCAATAAAAGAAGCATCGGGCGAGCGACGTAACGGTCGAGGACGTCGCGGAAAATGGCAGCTCGACCAAAACGATGAAGACCGGGCAACTGACAATGGACCTGCCAAAAGTGTTGTGCCGGCGAGTAAGCCGACACCCACCAAGGCGGGAAAATCAAGGCAACGCATGAGTTTTACTACAGGAACAAACGAATACACCATGCGTTGCTTTGATAAAAGCACAAGTCCTGACAAAGAAACCACTGAGAAGGGAATCACTCGCCGCCTAGACCCACCACCATCAATCCCAAACGTAACCGACGAAGTATTTAATCAAAAACTCCCGCAACGACAAAGAAATCCCAACAGCACAAAACCAAAATTCAAACGGCAAATAAGAATAGAAAACCAAATCAACAACATCAGGAGATATCTAGGACACCTTACCCAGTTTATCAACGGGAACGTGTCCAAACGAGTCACACAGAGTATAAACAAGATCAAGTCCGGGTTTCCCAACAGAACACTGCCAGAAATCCTGGATATTCTGAAATAAAAATTATCCGTATATGCCGCAAGACTTCGTAGATACAAAGAACCAAACGAGAGGAAAGATACCAACAACCTCTTCCGAAGAAGCCAAACACAATTCTACCGGAAAACTATGCACAGCAAACAGACAGCAGCGACCGAACCACCAAACAAACAAGAACTCACAGATCATTGGAAAAGTATCTGGTCAGAACCCAAACTACCCAATAATAACACCCCCTGGATCAAAGCCAAAGAAGGCAAAGATAAACATGTGACAGAACAGGAAAATTCCACAATAACTACTGTGGGACCAAAGAGCATGATGAGGCGCCTGGATGCAAGAAGTTCAGGAGGTAGAATGGCCCCCCGTTCGGATCTCCGGGTGGGGGCTGGTTCGGAGGCGTCGACTTGCAGACATCGTAATTTTAAGATAGATTTTTGCAACATACGAGGTATAAACTCGAACATAAATTCAGTGCATCAACACCTGCAATCAGATAAACCTCATGTACTCGCTCTATGTGAAACCAAGGTCAGTCCATCGACCAGCACGGTCAACTATCTTTATCCTGGGTACGACTTCTTTTCCCGATTTAGGCGTAACTTTGGAATATGTCTTTTTGTCAGAAGCGACCTCTCTTGTCAACGAGAAGAAGCTCTGGAGCCCCCAAACTTTGATGTTATGTGGTTAAAAAGAACGACTCAACAAACAACAAGGTTTATCTGTATCCTGTATCGACCACCAAGTGATACCAATTTTCGAACACTTTTCGCTTCTCTTGCAGACACCATCGATCATTTACAAAGTAACTATCCAAGTGCCGAAATTGCCATCCTGGGCGACTTTAATGTCCACAATATCAACTGGCTCAAATATTCAAATACTACCGACGAACAAGGTCGTGAAGCTGAATCATTCTCAATCAGTTGTGGCTTAACTCAGCTTATTGACGAACCAACACGGATCCCTGATCGAGACGGGGAGTTCGCCAGTCTTCTTGATCTGTTTTTAAACCACCAATCCGGAGATTTACACGGTCACCGTAAATCCGCCGTTAGGTTCTTCCGACCATAAACTGCTTTCGACATCGAGTATCCTGCCAATCAGTGACAGAGAGGCGCCTAGGCCGCGCAAGATTTGGCACTACAAATGTGCTAAATGGGAAGATCTCATGGAATACTTTCGAACTTTCCCTTGGATGGACGTTTGTTTTCGATCCGATAACCCATCTGACTGCGCCAGGGAAGTCTCCGATGTTATTTTGGCTGGTATGGAAGCTTACATCCTTTTTCGAAGAAATGCTCCTCCAACGGCAAGCCTTGGTTCGACCGAAAATGCAAAGAAGCTGTTGCTTCTAAACATATTGCCTACCGACAATGGCGTGAAAATCCTAACACCGTAAATCGAAACATCTTTGTTCATGCCCGGAACAGATGCAAGGGATTTATCGACGAAACCAAGGAGGCACACAATCAACGAATTAAAAACAAACTTCTCGCTTGTCCCAACAATTCCAGGTCCTTTTGGGCAGTCGCTAAGGCAGTTAGTCAAAATTTTACCAAATCCACCATACCACCACTCACACGGCCAGATAATTCCATTGCAACCACACCTGTTGAGAGAGCGAACTTGTTGGCTGAACTCTTTGCTTCACATTCTACTGTCAATTTCCAAGGAAAAAACACCACCTACTATTCCCATATCGCAGTCAAGGATGCCCGATGTTGTCTTCAGACAGCGCATCATAAAGCGTATTTTAATGAAGCTAGACACCAAGAAGGCTTCTGGCGCTGACGGAATACCTGCCATAGTTCTCAAAAACTCTGCAAGGGAACTAACACCAGTTTTCTGTAGACTTTTTAACCTATCCTACAGAAAGGGAATATTTCCGTCCTGCTGGAAATGTGCCACGGTTCAGCCGATACCTAAAAAAGGTAAGAAGACCTTGCCAAATAACTACCGACCAGTTGCACTGCTTTCAATAATATCGAAAGTCATGGAAAAGGTTATCAATGAGCATCTTCTAAAATATCTTGAACGATTCAATATTATTAGCGATCACCAATATGGTTTTCGTAAACATAGATCAACAGGAGATCTCCTGACTTATGTAACACATGTTTAGAACAACGCAATTGAACACTTTGGAGAATCTCGAGCGGTTGCTCTTGACATATCCAAGGCATTCGACCGTGTTTGGCACGATGGACTGTTGGCTAAGTTACGCTCTTATGGTATGTCTGAAAGGTTCTGTTTGTGGCTCTCATGTTTCCTCAGAGAGCGTTCTTTACGAGTGGGGGCCGACGGATTTCTTTCTAACACCCTCACTATCAACGCTGGTGTGCCCCAGGGCTCCATACTGTCTCCTACTCTCTTTCTCATTTACATTAACGATCTGCTGGAAAAGACCGGGAATCCAATCTATAGCTTTGCAGATGACAGTACGCTTGTCTCTTCATTCACCTTGAACGCTCGGACATCGGCTGCTCAGGCGAATATCCGCAGACAGCAGGAGGTCGTTCAACCTAACAAAGACCTGGAAGAAATTCTATCTTGGGGTGACAGTAACCAAGTGGAATTTAACGCTACAAAAACCCAAGCGGCAGTTTTTTCTAAAAAAGTTAACGTTGCTGAACCCGACATAGTTGTGTCGGGGCACTCCATTCCCCTAGCATCGTCGCTCAATTTGTTGGGCGTTAGTTTGGGAGCAAATATGTCTTGGCATGAACATGTTGCAGGCATACCAAGGAGAGCTTCTCAAAAGTTGGGAATATTATTTAGAACCAGACAGCTTTACACCCCACAACAACTGTTAATTCTTTACAAAGCCCAAATTCGACCAACTATGGAATACTGCTCCCACGTTTGGGGCTCCGCTCCCAAACATACACTGCATTTGTTGGATTCTGTTCAGAGAAGAGCGGTCCGTCTGATTGGGGGACCCGGAATTGATCGGCGGCCTTGATTCGCTGGAACATCGAAGAACGGTTGGCGACTTGAGTCTGTTCTACAAGTATTTTCATGGAAAGTGTTCGAAGGATGTAGCCCGCTTAATTCCTCCCAAAGCGGTGCATGTTAGAAATACACGTCGCGCTGGTGCTTCGCATCCGTATGAGGTTCAGCTTGTTACTCCGCGTACAACGCTTATCAAGCAATCTTTTATATGGAGAACGTCATCCCTTTGGAATAATTTGCCCAGCGCTGTGTTTCCCACCGAGTACAATTTACAGCGATTCAAGAACAACGTGAATCGCTTTTTCCGCACTCGCGCCGCTCCTGGAGCGCTTTAGGGACTTCCCTGCAGCACGTGTGCTAGACCAATAAAAAAAAAAAAAATATGGGGGTTAAACTAATTAATCAATTAGATGATAGAATCATAAATGCGCCAAATGAAAAAATGTTTAAAAAAATGACTGTTAGATTTAGAATCATTTAGTATTAATGATTATTTGAACATGTAAAGTATGTAACTTTTTATGTAAATTGTATCAAATTAATGAATATATCCTTTTTTGTATGTTGACGTCATTTCATGTTTTGTTTGCACGCGTGTGTAAATGCATCTAATTTGAAACAAAGTAAATAAAATAAAAGTAAAAATAAAAATCAAATAGAAATATCCCAACATTTTATTTCTGTCAAGTTATCGCATCACGTTAACATCTACGTATCACTATTGTCGCTATCTTCTTCTAAGATCTTTCTTCATTCGCAGTCTTACATCACCACAAAACGCAAAGTGATCCACAAAAGGAACTAATAAAGCTACTTTACCTAATCCGAAAGCTACTTTACCGATTCCGATAGTTTGAAGATTTAATTAGTTAGTAAAGGTACTGAAATGGAAATGTAACACAATATAAACGTAACAACTAACTCCCGTTTCCAACCCCTTATAGATTTGACTCTAGGTAATTGAAAGTAATGAAGAAATAACAAATTTTTTCTTTTTTTCACCGACTTAAATAATCCCAAAAACAGCGGATATCACGATATATACAGAACAATCTCCTTTAACTCCTTTTTCCACCTCAGTACCCCTTAATATTTTTGACTATAAATAGTATAAAATAATAAAAGAATAACACAGCTTCCAGACTCTTTAACTCCAAGAAGTCTAAATAGGGTATTTGTGGAGCAACTTCTCCAATTTCCCACCTATTTCACTCTGGTACGTGTTTAAACTATTAATAATTGAAAACAATGAAAAAATAACACTTTTTTTATGTTTTCCCTTTTGGAATCATTTGCCTAGGACTGCATTTTGCACTGATTATAACTTACAACGGCTCAGGACCAACGTGAAACGCTTTTTCCGCGCACGCGTCGCGCCTCTAGCGCTTGAGGGATTTCCCTGAAGCACATGTGCCACGTCCATAAAAAATTATATATAAACATCAGTTACAAAAGGTCTTTAAATTTTAGTTCCTTGGGCACCAGCCTGTTTAGCCTGGCCACGACTAATAAAACACTTAGCGCCATTTTTAATATGGTCTCTAACTGGCGGTGTACTCGGAATACAATGGAAAGATGATATGCTAAGGAAAGCTGTTATAAAAAGATATAGCAAATTTAAAGGCTGGGCGCATGAAGCCCTTTATGATTATTATAATGTAAGTATTATTTTTTAGAAGTTATTTATTTAAAGACAACGGCTAATTAAACAAATACTTTTAAATTTTCCCAGGTATATTGTGAACAATGTGTTTCCAGAAGGTTTTAAGTGGGGGCCGAAGGGATTATTTATTTTAACTACTAAACGAGGCCAACTTACAATTTCTTTCATTCTATAAGTATATTAAACCGTTGAACGGTTAGCAGTAATCAAATTACACCTAAAAAAAGTTTCAACCTAAGTAAGTAGTGCAGTTGCCACGAGTTTTGAGCTCTCATTAAATGTTAGCAGATTGCATTTTGGCACACAGGTAGTTTTTCGGACGTAGAATACGATAAAAAAAAGTTTGCTGCTCTAAAAAATCAATAATTCGGTTTTTAGGTAACATCTCGAAAAATAAAAAACCGGTCAAGTGCAAGTTAAACTTGCACAATTAGTGTTCCGTACGTTGATTGTTTTTAAAATAAAAATTTTTGTTAGGGTGGTATAAAATGATCAGTGACTTCACAAAACACACCCCAAATGAGTTTTCAACAAAGTTTGTTTCCAATCTTTACTGAAAACTGGTGAACTTGAAATTTTGTTTTTTTTTTATATACCAAATAAATTATTAAAGGTAATGCACTCGTGATAATTTTCGTTCAATCTATACCCCGTGGAGAATATTCCAGAATTTTTTCAAAATTTTTTGATCAGTACTTTTCGAGATAAGGTAGGGGACAGCGATTTTTTAAAAGTAATACGAAGAAAAGTGTGCGCAAGTATTACATTACATATATATTTTTTACTCGTGTTTTCACAAGCTTTTATTTGACACCACACTCGATGACCTAGTAAAAAAAAATTTTTTCACTTCCGATTTCACCCCTCAAAACGAACCCCTTAAGTCAAAATTTATGTTACGGTGGCATAAAATGATCATTGACTTCATAAAACACACCCCAAATGAGTTATCAACAAAGTTTGTTTCCAATCTTTACTGAAATCTGATGACCTTGAAATTTTTGTTTTTTTTTATATACCATATAAATTATTAAAGGTAATGCACTCGTGATAATTTTCGTTCAATCTACACCCCGTGGAGAATATTCCAGAATTTTTTCGAAATTTTTTGATAAGTACTTTTCGAGATAAGGCCCGGGACAGCGATTTTTCGCGAATTTTTAAAAATATTACAAAGAAAATTGCGCGCAAGTATAATATTATATATATATTTTTGACTCGTGTTTTCACAAGCTTTCATTTGACATCACACTCGATGACCTAGTAAAAAAATTTTTTTTTCACTTCCGACTTCACCCCCCAAAACTAACCCCTTAAGTCAAAATTTAATTCTCAAAACTACATGGCTCTGATGAGGCCATCAATTCCTATATTATTACCAAATTTCACCTTTCTATGTCAAATAGTTTCGGAGAAAATTGGGTGTGACAGACAGACAGACAGACACCGAAGTGATCTTATAAGTGTTCCGTACGGAACACTAAAAAGATATCAGGAAACTAATAGCACTAAGTGAAAGAACGGAAAATTTTGCAAAAAAATAATATATATATTTTTTTCCATATTTTTTTTATTAGCGTATTAAAAATTCGGATAGGTGTACGCGCACCACTCGAATATTAATCGAAACTACTTGTTTTCAGGGTGTAAAAAAATTAAAAGATAGCTTTTTGAAGAGGAGGGAGCTTTCCGACGATACTAATAGATTTTATTTTCGTTGCTTTATAATTTGTAAAACTTAAAACGAAATTTTGTTTGTTTGCATGATTTTAACGGGCATACAGTAAATTACAAATATTTAATAAAATATAATATTGAAAAAAATCCTTGTGCATATATTATTATTATACCTTAGATTTCAATATAAGAATAATTAAAAATAACTACAATGTCTGTCTTATTTAAAAATTGAGTTTTAAAATAAGACGTTCAAAGAAGTACGAATTGGTCAAAAAAAGTCAGATAATTTTTTTTTAGTTACAGTTAAAAGTATACTTGATATTAGAAAATCATTAAAAACTCAAAGAATCTTTCTCTTTTTTTGTAATTTTGCTTTTAAAAAAGTATTCATGATAAACGTATTTTTTGCTTATTAATGAAATGAAAGATAAAAGTCTAAGCTTTCATTTAAACATCCAGGTATAAAGAAAACAGTTATTGAAAACGTAAAAATTCTAAATTACTCGAAGGAATTTTGTTAATGGCGTTAATATTGGATCCGCTATTTTGAATTTTTCAAATATGTCATAGGATTTTTAAACAGCACCCCAAAAACCCCTTAATAGCCAATTTCAAAATCTTTAGCGGTATATCGAAAAGTTAATTTAATAATAAATGAGGTTGGAAGCATGATTCCCACTACCACTGAAGGAATTAAACCAGCCATTTTATTTAATTTTTTTTAAAATCTATACACTATTTTTTTATAAAATTTTCTGTTCTTTCATGTGGTGCTATTAGTTTTTCAATATCTTTTTTATTTTTCGAGATATTTGCGAAAAAAACCGAATTTTTCATTTTATTTTCGATTTTGTAGGCTTAGCGTACTCTTTAGAGCAGCAAACTTTTTTTAGCTATGTATCCACTAGGTAACAATTAACGCGCAACGCATGACTCAACATGTTAAGCCATGTTGCACAACAGCGTGCGACGTTTCCAGATGGCGCGCAACGTGTGTTGTGTCGACAGACAATGTTGCTAAAGAAAAGTTCCGCGTCGACGTTCAACATGATGAGCAACATGTTGTGCGACATTTTGCGCGTCAATTGTTGCCTAGTGGATACAAGGCTTTTATCGTATTCTACGTCCAAAAAACTACTTGTATACTACAATGCAGCCTGTTAACGTTTAATTTTCGTCAAAATTTACCTCTGACGACGGGGTTAAAGTAAATGACGATAGTAATCATGAAGCGGGCCCTCGGGATATTAAACAGTAACAAAAATGTGACAAAGTATTGTATTTTTTTAGGGAAAATGGTGTCAACAGAAACCAGCCAACCTTCAAGCTCGTCTGGTGACCCAAGAAAACAATTTGGGAAAATGGTATGCTGTTTCTGTTGTTATTCTGACAAGGACTGATGCATTTTTATATTTTCACCTTTTGTTTGTTATTTTTAGTAACACATTTATGAAGTCAATATATTTTATTTTGTCAAGAACGACGTATTAATCAGGAAGTTATCAAAAATGTTTAATACATTAATTCCTTGGGTCATGTCAAGGAAGGTTCACTATTTTTTTTTCTCAATTTGTATAAATTTAAAAGTTTGTTAAATCCTATTTACCGACCTTTTTTTTCTTATAGTAACAGACTTTTGGCAAAGATATATTTCTTTAGAACAACCCAATTTTCAAGTTAACATAAAAATTTATTGTTATTATAAAATATTTGTAAAAAATCCTAGTAACTGATAAATTAATAATCATATATTACCACAGTAAACGTAAAACACTGTAGCGACGCTCGAGAAAATTTTTAAGTCTTGTTTTTTATTACGCATGCGTTCCCTATCATACCAACAACATGACTGCCAGCGCAGTCGCGAGTTGTGTTCACATCTGGATTTCAAGAAGAATCTTTTTATACCGTGCTTCGAAATTCATTATTAATAATTTTTCAATAAGTAAATGATTCGTTTGACGTTATAATTGAAATTAATTATAAAAGTTGTCAAGAATAAGTTTTTGTTGTGCGGTTAGTGTTTGTAAAAATATATGTGGGATCTCCAAAGGAGTTAGTTTTTTTAGATTTCCCAAAGATCCTAGAGGGTAATTTATTCATAATTCTTTATTTCTGTTATATAATATACGAGTATTATATAAACATTATGATAATTGTATTTTCATAATAGAGATACATTTTATTTGCAAAACAGTTTAAGTTCAGAAGAAAGACAATCTCATCTGATGATAATTATAATTATTTTCAATCTCTCTAGATTACTGGTATTTGCTGAAATATAAGGAGCATGATTGTTGACATTATACGCGCGAAGCTGAAGGTGTGCAGAGTTTCTCATTCTCAAAATGAACATCTTTCCCACCGGGCAATGTCTTTATTACTTGAGAAATATAAATTCAACAATGAGATATTTAAAGGAATAACCTGCAAAATGCGTTGAAGCCAAATGTATTTTTTTCTTGTATTTTTTTTCAACAAAATTACTTAGTTACTTTGTTAACTGTCATTCAACATATTTGTAAAGATTTTACAATTACGTTATCGCGATTTTGTAGTACAACTACCCTTTCAAACGCTTAACTAAGACTAAAACAGATTCTTGGTATTTATGTTTATATGATGAATAGATGTGGGTCTATTACGTACTAAAACAGTTAGTACAGGACGGAATTTGCTACTTCTAATTGACTATTCAGTAAATTTATATTATGGTCCTTTGAATGTCTGGAAATTTCTATGGATTCTAAGAAACTGAGTTTTGACCCTTTAGGTGCCGTATGGAGTATTTGTGAACAATTGATATTGGGAAATGTGTGATCATACTTTGCTAAACATTTCTTAAAAACAGGCCATACATTTCCCAATATCAATTGTTTACAAATATTCCATACGGCACCTAAAGGGTCAAAACCAATTTCTTAGAATCCATACAAATTTACAGACATTCAAAGGACCATAATATAAATTTACTGAATAGTCAATTAGACGTAGCAAATTCCGTCCTAAACCAACTGTTTTAGTACGTAATAGACCCACATCTGTTCATCATATAAACATAAATACCAAAAGTCTGTTTTAGTCTTAGTTAAGTGTTTCACAATGTAGGTGTACTACGAAATCGCCATAACGCAATTGTAAAATCTTTATAAATATATTTAGTGACAGTTAACAAAGTAATTAAGTAATTTTATCGTTAAAATGTACTGTCACAAAGTAACGGACCAATCAATCAACTCTTGTATTTTTTGCCTTTTTCCCTGTTGTTTGTATATCTGTTTTAATAATAACTTGATAAAAAAATGTTTCTAAAAAAAACTTTTCTCGTTTTTTTCTTTCTTTCAGTCAGCAAAATTCATTTTTATTCTAGAGAATACGATTTTTCTTGAAAGAAGCATTATGGCGACAGGTCATGTGATCATAACAAACTCGAACCTCTTGAGTTCCAAGATGCCGAGTCGGACTGCCACTACTGTGTTTTATATTTACTGTGATATTACTGTTAAATAACTGTAGATACGATGATGTCGTACCAATAAATAACGTATGGTAAAATTAACTATCTCTCTACTCAGCTGTTCTCCAACCCGACAAATGGCAACAAAAACTATGGTCGAATGAAGTTACGACTTCCAATAATAATTTTTCTTTAGTAATTTAAACTTACTACAAGTTAATTATTTACAAATTTTACCATTTACTAAATTTTAGTAATAAATAGTAAACGTTAAAATATTTACTTCATGCAAAAAGTGTTTTTATACTCCATTTTATAGAGGCTAGACCATGTTTGTGTCCTGCCGAGTATTTTTTTAAAGTTTATATCCTCGGATGTCGTAGTTAGTTATAAACAATTACATCCTGCATACGTGTCGTTGTGTCAATAATGTTAAAAATATAATAATATAGTGACTATTGGCTTTGGACAGAAAATTGTTTGTGTATATTATTCACTTATTCAATAGTTGTTCTTAAAACACTAAACCTCAAATGTTCTGTAGGAACAGATTTTTTTAAATTAAAAAAGTAAAATTCTTTTATTTCGTTATAAAATAAAAAACCGACCACCACTACTACGGTCACAAAATTCAAATCGATTGTTTTTAACTTGTCTTTTTACTGCAACCATGAGCGTACATGCTGAAAATCCATAAATCATCAGGGTCAATTTTCTTATTCGTTATGGAGGAGCGCAATTTATCATTGTTTTTCGCAGTTGCTTTTGATACAAGGATTGATTTATTTTAAATATATTCGGCGATTTTTATGACACTCTATAGATTTCACTTAAAATTGTTGAATATGTTTTTTTTTTTTTCGCTGGCACTGATTTAATGTCTTTTAATGCTTAAAAATTTAGAAATCAAAATATATATTGACTTCTTATGGTTTTTAATTATTAATTTTTGGTTTTATTTTAATTTTGTACATAGTTTTATAATCTTTGCATGTAAATATTATTTAATAAAGCTTTTACTTACATTTTTAATTTCTATACATTTTTTTGAGTTGATACAAAGCTATATTTATGTACTACAACCGGCCGGCGGGGAAAAATTTTAGGTAATTAACATTTCTGCATGTTGCTCAACTTTTTTAAGGTTTCAAGTAGTGCAAAATGTCATTTGAGACAACCACACCTAAAAAACATTTGGTTACTTTTAAATCAAATATTAACATCGAGAAACGATTTTAATTACCGTTAGAGAAAGAAAAGCCAGAGATCAAAGTCAACGTCATCACAATAAATAATAATCGTTATGTAGACAATTCCGCCATCTTAGGTAACAGCCTCGAAATCCTTTAATTTAAACCAACTTAACAAATGTGGTGAACAATACATCTTAGGTATCAATATTACCAAAATAAAAGAATCATCGGGTGTTCTTTTAACGAAAGGTGCGGCTGTGATGAGAAAGTGTATTTTCTCCTTCACAAATATCTCCGCAGCCTTAGAAACTGGTGCTGTGTAACAGATGCTGTGATCATAGCTGACTGAGCATTCTAGCTATGTTGCGACAAATGATAAAGACTGAAATAGACGTGCAGCAAAATATATGGCACCCGAGAAATAAGGAGATTTAAACTCTGTATTATTTATACAAAAAATTATATCGTATATTTGTTGGGTTGTTTTAAAAGAAGTGTAAAAATTATAATTTGCAGTTGATGACATAATTCGAACTAAAACTGTTTAGCAACACGCGGAAATTAGAATTTTGTACAGTCATTCGGAAAATTTTCACATTCTAATCGACTTTTAAAACTGAAATAACCTTTCTGGTTTTTGCACGGAAAATAAATTTTTTCATACGGTATTAGCATACCGTGATATTAAAAAATTCATTAAAAATCAAATATGAAATAAAAACAGTATAGTAGAGGCAAATGCCGTAAAATTTTTGTGATTTTTGGAAATTTTTGGGTACAGCTTGGAAATCGATTTAACTACTTTGGAACAGTACCAACATAATATAAACGAGTTTTCTCAGCCTATTTTTGAACGCAAGGTCATTTCTATTTTAGTGCATTTTTTCAGATTTTAACGCTTTCGGCTTACTATTTCTCAAATATCTTCGTTGTTAGGCGACAAAAAAAGATAATTTTACTCGTCATAAAATTGCCTAAGAAACTGCGTAGATTGCATTAAAAAATATTAAGCACATAATCTAAAAAAAGTATTTACTACCGCAAATTGAAAAATGTTTTTTTTACAGGTAACTTGCGTTCAGTTCGATATTACGGCTTTAAATTATAGGAAAATATAGCTTTTATATTAATAGAAAGTGTGTTGAATTTTATTAAAATATATTAAGAGGATTGGTAAAAATTCGTATTTAAGTAAAAATCTTATTATTAATTTTTCTTGTGGGCAAAAGGTTGTAGCAAGCTTTTTTTGAAAATATGCGAAATTTTATGCACTTTAAGATGATTAGAAGGAAAAATAAAGAATTTACAAAAAACTTGTCACTTTTCTCGTTACAAGGAATTCAATTTTTTCCCTTTTGCTCTATAAAAGGTCTGGTTTATTCTCTTCATTTCTATTCAATATTCTATCTATAATATATATAAAATGCAACGTCTCTCTGTCTATCTGTCTGTCCGTTAGTGCGCTTATTACTGGAGAACCACTTATCCAGTTTACGTACTTTTTTTTTTAAAACATACATATGTTCTCGAGCCAGGTTATAGGCTATATTTTATTACGATAGGTAGTATAAGGAATGAGCAGTGATGATAATAGTGAATGAAGTCGGAAAAAAGTTTGCCGCTAGCGCGTTCCCTTGCAATACACAGCCTAAACCATTAAATATTGAACAATATTATGTAGCAGAGAATACTTATAATCTATAATCTATAATATATATAAAATCCAACGTCTCTCTGTCTGTCTGTCTGGCCGTTAATGCGCTTATCACTCGAGAACCACTTATCCGATTTACGTGTTTTTTTTTTATTCATACATATGTTTTCTGGCCAGGTTATATAATATTAATAACAATTTATATAATAATATATATAAAACACATGATATCTCAGTCTGTCCGTTAGTGTGCTTATCATTCGAGAACCACTTATCCGATTTACGTGTTTTTTTTCAATTCTTAACTTAATATTTATCAAAAAAAAATCTATAATATATATAAAACGCAACGTCTGTCTGTCTGTCGGTCCGTTAGTGCGTGTAGCACTCAAGAACCACTTACCCGATTTACGTTTTTTTATAAAATACATGTTTTCTGGCCAAGTTATAGGATGTATTTTATTACGTAAGGTAACATAAGAAATATGCAGTGAAAATAATAGTGAATCAAGACCACGCGAGCGGAGCCGCGGGCACGGCTGTCTTAAAGATAACACGAAAAAGCGATTTACTATCTATTTTACAATAAAATTATGATTTAGATAACAGAAACTTTTATTAACAAGCCATTAATACATTTACTAAAATTGTCACAGATACTTCTAAGAAACTTGAGGCATTTGAATTATGGCTATATCGCCGAATTTTGAAAATTTCTTATATTGACCATATTACCAACGAGGATGTCTTATGTCGCATGAACAAGAAACTGGAAAATATGGAAACTGTTAAAGTAGAAAAACTGGAGTATTTAGGATACATAATGAGAAATTCCCACAGATATGGATTACTACAGAAAATACTCCAAGGAAAGGTATTTGGCAAAAGGGAACCAGGACGTAGACGTATTTCCTCACTAAACAAACTGCGAAATTGATTCTCAACAAATACTGCCGATCTTTTTATAGCTGCAGTGCATAAAGTAATTATAGTCATGATTGCCAACATTCGAACCGAATAGGCACTTTAAGAAGAAGAAGATCACAGATACAATATTTATAATTCAAAAAAATCATTCTTGTTCTATAGCGTATGTGCTCGGGCTTGTTTTCTGCTATATTTAAAATCATCCGATTGATTATCTGAATCGGATTCATACTGGCACGAGTATAACAGGTTGGCGTTGTCTAACTCACTTTCATCGATAGAACGATCTAAAATTAATAAAAACCGGTCAAGTGCAAGTTGAACTTGCACAATTAGTGTTCCGTACGTTGATTGCCTTTAAAATAAAAAATTTTGTTACGGTGGTATAAAATGATCAGTGACTTCACACCCCCAAATGAGTTTTCAACAAAGTTTGTTTTCAATCTTTACTGAAAACTGATGACCTTGAATTTTTTTTTATATAGCAGATAAATTATTAAAGGTAATGCCCTCGTGATAATTTTCGTTCTATCTATATCCCGTGGAGAATATTCCAGAATTTTTTTAAAATTTTTTGATCAGTACTTTTCAAGATAAGGACAGCGATTTTTCACGATTTTTTAAAAATAATACAAAGAAAAGTGTGCGCAAGTATTACATTATATATATATATATATATATATATATATATATATATATATATATATATATATATATATATACATATATATTACTCGTGTTTTCACAAGCTTTCATTTGACACCACACTCGATGGCTTAGTAAAAAAATTTTTTTTCACTTCCGATTTCACCCCTCAAAACTAACCCCTTAATTCAAAATTTAACTTTCAAAACTACACGGTTCTGATGAGGCCATCAATTCCTATATTTGTACCAAATTTCAACTTTCTATGTCAAATAGTTTCAGAGAAAATCGGAAGACAGACAGACACCGAAGTGATCTTATAAGTGTTCCGTACGGAACACTAAAAATGAATCATCGGAAAAATGAACTATAAATTCATCTGTTAACGATTCTGACTGATCATAATCTTCAATTAGCTCATTCTGATCTGGATCTGGCGACGATATTTCTGCAATATCTTCGCAATTCGCCCAATTCAAACCATTGTAATGTTGAATTTTTTGTAACGAAAAAATTGAAATATGAGATAATTTTTTGTATAGTCTTTATTTTTCTTTCTAACTATCTTGAAAGCATATTTTTTTTAAAAAACGCTTCCTGTGACCTTTCGCCCACAAGAAAACTCAATAATAAGATTTGGACTAAAATACGAATTTTGACCAATTTTAATATTTTTTAATAAAATTTTGTACACTTTTTTGCTAATATAAAAGCTATTTTTTCCTATAAATTGAAGCCGTAATTTCTAATTCAACGGAAATTACTCGTAAAAATCATATTTCTGTTTGCTGTAGTAAATACTTTTTTAAGGCTATGTACTTAAGATTTTTTAATGCAATCACGCAGTTTTTTAGGCAATTTCAATACGAGTAATTTTTTTTTTTTGTCGCATAACAACGAACAGAAGCTGAGATATTCAAGAAATGGTAAGCCGAAAGCGCTAAAATGTGAACAAATGCACTAAAATAGAAGAAAAGTGACGTTGCGGTCAAAATTAGGCCGAGAAGACTCGTTTACATTATGTTGGCACTGTTTCAAAGTAGTTAAATCGATTTCCGAGCTGTACCCAAACATTTTCAAAAATCATGAAAATTTTACGGCATTTACCTCCACTATAATACTTGCAATGCGTAACTAAGGCATGAAGGTATTTTGTCAGTATTTCATATTTGTTCTGCCAATTTTGACAAATAAATAATTATTTGCAAATAAAATTTTATCCGTGTCAAATTCGGAAAGTAGCAGTACTCGAAAACCTTTAGGGAGTCCTCCTGAAACTTGTTTATCGTTCTTTAAGATACCACTTTATAAATCTCACATCAATAATGGAACAAATAAATATAGCTTTCATAACCTTTTACAATATACGCAACACTATTTTGTGTTACATTTCTGTGTGTTATTACGTAAAAATATAACTTGCTGTATATATTGCTCGAAATATAGTACTGGTCTGCATGGTAAATATTGAGGTAAAATATTTTATTAAATAAACGGAATTCTAAACACAGGATGGAAAACTTATTAAAATGAGTAGAGACCAACTACTACATGGGGGAAAAGTCTCGAGACTTTTGAAGAAAAAACATTGTTTTTGCCAAAAATCTATTTTATTCTTCAACGTTGTTTTCTTAAAGAGTAATACACTTACTCCAGAGATGTTCCAACATTTGGATACCTTTCATATAGTAGGAGTTGTCGAGCTCTAGTTTCCCACTCGACTTTTTCATTTAAGCCAAATATTTTTTCCCAGAGGTAATAATCACTGGTGGCCAGATCTGGTCAATACGGTAGATGAGGAAACAATTCATAGCCCAATTGGTTCAACTTTTTTCTTCGCTAAATGTAGCCTTTTTTTCTTGATTTCACCATTGGAAATCTCCAATAAATCAACGTAATAGTTTCCGGTGATTGTTCGCCCCTTCGCGAGATAGTCGATCCATGCACATCTCAAAAAATATTTGGCAATACCTTTTCAGCTGATATTTGGATTTTTGGACGCTTCGGTCATCTTTCATGTGGTTCCAGCCACTCCGCGAAGTGCCTATTGAACTCAGGCGTGCAATAGTGGATCCATGATTTATCCATTGTTACGACGCAAAAACTCCTTTGGATTATGCCGAAACACTGCCAAACAGCATTCTGAATGTTCGACACGTTGCTATTTTTGATTAATAGTGAGACCACTCGACACCCATCTGGCTCATAGCATTCATGCAAAATATACCTCACTCTCTCTGTTGATATCTTCACGATGTCAGCTATCTCTCACTTTCACGCGGTCATTCAAAATAATATGTGAATTTTTTTGTGTTTTTTTGGATTAACTGCCTTATTTGGATGTCCGAAACGTGATGCCTCAACGGTTCTTGTACGACCGCATTTAAGTTCGCTAAACCATCGACATATAGTTACTTTCGACAGAGCAGATGTACCATAACACTTCTCAAGCCATTCTTGTGTTCAGGCTGTATATTTTCCCATCAAAAAGCAATATTTAATTAACACACGAAATTCCTAGTTTTGCAAAAATCGAAGTGACGTCACTCAAACAGCTGTCACTCGCAAACTAATAGATAAAAAGTCATGAAAATTTTACACGAATCTTGTGAGAGTTGACACTAACCGAAAATCATATTTTTTTGTTTATGCTGCCATCTCTCGAGAAGTCTCGATACTTTTAACCCCATATTAGTAGATTACTCTTTTGCAATCGGTATATTTTCGTAAAATATTACTTTCTAACTGATGTACGAATACCTAATGCATGATATATCTTGTTAAATACTTTCACAATTTTTATAATGTAATCGCATTTCATTGTAGAAAGTAATTTCGTTAAATCGGGGTGAAACAATAATTTTAACACACTGCATGTAAAAAAGCTATACCGTAATAACAGAAAATATGACATTATTGAAATATTCATTTCCCAAAAGGTAAGTAAAGAAGCATGTTAATTATTATGATTTTTTTATAAAAATCTTATTAAAATATTTTAATTCTATGTAGTGCAGTAAGAAAACCATTTGAAATTGCACAGTTTAGATACATCAATATTATAATTTTATCCTCTTTGGGGTATCACCAGAAGTATTGTCCTGATTTTTAGATTTCAAAAAACTTGTGCTCTTTTGTTTATAAACAATTTAAGTTTTCAAAACGCGTTTTTTTGAGCTTAAAATATGAATAACTCCCGTTATATAAGTCGGATCGAGACAAAAAAGAAGCCAAACTCTTCGTAGTGAAATTTTCAACAAATCCTCGTTGGTTTTAACTCGCTCAAGTATGGACGTAACCTACAAAATTGAACAAACAGGCAAAATATATTTTTTTTTTGTTCATTTTATTGTACAGGTCGACTAAGTGAACCGATCGGCTTGAAACTTTCAGAAAATAGGCCCTTTGTAATGAAAGACTGATTTTGTCAAATTTCCACTTTATTTAGTTTCACAGAAACTGTATGACGCGTTTCGCCATACTATAGCTTCGTCTGATACAAAATGATATTTGAATATTTATGTTGTTACATTTATACAAATACCCTAAGGTAGATAGGTAATAAAATTAATACTATATGCTAATGAATATTGCTGGGAAACCATTCTGAATATTAATTGTATAAATTGAGTAAAGGTGAGTTACCATGAGTCAGACAGGTATCTTTTTGTTCGTTTAAGATGATGTCTGAATTTTTAATTCTATTTATTTCTAAATTTTCTAATAGGTTTAATTTGACGCCTTTGTTTTGTATATGTAAAATTTTAAATTTATCGTCAAAAAGATGATTTGATTCTGGTAAATGATTACTGTAAGTTGAGTCGGTTTTGTTCTTTAAATAGCTTCTTTTATTTCTGAAATCCGAGTTTCGAATGAGCGACCTGTCTGACCTATGTAACTTTTATGACAAGTACCACAATTCAACTGATACACTCCAGATTTTTTTGATCTATTTTGTTTTACCTTTGCGTTTTTTAATGAATTTTCCTAACGAGTTGTTTGTTCTAAAAGCTATGTTGATATTATATTTGTTTAAATGGTTTTTAATTTTCTCTGACGTGTTACCAAAATAGGTTAAAACATTATATTTTTTCCCCTGTGTTTTCTTTCTTGGGGTATACTAAAGAAATAGCTTTATTTTTTGATTTTTTGTTTAGAATTGAGTCGAACGAAACATGTTTTGTTTTTTTTCAAACAGTTTCTGTAGACTGTTCCAAAAGTTTTGCTAGTGTTTGTTCTCTTTTTCCCATTTTATTTAGTCCCGCAAGAATGTCCTTCAACGACGATTTTTTTATAATTAGCTGTGGTTTGTTTTTAATTAATGGCCAAAATAGAAAAAACAAGATATTGGGTCAGTTCTCTATTAAAAAGAGAGTTTATTACGACACTGCAGAATTATTGGCTGATTTAAGCACTGGCCATATTGGGTTAAATGGGGAATTGAGATCTTCCTTCCACAATTTTACCAGAATGTTAAGTAGCGATTTGAATTTTTAATTAATTTGTTAGGACTTTTTAATCATCATTGTAATTAAATACATATATATATATATATATATATATATATATATATATATATATATATATATATATATATATATTTGAATAAAAAGTTTTAACTAAATAAATATAAAAAATGGTACTTACTTTTTAAATGTTGACAAACTCTTCATAAAAATTGCATACATTTAATAAAAAGTTGATAACTAGTTGAAAGAGTCGAGTACAAATGTCGCAGAGAACAAAACTACAACATTCAGGTGTTTCAACCAAACCGACTAAAAAAACACGAACAAATTTGTTTCCCTTTGATATACCGACTCGAGATGGGAAACTGTTTTGTTTACTAAAAACACTGTTCCCCAACAAACATGTTTTCGTATCTCTTTATTTTTTACAAAACATGGCTCTTTTTGTTGAGAAAAAAAAACAGTTTTTGTTTGTGTTTCGTGCTATGTCCGTTTGGTGGAAACCCGGCTTTAAAATCATCTACAAATAAGGGGACACTTACAAGTCTATGCAACATACTGTGGTAAGCTGCCAATTTGTGTTGTAGGGGGTGAGTTGAATTTATGTTTATTGTAGTATCTGTATGTGAGGGTTTGTGAAAAAATAGAGAATTTGTGTTTGTTGTAATGTCTGGTTATCGTTAAGTCAAGAAAATTAATTTTATTGTCGACTTCTAGTTCCACAGTGAATTTAATATTTTTATGTATTGAGTTTATATAGTTAAAAACATTGTCAAGTTGACGCTCTGTACCATTAAAACAAGCAAAGATGTCGTCTACATATCGGCACCAATACAAAAATGATTTGCTAAATTCTTGTCGATGTATTTGTTTTTCTAGGTTATCCATGAATATTTCTGCTAAAAAAAAAATATGCCTTTTGTTTAAGCAAAAATACTCTGAAAAGTTGGTATAAAAAATATTGAACGCAGTAAGCACAATTGAATTTGTTATTTAAAATTTGAATTGTCCGTTGCTTTATGCCGTTTGGTCCAAAATGGATCGTTTTTCGTTTCAAAATTTAAGGCTCGACACCAGCTTTCCGATTCCATAAAATTTTTTTTTTTATGGTAATTTCAACCATTTTTTTACAATTTGTTTATTAATCAAATAACAACAAATGCGTTTTTTCGGACATTTTAAAAAAAAATTGTACAACATGTCTTATAAACATTAAAATGTCATAGACCATAAGCGTCCGAAATTTCTCTGCCAATTATTTGCATTTTTAGTTTTAATCACCTTTATTTTCTATCTCTATACAACAGTGCGACCTTTTTCTAAAAAATATTTTATTACATGCCTTCTAAATTTTACAATTGGCTATATAAATCAACCCATTTCAATGTTTATTTTAATGAGTAAATGATGAAACTAAAAATCTTATTTGTATGATAAAGGCACACAATTCTTAAGAACTAGAAAAATCTACAGTGTTATAGAGCTTAATGATAAAAGGTACAATAAAATTATTTAGGATTTTAGCAGTTATTGGAACATAATTAACCGAAGTACTTATCGGTAGGTAGGTGCCTAAGTACCTAGGTATGCAATAAAAATATTCTGTGTAAGTATAAAAATAAAGCAAAAACCTATAATATGCTTAGTTCAAATCAGAAGAGCGATGGCTACAACTTTCAGGTTTTCCGCGGTTAAACTTCGCAGAGTCTGTAAATCTGCATTTTTTCTGAGAGAAAAACAATGATACTTAAAGTCCACGATGCCCTAGGGCCTCAACAGCCAAGTAAGGCAATTATTACTCGCCGGAATAGAAAGGATCAAAGAGGATAATTGGGAAAACGCCATTCGACATATTATAGAAGAAGAAAATAAAATGTGGAAACTTGAGAAATACATCAAAGAAACTGTGGAAATAGAACCCTTAATTATCAATTTAGTCGAGTCTTCAGGTTTTGAAGATGATGATCGTCTTTGATTGTAATGAAAGTACTTATATATCGTGAATTGAATGAATGACTTTATTTTTAAGATAATCTTATTTATTAAACACTAAAAGCAAGTTACGCTCGGGCGGCTATGCTACCGATGAACCCTCATTTACATTTTATGACTCTATTGCAGGGGTGCTCAAACGGTCGATCGCGATCGACAAGTCGATCGCGAGTGCATTTTGAGTCGATCTCGAGAAAAAAATTCCGATATAGAACTATTTACATATTTTGTTTTAGGTAACTAAAACAAAATGTAATGAATAAACTACTAAAATTTATTCGATCCACAATTAGGCCAGAATAACCCCCTCATCACTTTCTTTTATCGTAATAACCCCCTGTTAGCGGCAAAAGGCGGCTTTATCAAAGGAACGCGCGGGTACTTGTGAAAGAAAAGCCGCGTTTTTGATTCCCGCCGATTTTTCTAGAAACTTCGGGCGGCTTGTTTGACGGGAACATTCGAGACTTCGTTCGCGCCGATATAAATGTTGCGTCTGCAGAAATAGGAGTCAGTCTGAGTTGTAACTTGAAGGCGATACATCGATACAAAGTTTATTAATAAATAATCCAAAAAGAGTGCGGCGACGAAAAGTAAAACTTATCATTTTAATAACAATTGGGAGGAAGAATTTTTTTTTTGTATGGTAAAGGATAAGTGCATTTGTCTCATTTGCCGTGCGTCAGTTGCAATACCTAAGCGTGGGAACTTAGAGAGGCATCATAAAATGGTTCATAAAAACTATGAAAAGGATTTTCCGTCACAGACTGAATTAAGAAAACAAAAAGTACGTGATTTGATAACTTGTCTGAAAAAAACAACAAACTATGTTCACAAGACCAGCCAAACAATCAAAAGCTGCAACGATCGCGTTTTTTAAAATATCTCATATATTGGCGAAACACAAGAAACCATTTGATGGATTGGTTGTGAAGAAAGCATTTATTGAAGCGGGTGAGACTTTATTTGGAGATTTTAAAAATAAAACAGAGATTATATCTGCTATTAGAGAACTTCAGTTATCTCGTCCGACTGTCACAAGGCGTGTTGAAGTCATGAGTCAGGACGTGGCAGATAAACTAAAACATGATATCATGGAATGTACATACTTTTCTTTACAGTTCGACGAATCCACCGATATGACAGACACTGCCCAGCTGTGTATTTTTATTCGAATGGTATTCAATGACATATCGGCTAAGGAAGAGTTTTTGACAATGATTCCTATGAAAGGAAGACCCGTGGCGAAGATATATAGAAGTTTTCTTCAATTTTGTAACAAACTACAAGCTACCAATATATAAACTAGTGTGCATTACAACCGATGGAGCACCAGCAATGACTGGAAAAGAAAACGGTTTTGTGGCATTGTATCGAGCTAATGATGATTTCCCTTCATTTTTCTCCATTGCATTATACATCAACAAATTTTGTGTTTAAAAGTTCTAAACATGGAGGAGATTATGGGCATTGCAATAAAAATTGTGAATTCTATCCGTGCAACGATGGCTCTTTAAATTGCAGTTGGAAGATAGTGAGTCAGCTGAACACACTGATTTAGTTCTTCACACGGACTAGAAAGGTTTCAAGAATTATTGCCCGAAATAACAGCTTTTCTCGACGAAAGAGGTAATGACACTCAGATGCTGAAAAACGGAAAATGGCTGACTGATTTGACATTTTTGACAGACATCACAATGCATTTAAACACCATTAATTTGGAGCTTCAAGGTAAAGGAAAAACTATTATTGAGATGATTAGCGCAATAAACGCATTCAAAATTAAATTGCAACTTATGATAGATCAACTGAAAAGAAAGGATCTGAAAAATTTTTCCGTCTTTGAAAGCAAGGATTCCTCAGTTGAATTATGATATTTATGAGGCAGAATTATCAAATATTTTGAGCCAATTCAAAATACGTTTTTATGATTTCAGTAAATTGGCAAATATCGCATCATTTATGAGTTATCCTTTTTCGTGTAAAAACATTGAAGAATTAGCTACTGAAATAGCAAGTCAGTTAAACATGGACTCATATTCTGTTGAAAATGAGTTAGTGCAGATTATATCAGATATACATCTCAAAGCCACAGCATCTGATACAAAATGCTGGTGTTTTTTATCTGAAGATAAATATCCGAATCTAAGGCAAATCGCCCTTCAACTGACGGCAATGTTTGGGTCAACTTACTTGTGCGAGTCTGCATTTTCTGAAATGAAGATAATTAAGTCAAAATATCGCAATCGACTAACTGACGAACATATGTCATCATGCTTGCGATTAGCACTCGGTAATTAGGTACCATCTTATGAAAAGTATGCTGAGCACATGCAGTGCCACGCTTCAACATCCAAAGTCACTCTTTAGTTAAGTTTAGACACTAGAACTCGTTTGTTTTGTAAGAACAAATAAGCTCGCAATTTTGAATAATTATGAGTTTTTTCATTGACATTTTAGAGCATACCAACACTTACCTTGACTAAAAAATGCATATTGTGCGGAAAACTAATATCCACGATACACCCTACCTAGACGACAATCCTGCATCACACTTACTTGCAGCCTCTCAGAGTCGATCGATCGTAGTCTAACAATATTGAGGTAGATCGCCAGCAGTTCAAGTTTGAGCACCCCTGTCCTAAGGCATCAACAGCCAGCAAGCCAAGTAAGACAATTATTACTCGCCGGAATAGAGAGGATCAAAGAGGATAATTGGAAAAAAACGCCATTTGACATGTTATAGAAGAAGAAAATAAAATGTGGAAACTTGACAAATACATCAAAGAAACTGTGGAAATAGAATCCTTAATTATCAATTTAGTCGAGTCTTCAGATTTTAAAGATGATTGTCTTTGATTGTAATTAAAGTACTTATATATCGTGAATTGAATGAATAACTTTATTTTTAAGATAATATTATTTATTAAACACTGCAGGTTACGCTCGGACGGCTATGCTACCGATGAACCCTCATTTACATTTTATGACTCTATTGTATAACAGAGGTTTTCTGCCTAAAATAGGGTGAACCCTTCAAAATAGTTCAAAACAGGTAGCAAAATCAAATAAAATGCATAAGAAATCTCTTTTTTTTTTGGGCGCACCCCAACATGTATTTACATCTACAATGAGGGAATTCTGCTATCAACTCCAAACAAATACACTATAGAGAATCGCGAGACCTATATTTTAAAAAAAAATCATTTTCGTTAATAATTTTTTTTTTCAAAATTACAATTGTTATTGGAATAATAAACAAATGTAAAAAAATGGTTTAAATGATTCCAAAAAATACTTTTTTAATGGCATCCGAAAGCTAATGTCAAGACCTAAATTTTGAAAAAAAAAAGATCCATTTTGGACTAAATGGCATAAAATGGCGGGCAATTTAAATTTTAAATAACAAATTCAATTGTGCCCACTGGGTTCGATATTTTTGCACCAAAAATTCAGGGTATTTTTGCTATAACAAAAGGCATATTTTCTGAAAGTTTCAAGCCGATCGGTTCACTTAGTCGACATGTACAATAAAATGAAAAAAAAAACGATTTTTGTCTGTTTTTTTTTTCAATTTTGTAGGTTTGAGCGATTTAAAACTAACGAGAATCTGTTGGACAATTCGTTGCGAAGTTTAATGTTTTGTTTGTCTCGATCCGATTTATATAACCGGAATTATTCATATTTTAAGCTCAAAAAACGCGTTTTAAAAACGTGAGTTTTTCGAGGTCTAAAACTCCCATATCCCAGGGAGGATAAAATCATAATATTGCTATATCTAAACTATGCCTATGTCATTATTTTGACCTGTTTTTACTGCACTAAAGTATATTTATTAAAATATTTTTATCTTTTGTAGTTACAATCGAAGAAAACTTGATGAACTCCCTTTTCACTATCACTACCTTAATCGAGGGTTAGAATCATCCAGTTATCTCACGGATATTTCTTGGATCTATGACAAGCTCTGTGGTTCTAGTGTATTCCAAATTTTAGAAGATATCAATCTGTTAGCGACAATTACTAATCCTGTTATAAAAATATTAAAAGAATTCTTGGAGAAGCACGCCTGTATATTAAATTATGATGGACGACAATTTTATGCGCATCTTTTTAAATTCCTGAAAAATAAAAGTAAAGAAGGTAAAATAACGGAAATTTTTGAGTTGTGTGAGAAACCACCTGTTATGACACTTATTCCGTTGAATCCAGATGTTTTAGTGCCTGAGGTATGTTGGACAAACAAATTCGTTTAATACTCGTAACTTAAGAAACATTCTTCAAAATATGTGCTACTGCACACTGTTAATCTGTATTAAACTGAATATTAATATTCTGTTGTTATTTGCTAATCTTAAATAACTAAGTATAATAACTTGTCAGTAATTTGTTAATCAATTAGTTAACAAAAATTAGATTACAAATACACTTCTGGACAAAATTAACGCAACAATATATTAAATCATACAAATCTCTATAAGGAATTAATTTTAATAATTTTTTATGAACATTGGTTACACTAAAAGTTAGAAAAAAACTTATTCGCATACTTTAAAAGTGAATTAGCTGCCAAATTTCTCTATAAGATTCGAATTAAAATTATTCTTAAGACCTAATAACAAAATCGTTGAAATTATGTAATAATGAAAAAAATAAACTGGGACACTAATAGCAAAATTAATGGTGTAACTGGGACACTAGTAGCGTGTGTTGCCTCCTCTACTTCGGATGACAGCGTTTATGCGCCTAGGCATGCTTCTAATTAAATTTTGGATAAAATCTTGAGGAATTTGCTCCCATTCTGTGATAACTGCATTTTCAAGTTCCCTCAGGTTTCTAGGTGCAGGTATATGACGTTTCACATTTTTCTTAAGGTGATCCCATACATGTTCTATCAGATTCAGATCCGGGCTTTTTGGTGGCCATTGCATAATCGGTATATCAACTTGATTAAGATAATCGAGTACCTCCCTAGCCACGTGAGGTCGAGCGTTGTCTTGCATAAACAGGAAATTGGGCCCCACAAAATGACCAAAAGACATCACATGTTCTATTACAATATTCTCAAGATAGTAGTCAGCATTCATGGATCTCGTACGGACAGGAACTAACTCTGTGCGAGCATCAAAGCAGATGCCACCCCAGAACATAACAGAGCCACCGCCGAATGGAATCCTTGCAGAGATATTGCAAGGAGCAAACCTCTCTCCTGGTCTTCGCCATACGCGCTCACGACCATCTGGATGTTTTAGACTAACCCTAGTTTCATCTGTGAAGAAAACTTGTTTCCAATCATCCACAGACCAGTTTTCGTGATTTCGAGCAAAACGTAACCTGGCAACTCTGTTCTCTCTAGTAAGCAAGGGCGCAGTGGCTGGTCTCCTACTGTTTAATCCAGCTTCATTTAACCGTCTTCTAACTGTTTTAGAAGAAATTGTGACATTGCAAACAGCTTCGAGTTCGTTTCTTATTATAGAACTAGTGACAGTCCTGTTTCTTAAAGCATATTGTCTTATAAAACGTTCATCTAGGTCGCTAGTGCTTCGTTTTCGCCCTTACCCTAGCCTTCTAGAATAAGTATATAATAAAAGACTGTTTTTAGTCAATTTCCACTGGTTTATTTAAATTGCGATGACGCGTTTCACTGTCGATGCAGCTTCTTCAGATCTACATTTTACATAGTGTAAAATGTAGATCTGAAGAAGCTGCATCGATAGCGAAACGCATCATCGCAATTTAAATAAACCAGTGGAAATTGACTAAAAACAGTCTTTTATTATATATTTATAATGAATTTCCATCAAGTAGAAGCTACAACCATCCAAAATTCTAGAATAAGTTCCTACTTCATTCAAGCGTCTTACCATACGACTTATTGTGGAACGATGTTTGCCTAACAAATTGGCAACATAACTCTGACAATATTCCTCGTCCAATAAAACTGAGGCTCGCACTACCTCGTGTTCAGTTAAATTCCTTGTTCGATTCATTTTTCTAATTCTTCGGGGTCAAAAATAAAACAGTCTACCACAAAAACGTATTACTTTGAAAAAGGGAACAATTTATAAGCTTACTTTTAAAGAAAATCTATCGCATTATTACAGAAAATTGTTTATCTTCTAAAAAATTCTTTAAAACTGTAAATCTAAACGAATTGTTTTGATTTCTGTCATGAACAATGAAACAAAATATGCATAGCCTAATTCAAATACTCGATAAACTTTAAAACTGACATAAGAAAAAGATAAATTAATTTTCAGATTGTTGCGTTAATTTTGTCCAGGAGTTTATGTAGCCGATATTTCAAATTCTCTATCTCTGTTAAAAGATCTCCCCCAAGAAACTGTTTTTCGCTCATTATTATTTATCTTATACACTCTTATACACCCTTACTGAAGTTGGGCTGTAATCACGGCGAATTCCTCCTTATCCTGGGCAATTCTTAATAAAGTGTGTGTATCCAGACCTGTCCAATCTCGTATATTTTTCAGCCAGGAAAATTTTCGACGTCCCACACCTCTTTTCCCTTCCATCAACAACCGGAGCATCGAGTAACGTGGACCCCTATAAATATGTCCCAAGTAACGAGTTTTTTGTCTTTTAATAAATGACAACAGTTCTCTTTCTCTACCCATTCGACGAAGTACATCTTCATTAGTAAGACGCTCTGTCCAAGAGATCTTCAATATTCTGCGCATGACCCATAATTCGAAAGACTCCTTTTTTCATTAAACACTAAAATCGTTTAGCCTTTGCTGACGATAATCAAATATGCCATCATCATTATCATATGAGGTGTAGCTAGAAAATAACCGGACTGAACTTATAAAACTTTATATTTTTGAACTTTGCCATTAAAACCAGCAATCATCATCATCATACATTTCTTGCAACAAACTGAAAGACAAGTCAATCATCCCTCCTGATGAAGCTAACATAGTTAGCGAAACGCGCGTCGAGTGCAAAAATAAAAGGTTTGGTGTAGTGGTGATATAAATTTTCTGAAAAACTCGTTGCTCGACATTGACATTAGCGTTTTTCACACGCAGAGCAAATACATTATCCGATTTAAACTAGCGCTGGAGCTGAACTGAAAACTATACTGTCATCAAAATAGCAGAATAGGTAGAGAGAGTATTCAAACTTAACGTTCCACCATTGCCAACCGGGCTGCTTCAATATTCTCGACCCGTTATTTTGTAACCACACTTCGTAGATCAGTGGAAACATGTTTAACATATTAACACTTTGTATAGTATTTTTCAAGACCTAAGAAAGTGATTTGGCAAATTGATGCAATAAAAACATTAACAGGTTGACTGCCGATCTATATTTTTGAGTTTGTGGTTGACGCCGGTAAGATTTTTCCAAATATTTTTATTTTATTGTGGTAAATATGAATTAAAATGAGTCTTGGATGTGTTTTTTTTTATGTGCCATTCAAAAATATTAGAAAAAAAAAAATTCACTCCGATCGGAGTAATCGGCATTGCAAGTGAAAATTTTTACTAGATGCCGAACACTCCGATCGGAGTGTCCAATTAAATAAGTAAAGAAATAATAAATCGAACTCATGAACTCAAAACATTTATTTCTAAATCATTTTTGTACATTTTTATGGTAATCCTCAAAGCAATTAAGGCAAAAACCTGGTTGTCCAGGGCACATTTTGCATTCATACACTGTTTGCTTTCTTATTTTATTTTTCCTGCACTCTTTGCATTCCTTTCTGCTTACCCGTTTTGTTTCTTTAGTTCCTTTTTTTTCACTAACAATTTTTTCTACTTTGCTAATGCTGTGGACATTTATTTGGCCTGGAGGAATTTGCGGCAAATTAGTAATTGATCGTCTGGCTAGTAAATTTCTTATGACATCCAATCGGAAGTCATATAATCGTAACTGGTCAGACCGCGAATATTTATTGTACAAAAAATAGGCGTTTATCATGCTCATTTGCAGCACATGCATGAATAACTTTTTGTACCACCGAATGTTTTACGGCTGCAAGGATAATATGCCATCATTTGATCCTGTCTATCTATACCGGACATAAAAGCATTATATCCAATGATTGCGGAAGGTTTTTCAGATTCTTGATTTCTTTTGTTTTTAAAAATGCCCATTTCGCTTCCAAATTCTGTTGAAATGTATTGAACATTGCGTTTATCGCGCCATTTTCCGACATGCACTCCATTGCAAAACCACGTTTTAAGTTTGCACTTATTACCTCTTTCGGATTATCTTTCCTCTCAGCTCTCAGCGTACCAGTGCAGTATGTATTTTGTTGAAGTAATTTCCTAGCTAAATTAACACTATTGTAAAAATTGTCTAGATAAACAGCATGTCCCACACCCAATTTTTCCTCCAATAAATGTAAAACAATCTTTTCAGTATGTCCGCTTCCACCATAAACATCTGTCGCACCTTCGTAGACACGAAATTTCAAAATAAGTCCATTAGGCTCTGTCAGCATGTATAACTTCATACCATACTTATGACGCTTATTCTTGATATACTGTTTAAACTGGAGACGACCCCGATAAAGTACCATAGCTTCATCCAAAGACAACTCTCTTCCAGGATAGTAAATTTCTCCCATCTTGTTGTTAAAAAAATCTGCCATAAAACTAATCTTTCCTAGCCGATCTGCCGGATCCATATCTGGAGATGTAAAATGCAAACACCTCAAGATAAGCAAAAATCTATTCCTTGACATATATTTTCTAAAAACAGGTAGATTAAATAGCGGATCAGTTTTCCAATAATCGTTAAGACGGCTCAAGGATATTGTGCCAGTGTGAAGTAACAGGGCCAAAAAAAATTTTTAGTTCGTCAAGAGTAAGATCTTTAAAATTAGTAATACGTGATTTTGTCCTTGTTTCTGGGCGCAGCAAAACCTCGACTGCGTAAGAGTTCGTTCGTTCTACAATAGTTTGTAAAAAATCATCATCAATGATCATTTCGAAAAAATCGATAGGTGCACCCTGTCCTGGAATTTGCACCAATAATTCCTGGGTTTTCTGGAACAAAATTTGTTTTAACGCACCTCTGTCGTTCCATTTTATCTCATCAAGGCTAGGAAGTGTTTGATGTGGCCGAATAGGGTTTATAAAATTCTCTTCTTCGGACTCGGAGCTTGAATTTACATCACTATCGTCTGTGTCTGGTACGTAATGTTCGTCACTACTACCTCCGCTTTTTTCCAATAGCTGCAATAATTCAGTGTCAGTTAGCTTCTTTTTCTTATCATATGTCTTTTTTTAATACCAGAAGGCCCAGGTTGATTGTCCATATTGTACGGCAGATTACAACCAAACCAAAAGCAAATCCGCGGAACCACTTAAGCACCTGTTAGAACTTGCGTTTTTAAGCAACGCCACCACTAGAAACACGTTTCATATACAACGCCGATGGAATACTAAAACGTTTCGTAAGAACGCATGTCGAACTCCGATCGGAGTAGACGGCGTTGGCGAAGAGACCCGACGCACTCCGATCGGAGTGGTCGGCAGTCAACCTGTTAAACGACCGTTAGCATCTTCGTACGTACCTGGCCGTAACAGGGTCGTAATTGATACCTCCCTTTCGATCTAACATTTTATTGGCTACTTCGTCTTTATAAATATAAAGAATATTCTTCATCTTTATCTGCAGTATTATACCGAAATAGTGTATATTCTAAAGTTCAATAGTGTCTTAAAATATCCGAAGCCCTTTCAATCAGAAGCAGCAAATATTTGCCCGTTGAGGCAAAAGTGATAGTTAAAAGTGTTTATTTAAAGTTAGTGGAGCGACGCTACGAAAAGTACTTTTCATTGATGGAGACATCAGCTTTAACAAGCATCCCTGAAAGTTTGGACAGTTTGGAGAATTGTAAGTAATTCGATAGCGCCTAAAAAAACACGAAAAGACAAAGGTGTGTCGAAATGTATTGATTTCTGTCGAGAAGACTTAATCCCCCGCAAAATTTATGAAATGTATTGTGACATAAAAGGTTCCACTACAACTTTATGGCGTATTCTACGACGTTTGGAGTTTTTGTTCAAAAAAAATAGACAAAAGGCAAGTTATAACAACTCAGAATGAAATATCTTGAAAAAATAAGTACAGCTAGATCAGGGAATCGAATGATAATTTACCTAGATGAGACTTGGTATGACACCCACGACACTCCCAGTAAAGGATGGATTGATAAATCCAAAAAATGCCACACCAAAGCTCCATCAAAGGTCAGAAAAAGGCTGGATACCAGAATGTCTATTTCTAGCAGCCAAGAATATTTCAGATTCCAACTTCGATTATCATTGTGATACAACCGCTGAAGTTTTTGAGGATTGGCTTCAAAACAAATTAATGCCGAATATACCACCAAATAGCTGTATTGGATAATGCATCCTATCATAGTCGCCAAGTGAATAAGGTACCAAATTCCACCAGTAGAAAAAAGGAGATACAAGTCTTTTTGTGCGAACGTGACAACGTTTTAAAAAGTTACAATTTTTCAAAGGAATATGTTTGTGATAAAATAGCAAAGGAAGCAAGACACGAAATAATTCGGCTTCCACCATATTATTGTACCTTTAATGCGATCGAGTTGATATGGCATAAAATAAAGTCTAATATACGTGCTCACAATAATACACCCACTTTAAACAGTAGTGTGATTGAGTTGAAAAAGACAGAAGTCAAAAATGTAACTGTTGAAAACTGGAGAAACTGTATTCAACACGTCAAAAAAATTGAAAACTCATATAGATGTATGTACATAAATATAAAAAGTTTAGAACCTGTAAAAAAACTTATTATTGATTTGTAAGATAGCGACAGCGAAATTGAACTAGATATTAATTAATAACTAAAACTGTAACAATTGTACGCGACGACACTGTACACTGTTTTAACATATTTGCGTAATTACTATATTGTGTATTATTCAGTACATAAAACATTAAAATTCAACTGTCTTATCACAATAAAATTTTAAACCCAACAATTATACAATCAGGTATAGTGGGGCCCTGCACGATGCCTTGTCATTAAACAGCCATAAATTAATCACTTTCGAATCTCGTTGAATTTTGAATGGGTATAGGTAGCTAAGTCACTTTCTTAGATCGTGAAAAATACTATACGACTCCATTATTCTTGACGATTTAGGCTATACAATAAAACCTGAATTAAAGTCCGATTAGTGCTCTTAATATAAATTAGGAAGTACAGGTAACTTCAATATTACTATACTTACTCTGCGTTTATTATAGGTAAATGGCATAAAAGAAGGACAAAGTACTATTATGTTTGATTTAATAGTAAGGTTGCCAAATTTGAATAGATTTATTATTACTATATCTACAAATGAAGAAAAGATTTGTGTTTGGGATACAATAGAGTAAGTAAATTTAGAAATAAGTACCTGACACCTACATAATTGTATTTTAGATATAGATAATTAACAGAATCACATGCTAATTACACAGGCCAACGATGAAAAAAGTTTTTTAATAATTTATACCTGATTCCTATGTTTTTTGGTGTGCTGAGTCCGAAAATAATAATAAAAAAGTCATATCACTCACCAATTTTTCACATTTTAATATTCAAAATGTGTAAAGTTTATTTTTTATCATTCCAATGTTATTAGGTTGGCAATAAATCAAAATTTTATAAGGTTGGCAGTAAAATCAAATGTTATTAGGTTGACAGTTCCCATAAACGTCACAGCTGTTTGTTTTCTTCCAGTTAATATAATCTCGCATTGCAGTGTTTAACCCATGTGCTTTATTAATTCACACTCAAAGTATGGCTAATCGTGGTTGTAAAAACTTTTTGTTATATATCTGGTGAGTTTGTAGTTAAAAAACATAAAAGAAACATTACTGACCTTGTAAAAAAAGTATACTAGTTATAATCGTGGGAGCGACTATAACGTTTTTAAAAAACAACTTTGATTGAATTCTAAAAACTTTTATTTTTTTCGGTTCTTACGGAAAACTTTTTAAGACATTTGATACATCAGACACACTCACTCTGCCTTTGTTTGGTACTAATATTTATAAACTTTAAATGCTGAGTTGCAGCATGGTGCTCACAGATAAAGGAAATCTTAATTGACACTTTTTATGTGTATTAAACATATTATCAGGATATAATTTACTTTGCATATTTTGGTGTAGAAATCGGTAATCAAAAAAAATGTTAGGCTTCTTACAAAGTATGTTATGTTTGTGTCTAGGATCTTAGGGAATAGTATAAGGGGTTATATACAGTTAGGAGGGCTAAAAAAAGGGATTTTTTCAAGAATTTTTCCTGAGAAAACTTTTAAATTTATTAATGTAAAATTTTTTACACATATTCTGGTAACTTTTAACTGTATTTCAACATTTTTTAATTGTAAAAATAATAATTTTGAAGGCTGCTATAGCTAATCTCCAGGAACACCTCTCAAAAAAGGCGTCTTGCGGTGACCACGATATCTCTGGACTGGATCATCTAAAATGAAAAAACCAAACGAATATCGTTAAAGTAATGTATAATCTAGTTATTAATCGAAGGAATAAGCAAAATAATTTATTTGCGAAAATGGCGTCTTCTCAAGAAAAAAAAAAGATTTTTGGCCAAAATTTTGGCCTTAAATTGTTTATAAAAAAAAATATATTTATCGGTGAGAAAAAACCTTCGATTAATTACTAGAAAATATACTTAAGAAGCTTGTGTTAAAATTTGAGACTGATCGGTTCAACAGTTTCCAAGAAATCTTGGTCACCGACTATAAAAACATGGTTTTGAGAAAAATGCGTTTAAAGTTTGAAAAGCACTTTACAAAGAGTAAAAAAACTTACATCGAGTCGTCTATTCCAGGGCCATATAATAAACCCTCTGCTCCTTCGGCAGCTTCTAGTAATTCCAGTTGGTGTTGTCTGCGGGCCATTCTTCCCTCTCGTGTGCTCTCATGTGCTCTTTGTTCGGAGATCGTCACGCGCTGTGCATCTTCTTTTTCTGCATAAGAATGCGCATTGGCCCCAAGTGAAATCCCCATTGCATTCATGTAATACAACAGGGATGTTATACCTTCATTGAATACGCCGGAAGCAATGTATGCAGCCAGTTCCACAGTTTTAGAACCAGACGGAACTATTTTTGGAGATATTTTCCATCTAAGTTGGTTATAGCTCTCATTGTTGTTTTGGGTGAAACCACCCACACATCTGTCTAATAATTTTTCATTGCTGAGATCTGTATAAATTGGATACACAGCCTCAGCAACATCCTGTGGTAATGGCTGATAATCATGCTTAAAAGTTGATAACTCATTCGCAGCTACTACTACTCGCTGCCAACAGCACCATGACTCCGGCCCGCTCGGGCATTTCTCGTGTTGAGGTTTATCGTCTGTTGAGCAGTAATGATAAAATGTGGCCCAGATTGCATTGTACATATTTACAATAGAATCACAATGTCTTCTAATTGCTAAGCCATAGTACACTGTCAATTTATCGATTAGTTTGCCTGTAAGTTTGCCTTTTCCACCAAGAGAGAGAAAAAATGTAAATTTACCTCGCAGGTATAAAAAGAACCCTAATACACTTTCACTTTATGTACCTGAATACAATAGAAGGGACATTTACAATAAATAGGCAGGTAAATTAAGGAAAGAGCGTTCTAGGTAAGCACTGCCGCTCCGGCCTCCTCTTTTCAAGCGCTCTGATGTCTTTACAAATGTTCGTGTAACTTCCAGAATAACCGTCGGATTGACTTAAAATTTTCTGTCCGTCGTGTACTTAAATATATATACATCACGAAAATGAAATAAAAAAAATCGATTTTTTGAAAATTCTAACTGTGTATAACTTTTGCAGCATCAGTCTATTGATGACGTTTTACAGTCCAGTCCCGAATTTAATGAAAGTCCATCGGAGGATGATAAGTTTCAGTGTTCTCTAGAAAATTTAAAACCACAGTTGTTTACACAAGCTGAATTAAATGATTTAGTGAGAGATTTGGGTTTGACTGAGGAAAAAAGCAAAATTGCTTTGTTCTGAAAGAAAAACATTTATTGGAATCTGGAACACCTATTTACCATTATAGAACAAGAGACAACAGTTTATTTTTTTTTTATTTTTATTTTTTATGTATCAAATTTTCCCTATTTTGAAATTTAATCGATGTTAGATTGTACGAGAAATGTGAGCGATACAAAAAAACTGATACCAGATACGGTTTCAACACCCAAAAATACTTAGATGTATTGGTTTAAAAAGGTTTTACAAATAATTAGCATTTCTTTCTGTTGTTTGAGTATTACACTAATTGGTGTGATTTAAATGTTTATACCAAAACAGCAGTCAGAAAATAGCCAAAGAGAAAGAAGACAACATAAACTAGTGAATTTCGAAGCTAAAGAGAAACCACCAGGTAAGTACCGATTCTGGAGAAAGCCCGGATCGCTGCGGTATCTGCTTGGATATGGCAAAATTTTCACCAATTCAGCAAGCAATGCAAGCTAAGTAACCTTAGATCTGCAGATGATACTGTAATACTTGCAATATCAATCTAAGACCTAGAATCAATTATGGAGCAGGAGCAAACACTATGGATTGACAATTAATAGAGCGAAAACCAAAGTAATGATTGTTAGTCGTAATGAAGATTTGTCACACATAAATGAAATTGCTGGTTTCACTGTTGTAGACCATTTCAACTATTTGAGATCCCTCATAACTAAAAATCGCTGTGAAGCGGAAGTAAGCAGAAGAAGGCTATGGCTAGAAACTCGACGATCAAACTCACTAAGGTCTTGAAAGATCCAGCTGTCACAAAAAACACAAAGTTAAGATTGCTATCCAGTCTTATATTCTCCATAGCAACTTACGCATCGGAAACATGGACCATTAAATAAGCTGACAAGAGACGAATCGATGCGTTTGAGCTGTGGGCATGTCGAAGAATCCTCAGAGTATCATATACTAAACGCCGTATTGATGTATCTATTCTTGAAGAGCTTAGTATAAATCACCGACTTTCAAATAGAATTGATAGACAGTACCTGAAATATTTTGGTCACATTATGAGGAAAGTGAATGTCATGGAAAAGCTTGTAGTAAGGTAAAAGGTAGAAGATCAAGGGGACAGTCTCCAACAAGATAGTCCGACCAAATAAGATTACGCCTTGGTATGGGTATGCACGAATCAGGTCAAGTCGCGCAGGATCGAGATGCCTGGAGAACGACTGTTGAGGCAGCAACTGCAAAGTATCACCGATACCCTGTTGGGGTGAAAGGATTGAGACAGAGCGCAAGCAATGACAATTATTTTAGCCTGTTAACGGCTGCAAAACGTAATACATTAATACTATAGGTGGTCTGGAAACAGAATCATATTGATTTCTTGATAACAATTATAACTATTAAAATTTAATTATTTCTTCTTTTTAGTTGTAAGCCAATAAGAACTTTAAACGGCATTCCTCACCCTACTAATCTAATTCCTATAGATGAATATAAATGTATAGTATTATGCAGAAGAGAATTGAGGATATACAATTTAAATACGGGTACTTTCTTAACTAAGCTTAAGGGAGTTATGAACCAAAAAATGCCGTTCTATGGACTACACGACAAAAGCCATTTAGTGGCACTGAGTAGAAATAGGATGTACATAAACCTAATGAATTTAGAATCAGGTAAATAAATTATACCTCGTAAATACTTTCAGTGTCACATAATTCAAATTACAATGTTTGGAGTCCATAAATACTCGGTAGTAAAAAAAAGGAATAATATGTTTACAATTATCATTTATATGGTAAGCGTTTCTTTACTTTTTAAAATATGAGCTCTTTTCTTGTAAAATGCAAATTTTATGACACGTATCTGGTCGACCGCATACAATGGGCAAACACCATCAAGTATCTGGTCATCCAGCACGACAACAGCTCGTCTGGAAAGACCAGGTCTGCACTGCCACCAAGAAAGCAAAGCAAATTATATCCCATCATAAATCATTCCAGTAAGTTACAAACAAAAACCAAACTCTTAATCTACAATACCATCGTAAAGGCAGGTCTTACGTACTCCTGCCCTACGTGGTGCCAGCTCTCCAAGATAAGAAGAGCACAACTCCAGGCAGTGCAGAACAAAGCTCTGGGGATGATCATGGGAGTCCCATCGTCCATGAGTAATAATCAAATCCATAGAGACCTCGGTGTGCCAATCGTAAAGGCACACATGAGGAAAGTCCGACTGAAGTTTACAGATAAGGCGTCTCAGCACCCCAACCCAACTATCGGGGACGCCTTCCGATCCCCACCGCATGTCTGCCGCCAATTCCCGAGACCCTCAGATCCTCTCTCGGATGAAGACGATGGTTAACATAAGTCCTAGGTTAACATTACGTCCTAGATTAAGCTAGTATAAGTCCTAGGTTAAGATAGCGTAAGTCCTAGGTTAAGTTAGGATAAGAAAATCATGTAATCCAACCCATCTCCTAGGTTAAGTTAGTATAGGACCACTAGTTTAAATGGTTAGGTTAAGTTCGGATAAGCAGACACTCACTACATGTAGTAACATCTATAATATATATATAAAATGCAACGTCTCTCTGTCTGTCTGTCTGTCCGTTAGTGCGCTTATTACTGGAGAAACACTTATCCGATTTACGTACTTTTTTTTTAAACATACATATGTTCTCTAGCCAGGTTATACGCTATATTTTATTACGATAGGTAGCATAAGGAATGAGCAGTGACGATAATAGTGAATGAAGTCGGAAAAAAGCTTGCCGCTAGCGCCTTCTCTTGCAATACACTGCCTAAACCATTAAATATGGAACAATATTATGTAGCAGAGAATATCTATAATCTATAATATATATAAAATGCAATGTCTCTCTGCCTGTACATTAGTGCGTTTATCACGCGAGAACCACTTATCCGGTTTACGTGTCTTTTTTTAAATTCATACATATATTCTTTGGCCAGGTTATATAATAATAATAATCTATATCTATAATATATATAAAATACAGCGTCTCTCTGTCTGTCCGTTAGTGCGCTTATCACTGGAGAACCACTTATCCGATTTACGTACTTTTTTTTAAAACATACATATGTTCTCTGGCTAGGTTATCTATCTATAATATATATAAAATGCAACGTCTCTCTGTCTGTCTCTCCGTTAGTGTGTTACGTACTTTTTTTAAACATACATATGTTCTCTGGCCAGGTTATAGGATATATTTTATTGCGTTAGGTAACATAAAGAATAAGCAGTGACGATAATAGTGGATCAAGTCGGAAAAAAGGTTACCGTTAGCGCGTTCTCTTGCAATACACTGCCTAAACCATTAAATATGGAACAATATCATGTTGCAAAGAATATAATATATATAAAATGTCTCTCTGACTGTCTGTCTGTCCGTTAGTGCGCTTATCACTTGAGAACCACTTATCCGATTTACGTGTTTTTTATAAATTTAATCATATGATATGTATGATATAATTCGATATAAGTCTAGATAATGGAAGATAAGGTGAGATAAGTATAAATAATGGGAGATAAGGAGAAATAATGGGAGATAAGCAGAGATAAGTCTAGGTAATGGGAGTTATGGTGAGATAATGGGAGATAAGGAGAAATAATGGGAGATAAGCAGAAATATTGCGAGATAAGTCGAGATAAGCCTAGATAATGGGAGATAAGGTGCGATAATGGGAGATAAGTATAAATAAGGCGAGATAATGAGAAATAATGGGAGATAAGCAGAGATAAGTCTAGGTAATGGGAATTATGGTGAGATAATGGGAGATAAGGAGAAATAATTGAAGATAAGGAGAAATATTGCGAGATAAGTCGAGATAAGCCTAGATAATGGGAGATAAGGTGAGATAATGGGAGATAAGGAGAAATAATGGGAGGTAAGGATAAGGAGATGAGCAGAGATAAGCCGAGATAATGGAAATTATATAGAGATAATGGGAGATAAGAAGAAATAATGAAAGATAAGGGGAAATAATGGCAGATATTTTATTACGTTAGGTAACATAAGGAATAAGCAGTGACGATAGTAGTGAATCAAGTCCACGCGAGCGGAGTCGCGGGCACGGCTAGTCTCTTATAAATAGAAGGAAGAGGTTAGGCCTTACTTGTAAATCAGTAAAAAAAATGTCAATGACATGTATTTAGTTTATTAAGGTATTTCTTACAAGTAACTCTTAAAAGTAGTTTTGCTTGGAATTTTGAGAAATAGTAGATTTTAGCAACATGCCCTCACCGCTTCAATATAAAGATAGTTTACCATGCCGTATTGCCATAATTAATTGTAAAAGTTTCAGATATTTAACACCTAAATGATAGGAATCCATACTTTTACTTCAAACAAAAGCATGCGTTTTTTACAATGTATGTTGTCATATGTGCATTAAAAACTAAAAACTCACAAAGAAATATATACATAAAAAAACAACTTTGCTTTTGTTTGTTAAAATATTAAGGGAGTTTACGTCCTAGTTGTTGCAAAAATATTAGAGAAATATTACTTTTTCATGTATTTTATGAAGTGAATTTTCGCTGTGGCAACATAGCTTAAAGAAGACAGCGCGCGCGGACGCGGACCTTCTTTCAAATTTTGAATCACATATATGCATTACACTGATCGGACTTTCTTTTAAAAGATTCTAGAATAAACGCGACACTCGCACACGCCTTTATTCAGTTATCAATATTTAATGATTAATATATTTTCAATAAATAATCCAAAGTATCGTTTTGATTAATTATACATAATTTTTATTGTATATCATGTAAAAGTACCACGGTTATTATACATAACACGTGATTGCGTGCGGCGTGAAGCAAGTAAAAAGCTACGTTGGCACATTCATTATACCTTGAAAACCAAATTATTTCGTGTCTTTCTCTAACATAGTGCTCTCTCTGTTTTCTCGTAAGAAATACCATAATGTAATTTGTTATTTAACAATATCTATTTGTTTCTTACCTGAATCGTCACTATAAGTAACCCATTCATCACTATATAAGCTTATTGCTAAAATTTTTAGGTGACTGTGTTACAACTTTTAAGGCCGGTGAAGATAGATTTCTTAATTCCCTGCTGGTTTCGGGGGATGGAAGGTAATTTTTTTTAACCAAAATAATAGTAATTATGATACTAAAAGGTACTTCCTACTTATTTTTTAGAGTTTTGGTATGTGGAGATGAAACACAGAAACCTTTTCCTCTATTAGTTTGGAATTTACAATCTAAAAAGTTACTTTATGACCTTAGAATACCACATCATGATTTTATAACATCTCTTAGCGCAATCACTTATGAAGGTACGTAAATTAAGGTGAAACTGGCAACGCTCCATCTCTCTTTATTAAGAAAATAAATGTAGGGAATGTACGAACTATGATTAACCATTTTATGAGTAATTTTTTTAAATAAGATCGTGTTTTTTTTTAGGAAATTACGTATGTTGTGTGTGTCATGAAATTGACGACGAAAGTCCAAACTTTATCGTGGTATACGATTTGCAGAGTGGTACTCTT
Organism: Pachyrhynchus sulphureomaculatus; assembly: GCA_019049505.1. NCBI lineage: Eukaryota > Metazoa > Arthropoda > Insecta > Coleoptera > Curculionidae > Pachyrhynchus > Pachyrhynchus sulphureomaculatus. The sequence continues at coordinate 261,337,059 of CM032446.1, read as the reverse complement.
TTTAAAAAATGGAAACCATCTTGCAATACTGTATCGTTGGAAATTAGTTCTCAAGGAGGTTGTGTAATATCCGGGTTAGAAGATGCAAGAATTCTAGTTTGGGATCTGATAACAGGTGAGATTTAAAAAAAAAGATCTATTTCCTTCTTTTGGACTACACAAAATATATGTCTCGTGTATACTTCAATCAGTTTATAGTCTAGTAGTCAGTAGGCCCGTAGTAAATAGATTAGATGCCGTTCACAAAGAAAACTATCATTCTATAAAATTCAGATTCAACGGTAGTATATAGGGTTACATGGAAAGTCGTCCTAGATAATTAAGGACGTTATAGTTTAGGTCGTTTCTGACCGATTTGATTCGATCACATGATGTCCTAAACTTAACCGTTTTCGAGATATTGAAGTTTAAAGATTTTCTAAAAAAAACATGTTTTTTTTGCTTTTTATATCGATTTTTTTTTATTAGAGGTTCTCGAGTGCGATTTTTTGGTTATTTTTAGTTAGTCTGTATGTCAAGTATCAAAAATCATCAAAAAAATTTGATTTTTTTTTTTTTTTTTACTAGTTACTAACAGTTTCAAATGGCGGCTTGTTAATGTTTTTAAATTACGAATTTTTACCAAGTGTTTCCTACTTTTAAATCAATAAAGAGAAAAAAAAAATGTATGGAAGTTATTCTGCAAATTATTTTAAAAACTTTTACGTCTTTTTAGCTATCTAAAACGGTATAATATCTACTGGATCTATTGAAAATTCTAAGAAAATGAGATTTCAATAGGCCCAAAAGTAGAGTAACATAATAATAGAATTTAGATACCGGGTTACTACCTGCACCTTCAAACAATAAAAAGGGTTGGGTAAGCATTTTTCCGGTCGGGGTACTCTCTGTGCGAGTGACATTTTCTGTTCACTAAACATTATTGAATGATTTTTAGTCTGTTCATGCGATTCGTCCGTGGTAGATGTGCTATACCGTGCTTTTCAAAAATATCTGTGTTTCATCTTCAGGCTGTGTGAATTGGCTCGTAACTGGATTTTGATCTCTGCTTGTGAATATGGCAACGTATACCAACGAAGAATATGCTGACATCCTAATGTGTTACGGATTTTGCGAAGGAGTGTCGTCGCGTGCACGTGATGAATACATACTGCGATATCCTACTCGTCGTGTACCTAATGTTAGCGTATTTGATGGAACTTATCGAAGACTACGAGAAACTGGTTCCGTACAAAGACGGCGGACTGACATGGGACGACCACGTATCTTTGACGAAGACGAAGAAAACGAAATACGACGTCTCTTTGAGGTGGACCCAACCACATCTACAAATGTTGTCGCACAACAGCTTGGTATTTCGCAGTGGAAGGTATGGTTTGCAATGCATACTGTTGGGCAACACCCTTACCACTATACGCCCGTGCAAGTCATTGAAGAAGGGGATCCGTTGCGACGATTAGAATTCTGCAGATTTATGCTCAATACCGATGTCGAAGATACATCTTTTTTTAAGAAAATACTATGGACTGACGAGTCGAAATTCGACAAAAAGACGGTCTTACACACTACCACAATGCCCACTATTGGGCTTCTAAAGAGGAAGGCAACCCAAACAAAAAAAGAACGAAAGGATCACAAACAAGATTCAACTTAAATGTGTGGATGGGTATAATATCAAATTATTTGGTTGGGCCATTCTTCCTGCCAGATAATTTGAATGGCGAGGAATACGACAATTTTTTGCGGAACGATTTACCTAATTTGATGGAAGACCTACCTATTGGTTTGAGACAAAACATGTACTTTCAACACGATGGCTGCCCAGCTCACTACAGAGGAAGTGTTCGTGCATGGCTCAATGACAATTATCCCAACAAATGGATTGGAAGAGGCGGACCCATACCTTGGCCGGCGAGAAGCCCAGACCTAACACCGATATATTTTTATGTGTGGGGTCACATGAAAAGTCTCGTATACGACCAGATGACTCCTATCGAAAACGTGGATGTCCTAAAACAAAAATTAATTGATGCGGCTGACGAACAGCGCGAACCAGCGTTGTGAAAAGTAATTTAAGAAAAAGAATGAGAATTTGTGTTAGAAATAGGGGCGACCATATAGAACATGAATTATAATTAATAAAAAATGTTAAATTGCAAGGTTTTTTATTTTATTTGTGTATTTTTCGTATTTTCACCTAGAACTAAAAATTTACCTTTTGCTACCCGAGCCCGCTTTAGGTGTCATTCTGTGTACAGTTTTCCTATTAAACTCCTAGTATTACACCTTTTTTGATACCTAAAAAGACGTAAAACTTCCATACATTTTTTTTTTCTCTTTACTGATTTAAAGTAGGAAACACTTGGTAAAAATTCGTAATTTAGAAATATTAACAAGCCGCCATTTGAAACTGTTAGTAATTAGTTCAAATTTTTTTGATGATTTTTGATACTTGACATACAGACTAACTAAAAATAAACAAAAAATCGCACTCGAGAACCTCTAATAAAAAAAATCGATATAAAAGCAAAAAAAACATGTTTTTTTTAGAAAATCTTTAAACTTCAATATCTCGAAAACGGTTAAGTTTAGGACATTATGTCATAGAATCAAATCGGTCAGAAACGACCTAAACTATAACGTCCTTAATTATCTAGGACGACTTTCCCTGTAACCCTGTATTATACCGACTGGTTTGATATTACAATAAAATATCTTAGAAAAGTCAATGACACCCAGTGTGCTCCCTATTCTTATACTTCTTCTTTATAAGCCACTGTTTCTCCACTGTAGGAAATAGGCCTCTTCAAGTTTCTTCCAATTGTCTCTATCTTGTGCAAGATGGAGCCATCTACTGCCTGCTATCAACCTAATATCATCAGTTCATCTTTTCATTAGCCTTCCGACTCTTCATCTGCTCTCCCAAGGTCTTCATTTAAGTAATATTGTTGTCCATCTACCAGCATTCGTTCTAGCCACATGACCCGCCCATTGCCACTGCCTTGTTCGCCTTATAGCCTCGCTTTTAATGTGTTCTCGTAAACTAACACCTAACATTTGTCTTTCCATGGCCCGCTAAGTAGGTTGGAGTCGAGAAAGACTATTCTTTGTAAGGGTCATAGTTTCCAGCCCTTACATACTTACTGCAAGTATGTATCTCTTGTACACTTTTCTTTTTAAGGTCATGGGGATATATCTGTTTTTAGAATGAATCCCAGTTTTTGAAATGCAATTCAACTGAGACCAATTCGCCGATCTCTTCCGTGCCGATCTTAATTTTTATTTTTTGTGGGCTTCGAAGTTTTGTTTTCTTGATGTCCAACTTTCTGTGAAGCTTGATTAAGTGATTTTATCATGATTTTGAGTTCGAGATCTTCGCTAATCAGTAGTACATCATCTGCGAATCGCAAGATAAAATATGTGCCATCGATTTTAATTCCCTTTTCTTTCCACTCAAGACTCTCAAATATATCCTCCAAGGCGAAGGTAAACAATTTTAGTGAAATTCTGTCTCCCTGCCTAACACCTTTCTTAGTCTTTATGTGTGCTGTTTTTCGATCGTCATCTAATTTGACCGTTAATGTCGCATTTTCATATATGAATTTTAGGAGTTCGATATATCTTGAGTCTATTCTGGTATGAGCTAAGGACTGCATAATTACCCAATGTTCCAGGGAGTCGAAAGCATTCTTATAATCGATGAAAGTTAGGTTCAGCTTAATATTATATTCGGTCGCTTTTTCTATTAAAATGCACAGCGTCGGAATATGATATGTTGTTTCAAAGTCCTCCCTATTACATTTGCTAAAACCTGGTTTTCCTGCGTTTAAAAACTTACTGAAAATTAGCTTTGGTATTGTAGTTCCGCAATCACTAGTAATTAAAAACATTCTATGGATGTACTATCTTATACTACAATTCAATCCTGATGATAGAATTTTATAAAGTGGTAGCATACTCGGTAAATTTCTTATTACGTGGTAAAAAGAATAATGACTCTATTCTTATAATTTTTTAACACTTGAAAATAACATAGTAGCATTTTTACGTCTGTTTCCAGGAAATTGTCGATTTTCACTAAGCGGGCACACAGCGCCTGTATCCTGCTTAAAACTGGATCCATCTGGAGCTTTATGTCTTTCGACCGATTCTGAATGTCGTGACAGGTCAATTAGATTATGGAATATTACTAAAGGTAATACAATTAATTATTAAATTATAAACAGTAGTAATAGTGGAACTAATAAGGGAATTTACAACACTGGATTTACCTAAGTTATTTCCTTTCCAACCTCTTCACCTACACTTTTTTATTACTTCGATTTCTACTCGTTACATTGTTGCTGGTAAACTTAATACTAATTCTTCAATTTTATGAGAAATTTCTGGTTAGTTTTTGTAACAGTTGAGCCTAGATACACAAGATTTTCAATGTTTTTGTAATTTTTTTTTCCTTTATAACCGGACTGTATCGTTTCTTTCCCCCATTAAACTCCTGGTATTTCATTTTCTTTCTATTAATTTTTCGATTTCCATCTTCCATAGACTTCCACCAACTTGATCTCTTCCTGTTAGTATAACAGATTACAAAACCACTGATAAACTTCATGCACCAGAATGGTCTTATTATGCTCTAGAATAATTAGTTATGATATCCATGACGAGGTAGACTTATAACTAAGCATATATAGCTTGGTATTTGTCCCTCAGCACCTCCGACCAAAGGCTCCAAGGGCTCCTCTTACCGAAGATCCATAATTTTCCTGATAAAATGAAAATTGAAACAGTAAAAGATGAGTTAAAAATATTCAGTGATCACAGACACCTAACCACGACAAATTAAAAAAATGACGAATAAAATTTCTCATGACAATCTGTTAGATATGGCAAAAAAAGCACTAATGCAAAGGTCTAGGTGTGAATTAAAAGAAAAAGCAGAGGCTTTTCAAGAGATCTACTGTTTTTAACACTTGCAGTTGACACACCGAGCGCCAAACGAGTTATGAACTCGTTGAAAAGGAATCAATGAAAGACTAATATTGTCAAATTTCCACTTTATTTAGTTTCACTGAAACTGTATGACGCGCTTCGCTATACTATAGCTTCTTCTGATACAAAATGATTTTTATGTATTAGTGTTGTTACATTTATATAAATACCCTAAGGTAGATAAGTAATAAAATTAATACTATATGCTAATGAATATAGCTGGGAAATCCATTCTGAATATTAATTGTATAAATTGAGTAAAGGGGAGTTACCATGGGCCAGACAGGTACCTTTTTGTTCATTTAAGATGATGTCTGAATTTTTATTTCTATTTGTTTCTAATTTTTCTAATAGGTTTAATTTTACGCCTTTGTTTTGTATGTGTAGAATTTTAAATTTATCGTCAAAAAGATGATTTGATTCGGTTAAATGATTACTGTACGCTGAGTCAGTTTGTTTTTTTTAAATAGCTTCTTTTATGTTCTAAAATCCGAGTTTCGAATGAGCGACCTGTCTGACCTATGTAACTTTTATGACAAGAACCACAATTTAACTGATACACTCCAGATTTTTTGATCTATTTTGTTTTCCCTTTGCGTTTTTAATGAATTTTCCTAACGAGTTATTTGTTCTAAAAGCTATGTTGATATTATATTTGTTTAAGTGGTAATTTTCTCTGACATGTTACTAAAATATGTTAAAACATTAAATTTTTTCCCTGTGTTTTCTTCCTTGGGGTATACTAAAGAAATAGCTTTATTTTTTATTTTTTTGTTTAGAATTAAATCTATGGTGTCAGGAGAAAATATCCGTTGTTAACAGCAATTTGTTTTATTAGATTGAATTCTTTATTAAAAATCATCTACAGATAAGGGGACACTTACAAGTCTATGCAACATACTGTGGTAAGCTGCCAATTTGTGTTGTAGGGGGTGAGCTGATTTTATGTTTATTGTAGTATCTGTATGTGAGGGTTTGTGAAAAATAGAGAATTTGTGTTTGTTGTAATGTCTGGTTATCGTTAAGTCAAGAAAATTAATTTTATTGTCGACTTCTAGCTCCATAGTGAATTTAATATTTTTATTTATTTTGTTTATATAGTTAAAAACATTGTCAACTTGACGCTCTGTACCATTAAAACAAGCAAAGATGTCGTCTACATATTGGTACCAATACAAAAATGATTTGCTAATGCTAATGCTAAAAAAAAAAATAATGTTTTAACATATTTTAGTAACATGTCAGAGAAAAATTAAAAACCACTTAAACAAATATAATATCAACATAGCTTTTAGAACAAATAACTCGTTAGGAAAATTCATTAAAAACGCAAAGGGAAAACAAAATAGATCAAAAAAAAAATCTGGAGTGTATCAGTTAAATTGTGGTTCTTGTCATAAAAGTTACATAGGTCAGAGAGGTCGCTCATTCGAAACTCGGATTTTAGAACATAAAACTATTTAAAAAACAAAACTGACTCAGCGTACAGTAATCATTTAACCGAATCAAATCATCTTTTTGACGATAAATTTAAAATTCTATACATAACAAAGACGTAAAATTAAACCTATTAGAAAATTTAGAAATAAATAGAATTAAAAATTCAGACATCATCTTAAACATATCAGTGAAACTAAATAAAGTGGAAATTTGACAATATTAGTCTTTCATTACATTCGTTATGAATTTCCATCAAGTAACAGCCACAACAATTCAAAGGAATCGAAAAGTATCGACGTGTGCTAAATAGATTGACTTAAGTATTACGATTTAAGTATTTGTTGAACAGAAGATGATATAAATATATAATATAAAAAATTGTATTGTCCATTGCATAAATAAATGAATCATAATGTTATTAAAATCAATCAATAAACTAAATGTATCTCATAACTAAAAACATGTCCTTATTATTGGACATTATACAAAATAAAATGACAAAAATTTGTACATTTACTACAAAACTCGTCCGTGGCTTCTAGAGTTTTACCGAACCGGTATTTATACTTAAACCCGTCACTCTACTAAGCACTGATCTAATCTAATAATAATTGGAGTCAGAAACATTAATATCAAACAACTTTTTAGTTGGATCTTATGGTCTACGTACAATCTTGAATAATCGCTACTGTTTATCGATTTCTGCAAAAATACAGGGCTTTTAAACATCATGTGTATTTTTTGCAGGTAGTGATGTCATTTGTGTGTATTAGGGCGTGAACATTAGCTCTTTCCTTTCAAGAGCCAAATGAATAAAATTTTTAAATGGTGTTACAGAAATGTTATTTCGTTCGAAACTTTGCTTAATTTGGAACATAGCGATAGACAAAAATAAATCAAGTTTATCGGAAAAGTTTTTTATTCTGTGTATCTATTTTAGGTACGCTGTTGGCAGTATACACCCCGAAAACGAAAATTACCGCCTGCGAGGTCACTTTAAACGGCAGCCATGTCATCCTAGCGCTTCACGGACACGATGACCTCATAACTTTACAATTAAAGGGGCCCAACGTTGATGAATGTCAATTGGACGAAACGTATGGTGACGAGGAAAATAAGGGCAAAAGTTGGCAGCTGACTGAAGACAAATGTTAGATTTATTGTAGGATAGTGTTTAAAAAATGTTGTTTTAAGATATTAGATATTTTTAAAAATATGGAATTGCCAATTTTTACACCGTTTATTTTGTTGATAAGGTCGTTTAAGAATATAAGTGATTTGTAAGTACCTAACTATTAAAACGCATTATCTTTGATGTATGAGATTATAGAGGAAAGGTGGTTTCATTGATTTTCGGCCGACATATTTTGAAATTCCAAATTTGTAATATTTGGAAAAATATTATTAAGTTGTTTTAAAATGTAAACAAAAAAAGTTTTGCAACACTGAAGGAAATAAATATGGTAAATTCAGCCAGAGCATCAACTGAAACCATTAATTTATCTATTTTAATCATCCATTTCTTAAGCCAATGTGTACAAACTAAAAATGTTAATATTTAGTCATCCGTGCAGTCCTTTCATAAAAATCAAAAACATTTTTAAATTTATAACACTCAAACATGATTTATACGCGCTTGTGAGTAAATTCGGCATAGTTACAGGCAGCAAAACTTTATTTGGTTCATGCAAATTGGAACACTCTTTATCTCGGAATAATATTATACCCACCCCCTTTTTATTCGTTCTAAAACGGTAGGGCTGAAAATTCAGTTAAAATGATAAAGAAGGTGTTTAATAATGCCTTGGGCTCTCTTTATTATTTACATTCTTTCTATCTCGTCACACCTCTCCATTGCGAGATACTCAATCAATCGACAGGTGACCGAGCAGCATATCTCTATTAGACCTTAAGAGATAACAAATCAGACAGATAGAGAATTAAGTAGAAGAAAAGAGACATTAGGAAGGAGCTGTTTTAGTTATTTTCACCCTTAGCTGTGGATTCAGCTGGTTACAATGGACGGATACAGTATGGTATAGATTTTTGCCAACTACGTAGGCAACCCCAATTACCGTTTTGGACATAGTCAGTCAGATATGATCTATAGTTTAGCGTGAGTTCCGATCGGCAGATGATATCTCTTGGCCTGCTATTTTACGATCTTGTTCTACGCTCCTCTCCGACGACCTGCTACCTATGGACGTCTTCATGGCATTGCCGCAAGGTACATTTTTTGTCGATGATGGCTCTGGATCCATTAAGTTCTGCTTCAAATATAAGTCCTACTTGAGAACAAGAATTATCCTATTGTATGTCGACAGTCTTTTCTGGTGCAAGTGATCCTGTCAACAGGATCCCATCGGCATTTTGCGTTTAGTCCGTATTCAAATAGGCGTTCCATTCAAGACTAGAGTCATGCGGCCTCCCACTAACAATTTACTTTTACAATTTTGGGAGTTTAACGATATTTTCTGTGTGGCAGCATAACGTGGTATGGGGTCTAATCGAATATACTGACCTGCCGAGGATGGAAACCGGTACTCTTCGTACAGTCGTCCAATCCAATCACATAAAGAAATATAGACAAAAGTTTATCAAACGAACCCTTTATTATATCTTTGGTATGGTTGCTTATAATCATGCAATTTTATGAAAGAACTGCACAACCTCTTTTATCGGGTGTAAATTTGAACAAGTTGGTATTTTTTCTTTTCGTTGATGAAAAATGACAAAAGTTACAAGCGGAATGTTTTTATTTAGTTCTAGGAGGTTATAAAGACTTGTTTATTTTTAAGATAAACTACTAACATTAACATTTAATATTCGTTAGAGGTATAGTAAAACACTTTAGCAGAAATCTAATCGACCAAAAGAATTTCAAGGGAATCAAGAATTTCAAAAAGGACCACAAGTAAAATTGAGAAGAACAATGGGCAAAAATAATAATATAGATTAATGTGGTAGATACTTAATGCATGCAAATTCGATCTCTAATATCAAGAAACGTGTCCATAATTTACCAATAAATAGATTAAAAAAATGTGTTTGGCGTTAAGCTACAACGGAAGGATATAAACTCGAAAAACTTTCATGAGACTTTTTAAATATACAGTCTGTCAAGAAAGAACGTGTCCGCGATAATTCATTTTTGATAGATGCGATTCTAGAGGTTCAATAAAAAATCGGTAGAGGGAACCGTTGTCTACAATGCATTTTAGTAAAAGTATCAGTCGATTCCGAACTTTCGTTGAAATCACGTAAAATCGAAAATGCGTCACTTGTTTGCACGTCGGTTCGAGGCAGTCTTTCTTTGTTCCCATCTAAAGGGGCCTAAAATAACACACTCTGCGGCCGCTAAATATATTAAAAAGTCGGTATCGTTTGTGAAGAAGTGGATAAATCGTTTTAACAAGACGAAAAATGTCGACGACTTGCAAAAACGTGGCTCGGTAGGTAAAGTCACTCCGAAAGTCGAAAAAACGAATCGTGTCTTTGTTTTCACCGGATACGAAATTGACCCTGCGTCAAGGAGTGGCAAAATTAAGAAAATTGGGGTTTTTTTTTTGGTTCTAGCACACATGCTGCAGGGAAGAAGTCCCTAAAGCGCTACAAGAGCGACAAGTGTGCGGAAAAAGCGATTCACGTTGTTCTTGAATCGCTGTAAATTGTACTCGGTGGGAAACACAGTTCTGGGCAAATTATTCCAAAGGGATGATGTTCTCCATATAAAAGACTGCTTGAAAAGCGTTGTACGAGAAGTAACAAGCTGAACCTCACACGGATGTGAAGTATTAGCGCGACGTGTACTTCTAACATGCACCGCTCTGGGAGGAATTAAGCGGGCCACATCCTTCGAATATTTTCTATGAAAATACTTATAGTCAAGTCGCCAACCGTTCTTCGATGTTCCAGCGAATCAAGGCCGCCGGTCAGTTTCGGGTCTAAAATCAGACGAACAGCTCTCCTCTGAATAGAATCCAACAAGTGCAGTGTATGTTTGGGAGCGGAGCCCCAAATATGGGAGCAGTATTCCATAGTTGATCGAATTTGAGCTTTGTAAAGAATTAACAGTTGTTGTGGAGTGTAAAACTTTCTGGCTCGAAATAATATTCCCAACTTTTGAGAAGCTCTCCTTGCTATGCCTGCAACATGTTCATGCCAGAACATATTTGCTCCCAAACTAACGCCCAACAAATTGAGTGACGATGTTAGAGGAATGGAGTGCCCCGACATAACTATGTTGAGTTGAGCAACGTTAACTTTTTTAGAAAAAACTGCCGCCTGGGTTTTTGTAGTGTGAATGTATCCCATGAGACCATTCGACAACATCTTCATGCTCATGATGTCAAATTCTGAAGCACGTTGAAGAAAGCTTTGCTGGGCGAAAATCACGTCGCGAAACAGCTCGCTTGGGCCCACGATAAGATACTTGGCGCTCACAATCGCCGAACGCCAACCTTATTGAAAACGTTTGGTCCCTTGTAAAGAGAAAGCTCAGAGGAAAGACTTTAAATTAGTTGTCTCGCGAGATTCCAAAAATTTGCGGAGTATGCAGAAAATCTCGTCGACACATGCCTCCAAGATGCCAGGCGATTATTGATGCAAGAGGTGATTGGAAAACTTGCTAATGTAATTACGCCGCTGTTAGCACACCAAAGAATACATTAATAGCAAAAAATATTCTCGAAACACATGTTTTCAAGAATACGAGCGGTCACGTTCTTACTTGACAGACTGTAGCAGAAGACTTGTTTCAATATTGGATAGTTCACGTATCTAAATGAAACGGTACCAAGTATTTTTTAAGTTATTGCATTTTTGCCTAAGTTGTAGTTCCAACTAAAATAACTAAGTTAAACAAATATTTAGTGTGCAAATGAAGGTTGAATAATAATGTGGATATAGCCTTTAAAAATAACTTAAAATCTTAGTTTCGATTCTCTGTAACCTCAGTCATCAACTTGTCTGTTACTGATATTACTTACAAAGTATCGATGTCAACATTTCAAAAACAACAGCATTTTAATTAATAACAATGCAGGTGGTCGTGTTTATTAGATACGCTTGCGCCCTTCTTTAAACGTTACTAGACGGAAACATTTGCATGGATATTCTTATTTTCTTCTCATACAAATCGGTGTAGGGAGCTTCGTCGTGTCTGTGTAAGTAAATAGTGTTTTTTCTAAAATGATACTATAGAGGGGAGAGGTCGTCAACACAGCAGAGCTAAGTGGACCCTAAAGCGGGCAATAAATCCAAAAGCGAAGAGAAAGACGATAAGGGCACCACGTGAAAATGGCTGGTATTTCCGTGTAGAAATGCCGGACCATAAACTTGTTCGGACGACAGAGACGGCAGTTGTTACCTTCTTAGGAGATGAGTTAGACAAAAGGGTAAAAAATGATTGAGGATCTCTTTGCAGTAATTAAAACACTACAAATAGTTAAATTTCGCTTTCAAGAAAAAATCGTTAAAAAAAAGAAACAGAATATACACAAACGCCAAAAGATGATAAAATTATGGAATCAGAAGACCAGAACGGCTTCGTAAAACTAGACTCAAAAAGAACACAAGTGAAAAGAGCAAATACAAAAACAAAAAGCCAAGAAACATTAAATTTAATAACACGACTAAACTATATTCTCAGCGAATATGCATTAAACCAGAAAACAAACAAACTGAGGTAATTTCAATAAAAAGAACAGTAGAAGTTAAGAATGAGATTCTGAAGTCCTGAACCACTGAATTCGACAGAAATCTAAGCAACGACAGTCCACTGGCACAGAAAAAACCTCCACCAATAGTTTTTAGAAAGAAAGAAAACTACATCCACGCCATTTTATTCAAATAGAAAGGTAGAGTAGTGATTATACCAGACGGTATCAGACTATATGTTACACTCCAAATGGATTTGCTCAGGGATTCTGGAACAACAAAATCCCAATACATAACAAAAACATGAGTTTCTCGTCATTTCTACCCTGAACGATTTGAATGCAATAATAAAACTATTTTTTGAAAATTTACAAAATCGCCCGAAGAATCTAACTACAGACAAACCTATGACAAAGAATAACAAAAGTAGCAAAAGCTCTTGCCTATTTAAGAAGACAGACTATGTTATAGCCAGAGTCGGATTTTGCGTGTGCCTGATACTGTAAAATAAAATCTTTATATATTGCAAGGTTTTACCTCTATCAAACAAAAGCTCTACTAAAATTGCTGATATTTCCACGTAGAAATGCCGGGAAATAAACCTGTTCGGCCGACCTTCTTGCGAGAGGAGTTAGCTAAAAAGAGTAATAATGATCGAGTGTCTCTTGGCAGTGATTAAAGCACTACAAGAGCAAAGAGTTAAAATTCAAGAAAAAAAACAGTAGATATACAAATGCCAACAGATGATGAAATTATGGAATCAGAATACCAGAACGACTTCGTAAAACCAGCCAGCAAAGGACAAATACAAAAACACGACTAAACTATACTCTCAGCAAACATGCCAGACCAATAAACAAACTGAGGTAATTTCAATAAAAAGAACAGTAGAAGTTAAGAATGAGATTTCGAAGTCCCCAATTGAACGACTGAATCCGACAGAAATCTAAGCAACGACACTCCACTGGCACAGAAAAAACCTCCATCAACAGTTTTCAGAAAAAAAGAAAATTACATCTTCACCATTACGTTCAAGTAGAAAGGTAGAGTACTGATTATACCAGAAGGTATCAAACTATATTTTTCACTCCAAATGGATTTGCTCGGGGATTCTGTAATAACAAAATTTCAATTTATAAGAAAAACATGAGTTTCTTATCATTTCTAGCCAGAACGATTTTAATACAATAATAAAACTAATTTTTGAAAATTTACAAAATCTCCCGAAGAATCTAACTACAGACACATCTATGACAAAGAATAGCAAAAGTAGCAAAAGCTCTTGGCTATCTAACAAGACAGACTATATTATAGCCAGAGTCGGATTTTGCGTGTGCCTGATACTGTAAAATAAAATCTTTATATATTGCAAGGTTTTCCCAGGGTAGTGTGCCCTCACACATTTGGTAGGAAGTAAGGAATTATTTAAATATTAAGTTTCCCTATTGAAGGATATTTCGAAATGGGTTAGTTTTCTGATGGTCTGCAACCTCCGTGATTTTTACCTCTATCAAACAAAAGCTTTACCAAAATTGCTGATATTTCCGCATAGAAATGCCGGACAATAAACCTGTTCGGCCGACAGAGACGGCAGTTGTCATCTTCTTGCGAGGTGAGTTAGCTAAAAAGGGTAAAAATGATCGAGTGTTTCTTGGCAGTGATTAAAGCACTACAAGAGCAAAAAGTTAAATTTTACCTACAAGAAAAAATAATTAAATAAAAAACAAACAGTAGATACAAATGCCAACGGATGATGAAATTATAGAATCAGAATATCAGAACGACTTCGTAAAACCAGAGTCAAAAAGAACACATGCGCGAAGGGCAAATACAAAAACACAAAAACACGACTAAACTCAGTAAACATGCCAGACCAATAAACAAACTGAGGTAATTTCAATAAAAAGAACAGTAGAAGTTAAGAATGAGATTCTGAAGTCCTTAACTGAACCACTGAATTCGACAGAAATCTAAGCAACGACACTCCACTGGCACAGAAAAAACCTCCACCAATCGTTTTTAGAAAGAAAGAAAAATTACATCTACGCCATTTAATTCAAATAAAAAGGTAGAGTAGTGATTATACCAGACGGTATCAGACTATATGTTTCACTCCAAATGGATTTGCTCAGGGATTCTGGAACAGCAATTTGCCCAGCGCTGTGTTTCCCACCGAGTACAATTTACAGCGATTCAAGAACAACGTGAATCGCTTTTTCCGCACTCGTGCCGCTCCTGGAGCGCTTTAGGGACTTCCCTGCGGCACGTGTGCTAGACCCATAAAAAAAAAAAAAAAAAATTCCAATACATAACAAAAACATGAGTTTCTCGTCATTTCTACCCTGAACGATTTTAACGCAATAATAAAACTATTTTTGAAAATTTACAAAATCTCCCGAAGAATCTAACTACAGACAAACCTATGACAAAGAATAACAAAAGTAACAAAAGCTCTTGCCTATCTAAGAAGACAGACTATGTTATAGCCAGAGTCGGATTTTGCGTGTGCCTAATACTGTAAAATAAAATCTTTATATATTGCAAGGTTTTTCCAGGGTAGTGTGCTCTGACACATTAGGTAGGAAGTAAGGAATTATTTAAATATTGAGTTTCCCTATTAAAGGGTATTTCGAAATAGGTTAGTTTTCTGATCGCCTGCAACCTCCGTGATTTTTACGTCTATCAAACAAAAGCTTTACCAAAATTGCTGATATTTCCGCGTAGAAATGCCGGACAATAAACCTGTTCGGCCGACAGGGACGGCAGTTGTTACATTCTTGCGAGATGAATTAGCTAAAAAGGTTAAAAATGATCGAGTGTCTCTTGGCAGTGATTAAAGCACTACAAGAGCAAAAAGTTAAATTTCACCTACAAGAAAAAAGAATTAAATAAAAACAAACAGTAGATACGAATGCCAACGGATGATGAAATTATAGAATCAGAATACCAGAACGACTTCGTAAAACCAGACTCAAAAAGAACACATGCGCAAAGGGCAAATTCAAAAACACGATTAAACTATACTCTCAGCAAACATGCCAGACCAATAAACAAACTGAGGTAATTTCAATAAAAAGAACAGTAGAAGTTAAGAATGAGATTTCGAAGTCCTCGATTGAACCACTGAATCCGATAGAAATCTAAGCAACGACACTCCACTGGCACAGAAAAAACCTCCATCAATAGTTTTCGGAAAAAAAGAAAATTACTTCTTCGCCATTACATTCAAGTAGAAAGGTAGAGTACTGACTATACCAGAAGGTATCAAACTATATTTTTCACTCCAAATGGATTTGCTCGGGGATTCTGGAATAACAAAATTTCAATTTATAACAAAAACGTGAGTTTGTTATCATTTCTACCCTGAACGTTTTTAATGCAATAAGTAGCAAAAGCTCTTGGCTATCTAACAAGACAGACTATGTTATAGCCAGAGTCGGATTTTGCGTGTGCCTAATACTGTAAAATAAAATCTTTATATATTGCAAGGTTTTCCCAGGGTAGTGTGCTCTCACAAATTAGGTAGAAAGTAAGGAATTATTTAAATATTGAGTTTCCCTATTAAATGGTATTTCGAAATGGGTTAGTTTTCTGATCGCCTGCAACTTCCGTGATTTTTACCTCTATCAAACAAAAGCTTTACCAAAATTGCTGATATTTCCGCGTAGAAATGCCGGACAATAAACCTGTTCGGCCGACAGAGACGGCAGTTGTCATCTTCTTGCGAGGTGAGTTAGCTAAAAAGGGTAAAAATGATCGAGTGTTTCTTGGCAGTGATTAAAGCACTACAAGAGCAAAAAGTTAAATTTCACCTACAAGAAAAAAGAATTAAATAAAAACAAACAGTAGATACGAATGCCAACGGATGATGAAATTATAGAATTAGAATACCAGAACGACTTCGTAAAACCAGACTCAAAAAGAACACATGCGCAAAGGGCAAATTCAAAAACACGACTAAACTATACTCTCAGCAAACATGCCAGACCAATAACCAAACTGAGGTAATTTCAATAAAAAGAAGAGTAGAAGTTAAGAATGAGATTTCGAAGTCCTCGATTGAACCACTGAATCCGATAAAAATCTAAGCAACGACACTCCACTGGCACAGAAAAAAACCTCCATCAATAGTTTTCGGAAAAAAAGAAAATTACATCTTCGTCATTACATTCAAGCAGAAAGGTAGAGTACTGACTATACCAGAAGGTATCAAACTATATTTTTCACTCCAAATGGATTTGCTCGGGGATTCTGGAATAACAAAATTTCAATTTATAAGAAAAACATGAGTTTCTTATCATTTCTAGCCAGAACGATTTTAATACAATAATAAAACTATTTTTTGAAAATTTACAAAATCTCCCGAAGAATCTAACTACAGACATATCTATGACAAAGAATAGCAAAAGTAGCAAAAGCTCTTGGCTATCTAACAAGACAGACTATGTTATAGCCAGAGTCGGATTTTGTGTGTGCCTAATACTGTAAAATAAAATCTTTATATATTGCAAGGTTTTCCCAGGGTAGTGTGCTCTCACAAATTAGGTAGAAAGTAAGGAATTATTTAAATATTGAGTTTCCCTATTAAACGGTATTTCGAAATGGGTTAGTTAGTTTTCTGATCGCCTGCAACTTCCGTGATTTTTACCTCTATCAAACAAAAGCTTTACCAAAATTGCTGATATTTCCGCGTAGAAATGCCGGACAATAAACCTGTTCGGCCGACAGAGACGGCAGTTGTCATCTTCTTGCGAGGTGAGTTAGCTAAAAAGGGTAAAAATGATCGAGTGTTTCTTGGCAGTGATTAAAGCACTACAAGAGCAAAAAGTTAAATTTCACCTACAAGAAAAAAGAATTAAATAAAAACAAACAGTAGATACGAATGCCAACGGATGATGAAATTATAGAATCAGAATATCAGAACGACTTCGTAAAACCAGACTCAAAAAGAACACATGCGCAAAGGGCAAATTCAAAAACACGACTAAACTATACTCTCAGCAAACATGCCAGACCAATAAACAAACTGAGGAAATTTCAATAAAAAGAACAGTAGAAGTTAAGAATGAGATTTCGAAGTCCTCGATTGAACCACTGAATCCGATAGAAATCTAAGCAACGACACTCCACTGGCACAGAAAAAACCTCCATCAATAGTTTTCGGAAAAAAGAAAATTACATCTTCGTCATTACATTCAAGCAGAAAGGTAGAGTACTGACTATACCAGAAGGTATCAAACTATATTTTTCACTCTAAATGGATTTGCTCGGGGATTCTGGAATAACAAAATTTCAATTTATAACAAAAACATGAGTTTCTTATCATTTCTAGCCAGAACGATTTTAATACAATAATAAAACTAATTTTTGAAAATTTTACAAAATCTCCCGAAGAATCTAACTACAGACCGATCTATGACAAAGAATAGCAAAAGTAGCAAAAGCGCTTGGCTATCTAACAAGACAAACTATGTTATAGCCAGAGTCGGATTTTGCGTGTGCCTGATACTGTAAAATAAAATCTTTATATATTGCAAGGTTTTCCCAGGGTAGTGTGCCCTCACACATTTGGTAGGAAGTAAGGAATTATTTAAATATTAAGTTTCCCTATCGAAGGATATTTCGAAATGGGTTAGTTTTCTGATGGTCTGCAACCTCCGTGATTTTCACCTCTATCAAACAAAAGCTTTATCAAAATTGCTGATATTTCCGCCTAGAAATGCCGGACAATAAACCTGTTCGGCCGACAGAGACGACAGTTGTCACCTTCTTGTGAGGTGAGTTAGCTAAAAAGGGTAAAAATGATCGAGTGTTTCTTGGCAGTTATTAAAGCACTACAAGAGCAAAAAATAATTAAATGAAAACAAACAATAGAGACAAATGCCAACGGATGATAAAATTATAGTATCAGAATACCAGAACGACTTCGTAAAACCAGACTCAAAAAGAACACATGCGCAAAGGGCAAATTCAAAAACACGACTAAACTATACTCTCACCAAACATGCCAGACCAATAAACAAACTGAGGTAATTTCAATAAAAAGAACAGTAGAAGTTAAGAATGAGATTTCGAAGTCCTCGATTGAACCACTGAATCCGATAGAAATCTAAGCAACGACACTCCACTGGCACAGAAAAAACCTCCATCAATAGTTTTCGGAAAAAAAAGAAAATTACATCTTCGTCATTACATTCAAGCAGAAAGGTAGAGTACTGACTATACCAGAAGGTATCAAACTATATTTTTCACTCCAAATGGATTTGGTCGGGGATTCTGGAATAACAAAATTTCAATTTATAACAAAAACATGAGTTTCTTATTATTTCTAGCCAGAACGATTTTAATGCAATAATAAAACTATTTTATGAAAATTTACAAAATCTCTCGAAGAATCTAATTACAGACAAACTTATGACAAAGAATAACAAAAGTGACAAAAGCTCTTACATATCTAAGAAGACAGACTTTGTAATAGCCAGAGTCGGATTTTGCGAGTGCCTGATACTGTAAAATAATATGAACAAAAATTATACTAGATCAACGTTGTTCACCGACCAAATTTTAAACAGTGGTTGTTCAATAAACTTGTGGGCTATTAAGATCATGCCTACTGCTATATATGTTCCAGAATGACTTGCCTAGGTTATTGAAAAACGTATCTTCATATATTATAAGGTTTTCCCAGGGTAGTGTGCTCTCACACACTAGGTAGGAAGTAAGGAACTATTTAAGTATTGAATTTCCCAACTAAAGGATATTTTGAAATGGATTAGTTTTCTGATCACCTGCACCTCTATCAAACAAAAGCTTTACCAACTAAGTTGGGAATGTGGAATCTTTGGCACAATGATACTACTCAGTATATATCACCACTACACCAAACACTTTATTTTTGCACTCGACGCGCGTTTCGCTAACCATGTTAGCTTCATCAGGAGCGATGATTGACTAAAGCTAAACTACGAATCTACCCTATTTATACGTAGCCTAACTCTTGAATTACTCAAGCGGAACTAATAACATAGGCAAGGCAGTCAGTTTCGGTCAAGTAACCAGTAGAGGGGACTATAAGGAATAGTCCCTCTGTCTTTATTTAAACTACTTTTACATTTTATGATTTCCATACTTTCGTATGCGTTCAACAATCTCTTATCAGATACATTTTTTATCAATCTTAGATTATCTAATGTTACCGTATGACCAGCTTCAAGGGCATGTTCGGCAATGCTAGACTTTTCTGTTCTACTGTATTTTAAGTGTGCTAAATGTCCTTTAAATCATGTTTTAATTGACCTTTTAGTTTGCCCAACATACTTCTTGTCACAATCATTACAAGTAATTTCATAAATTCCACTTTTCTCACAATTAGGAATCTTATCTTTGGGATTTCCTAAGATATTCGTCAGATTGTCTGATGACTTATAGACTAAAGTGAGGCCTACCTTATTAAATACCTTATTGAGTCCCTTGCTATATTTCGGATTATATGGTATGGAGACATACTTTTTGTTATTTTCTTCGCGTGTAATAAAGGTGGAATTCTGAATATTAAACCTAAACTTATGTCTATTTATTAGCTTATTTACTAAGTCATCGTCATAACCATTAACTCTAGATATATTTCTAATACGATTCATTTCTTTATTAAAGTTTACTCTATTCAGAGGTAAAGTGACCAAACGATGAACTAAAAAATGTAATGAGGCTAATTTATATTGTTTGCAATGAAATGAATCATTAGGAATATATCTATCTGTTACTGTGTCCTTCCTATAGATATCAAATTCTAATCTATTATTATTTTTAATAATTAAAATATCTAAAAAAGGCAATTGTCCTTTGTTCTTAACTTCATAAGTGAATTTAATGGAATCATACCGGCTATTTAATTTAGAAACAAAACCAATAATATTTGCTTTCTTTGTATCAAAAAACGCGAAAATATCATCCACATACCTACACCATATCCTTGAGAAATATTCGAATTCTTGACTGGCTTCGATTTCAAACTTACTCATGAATAAATTGGCTATGAAAGGTGATAAGCAATTACCCATGGCTATTCCTTCTTTCTGAATATAAAATTGATTGTTATATTGGAAATAATTTTGTTCCATGCAAAGTTTTAGAACAAGAATTACTTAGAATCAATGACTTTGAAGACGAAATTATTCGTGAATATTTAACATTATCTAAACTTTGCATGGAACAAAATTATTTCCAATATAACAATCAATTTTATGTTCAGAAAGAATGAACAGCTATGGGTAATTGCTTATCACCTTTCATAGCCAATTTATTCATGAGTAAGTTTGAAATCGAAGCCAGTCAAGAATTCGAGTATTTCCCAAGGATATGGTATAGGTATGTGGATGATATTTTCACGATTTTTGATACAAAGAAAGCAAATATTGATGATTTTGTTTCTAAATTAAATAGCCGGTATGATTCCATTAAATTCACTTACGAAGTTGAGAACAAAGGACAATTGCCTTTTCTAGATATTTTAATTATTAAAAATAATAATAGATTAGAATTTGATATCTATAGGAAGGACACAGTGACAGATAGATATATTCCTAATGATTCATTTCATTGCAAACAACATAAATTAGCCTCATTACATTTTTTAGTTCATCGTTTGGTCACTTTCCCTCTGAATAGAGTAAACTTTAATAAAGAAAGGAATCCTATTAGAAATATAACTAGAGTTAATGGTTATGACGATGACTTAGTAAATAAGCTAATAAATAGACATAAGTTTAGCTTTACCAGATTAATACAATTGAAAAATGAAGCTTAGGTCATTAACCGTAGGTACCCAAACTTGAAACGCTAACTACATTCTTTAGTGGAACAGTTTTTTACTACTTTTTTATAGGCTAAATTTGGCAAAGTGTAATATAACCAGGTAAAAATAATGCAAACTTAGAAAATACGTTGATTTAATGTAACAAATTTTCTGCTGCCTGTAATAAGTTTCATGAAAAATATAAGTAATAGGTCTTAGCAAGCACACTATACTTATTTTAAAATCTGTGTTAATTTCTAAATTTAATTAGAAACTTTGTTGTCAATAAACTCAAATAAACGGTTCGTTATTAGAATTCTCACATAGAAATCTAACAATTTGTATTTTAACAAAATGACTTTACAATTTGCTTAAAGGAATTTAAATAGAACTCAATTATTTCAAAATACATTTAAGGATATGTGCTGGTTACAACCGAAATGTATTTTGAAAAAAATTCATCCCGTTTTCAAATTTTATATAGTCTGAAATTTAAAGATAATTCTCTCATAAGATAGAAGACTTAGATAAGTGAAATAAGTATGATCACAAGAATACGTGTTTTAATTTTGAACCAACTAATAAGTGTTAGAAGCTTCAGTGTCCTTATACATGGGCCACTCCGTCGCGGTCACTAATGACGAGCTGCTGACGCTGACAGTCCTTATCCCATTTAATATTTATTGGTGTATCCGAAAGTTTTCACGCAAGTTACATATAGTACAAGATCCCACCTAAGATCGAACTTCGCTCATCCGTTTATCGAGTGAAACATATTTTTTAGCAATCTTAATATGTGAAGAAACACATTGCAAATGGGTTGCCTATAGAAATTAAGACAAGGCTGCCCTTAATAAAAATTAATGTAATTAATGTTTTTTTTTAACTTTTACGCTCATCTGTAAACCAAACGAAATCAATATAAAATGAAAGTATGAGATATAAAGGACAAGACGCCGCGCCGTTGGGTTGCCTATCTTTTTCTGGTCCCTACTACTGGGTTGTCAGGTATGAACCGGTAAATTGGTGATATATACTTACGCTCATGTGTTTACCAATTAAAATTTATATGAAAATAAAGTTAATTTTATTATAAATACGATGGTATGAGGTTGTCTAAGTAAATTCGGTCAAGACTCACGGTTGTCGCAATTTTAAGTAGCGCGCGACAGCAGAGAAACACTGCGTGTATTGTTCAGTGTGAAAGAGAAGGACGCAGCGTAGCAGCTGCTCATGGTGTAGGCATCGAATATAAGAGAGTGCGCATGCTCTTTCTCCATGTGATCGAAAAAGACAAACAACACTATGCTGTATACCGAGATTCATTTTGGAGTAGAAGTTGTTATGTTGATAGTTACTATTTTATATTACGTGTGAAAAATGGAAAAAAAAATAGTTGAACGAACACAAATCGATGTTGAAATTATAGATGGTTTTTTACTATTTAGACCTTATAGGGTCCGCTATGCCACAAACCTTTGATAAAATTGCTGAATTTATACTCATAAAGCTTTGTTCAACTGAAGCTACAAAAATACATATCATATTTGATCGCTAGTTAACGCCTTCAATCAAAGACTCCGAACGCATAAGCCGTAAAGCGTCCGATTTTGAGTATGGCATTTCAGGACCTCAACAAACTAGACCTACCGACTTTTTGGCCAGTCTAAAAAAATTTCGTTTTAAAACAGCTTTAGTACAATTCTTGGCTAGTTACTGAGAAAACGAGCATTTCAAATCAATAATCCAAACCAAAAAATCTTCTTAACGGTTGAAGAGCAATGCTATTCTTACACAAGATAATCGTATTCTAAAGACTGAAGAAGTTGATTATAAATGTAATCATGAAGAAGCAGACACGCGAATTACACTGGTCAACACAAGTCTTGTTTCCTTTATTTTTTTTTTTCTGTTATTGGATATTTCTATGGCCCTGACTATGAAAAAAATACTGGGTGATTGCTAACAGCTTTACCTTTTGAAATATACAGTTTTATTATTTTGCCAAAAAAATACAAAAAAATAATACATTAAGTTAACAAAATTTCTATTGAACACTAGCAAATGATCTTTTATAAGATTTCCTTGAATGAACGACTTTAGGTAGATCTCGTTGCAAACTCCAGCAGTAGTCTGCCATCATATGTAAGTCCCACCGCCCCTGATAACGCTCTTCCATTGTCCGAAGATCCTGATGAAATCTTTCACCCTGCTCCTCACTAAAATCACCCAGATTTTGTGGAAATCGGTCTAAATGCGAGTGCAGGAAGTGGATTTTTATGCTCATGTTGCACCTTAGCTCTTGCAAGTTCGATAGCATGCACTCAACAACCTCGACATGGTCGTCAGATTTTTTTTTTGCCTAGGAAGCTACTCATAACCAAAACAAATGAATTCCAAGCTTTGGATTGGACTTCAGTCATTGATTTGACAAAATTAGAATCTTTCACGAGTTGCCTAATCTGTGGCCCATCAAAAATACCAGCTTTAAATTTTTCTGAACTTAATTCTGGACACTTGCGTGAAAGAAAGTTAAAACATTCGCAACTTTTGTCAAGCGTCTTCACAAACTGTTTCATTATGCCGAGTTTAATATGAAGTCGTGGAAGTATGATGCGGTCTCGGCTAACTAAAGGCACGTTTATAACATTTTTTGTACCAACTTTTAGCTCTTCCCGCACTGGCCAAACTTTTTGTGACCAATGGTGTTGTTTGTCACGACTATCCCAGAGACACATGAAACAACGGAACTTTGTGTACCCTCCTTGTTGACCTAAAAGAAAGTTAACCATTTTCAGATCAACACAAATGACCCATTTGTGGTCTTGATACTTAATTTTTTCCATAACCCTAGAAATATTTACGTATTCTTCTTTTAAAGTCGTCGAATGTGCAATAGGTATAGATCCGTACTTGTTACCGTTATGAAGCAAAACACACTTTAAACTTCTTTTGCTGCTGTCTATGAAAAGACGCCAATCACTAGGTTGGTACTGTTTTAATCCCATCTGCTGCAAAATACCACCAACATCGTTACAAAAAACTAAATCCTTCTCTTGAGAAAAATACGGTAACAGATTTTTTTCTCGGGTACGATAAAATGTAATGTTGGTTTCCGGAGTAAGCAAATTTTTTTCTTTTAAACGAGATGCTAAAATTTCAGAAGTTTCTTTTGGTAAGTTCAGATCTCTTACTAACTCATTTAGTTCTTTCTGATTAAATGGTTGAGGTTCTGAAAGGCTACATTTGTAGTCTGAATCAGAGTCTTCACTTGATGTATTTCGTTCGGGTTCACAGAGATTTGGATCATCAGAAGATTTAGATGTGCTGGGTTGTACCTCTTGTGATTTTAATTGAGCAGAAGATAAGTTAGGATATGACAACTTACTTCGATTTCCAGGGTTAATTCCGTTTATTTTCACAACGCAGAAGTAGCAATCGTCATGATGGTTTCGAGGTTCTCGCCAAATCATGGGTGTTACGAACATTATTGCATCTCTTTTTCCACTGGACCATAACCTTAGACATACCACACATTTCTGGCATACAATATGAGGAACCCATGGCTTGTCCTGATTACACAATTTTATTTTAAAGTATTGATGATACGCAGTTTTCACAAAGTCCGATATAGGTTTTCGATATTTTGCAAATATATATTCATCACAAATATAGCAAAAACAATCGGGATTAAGCACACAACATCTTCTTGACGAAGCCATATCTAAAACAATAACAAAATATATTTTAGTGTCCAATAAAAAACGAAAATCTAAGTAAAAATAGTAAATGAGGATAGTTAGCTATAACTCAAAAACAAAAGCTGTTAGAGAAAAATTGTTGCCATATTTAAAAAATATGCGTCAATTTGAGATAGAAACAAAAAAAAAATCACAGGAAACAAAAAATTTTCTTTTTTTTGTTGACCAGTGTTATATTTCATGCTCACAAAGTGCCACCAACCTCAAGAATTATGATAAAAGCCTCATACTGATATTTTAATAATTATGTTAGGTAATATGCATAAATTATCACAACCACAAATTTGGTTAGCAGCTTTACCGATAAAGAAAAAAAAATAACACAGATCTAAATTGCATTAATTGTACAGAGTTAGCATCGGTGTTGAGATCTACGTTATGTTTGAGTCTACCTGCCTACCACGCGTTTACAAGCTGCGATTATACGGCAGCTTTTTATAATGAAGGAAAAGTCAGACCTTTTAAAATCTTCTCCAAAAACGAGAGTTACCAAAAAATTTTTGCATCATTAACTGATGAAGCCAACATTTTCATTAGGCAAAAAATGGATGTCGTTCAGGAATTTACAGCTCTTATGTATGGCATTAAGTGTTGCACCAGTGTAAATAACGCAAGATATCGAATCTTCCAAAAAAATTTTTCGATTGAAAAATATAATGAAGACTTCATGAAAAAGGTTAAAAGTTTTGACTCGAATATGATCCCACCGTGCTGGAACTCTTTGAAGCAAAAAATTTTTACACACAATATACGTAAATTCTATGTGGCTAAATGCTACAGATCCTGATTGTATTAAAGTAAATCCTGAAAATTGCGGTTGGTTCGTAGATGGCCATATGAAACCAATAGGGTTTGTTGGAGATCAAATTCCCCTGCAAGTTGAAGGTATACTGACATTAACATCCAGTGACAACGATGATGATTCTTTGGAACTTGACATTGACGATGACATTTCAGATATATCTGTTGATTAATAATTTTTGGATTTACACAT
This sequence comes from Pachyrhynchus sulphureomaculatus, assembly GCA_019049505.1. Taxonomy (NCBI): domain Eukaryota; kingdom Metazoa; phylum Arthropoda; class Insecta; order Coleoptera; family Curculionidae; genus Pachyrhynchus; species Pachyrhynchus sulphureomaculatus. The sequence continues at coordinate 261,311,423 of CM032446.1, read as the reverse complement.
CGATACCTCATTTGTATTTTACAGTATTTTGTATTACAATAAAGCGATATTCATTTTCTATTATTTTCTAAACTATTCATTATTATTTTTACTTTTTGAAATTTATTAATAATATTATTATATTAATAATATAATATTATATAATATTATATAATATTAATATAATATAATATTATTAATATAATATTATATTATATTATAAACGGATGGGCGAAGGTCGATCTTAGGTGGGATCCTAGACTAATAATGTTGTCTGTCTTTTTTGATCACATAGAGAAAGAGCATGCACACTCTCTTACATTCGATGCCTACGCCATGAGCAGCTGCTACGCTGCGTCCTTCTCTTTCACACTGAACAATACACGCAGTGTTTCTCTGTCGCGCGCTACTTAAAATTGCGACAACCGTGAGTCTTGACCGAATTTACTTAGACAACCCCATACCATCGTATTTGTAATGAAATTAACTTTATTTTCATATAAATTTTAATTGGTAAACACATGAGCGTAAGTATATATCACCAATTTACCTGTTCATACCTGACAACCCAGTAGTAGGGACCAGAAAAAGATAGGCAACTCAACGGCGTCTTGTCTCTTATATCTCATACTTTCATTTTATATTGATTTCGTTTGGTTTACAGATGAGCGTAAAAGTTAAAAAAACATTAATTACACTAATTTTTATTAAGGGCAGCTTTGACTTAATTTCTCTAGGCAACCCATTTGCAATGTGTTTGTTCACATATTAAGATTGCTAAAAAATATGTTTCACTCGGTAAACAGATGAGCGAAGTTCGATCTTAGGTGGGATCTTAGACTAATAGGGGCCTGTATGCAAGAGCACACTATATATAATTTCTATTGTAGTACGACTGTTTTCTGGCGTTCATTTTATTTCTACTTTCTTTATTTCATACTCTTTCTATTCTTGACCGGCCGTTACCTAAATCCACTTCAACTACCATTGGTTCAGCTTTTACAAGCTATTCTTTTTTTACTGAATTAAGAGAACATTACACTTTCTCAATCGAAAATAAGTCCGTAATTTTTCTGACATATATTTCAAGTATTCAAATACAAGAAAAAAAAGTTTACGCAATTTTTAGATGATTTTTTTTGCACCCTCATGGAAGCCATTTTGAAAATTTTGATCTGTTGGCGTGCACGATTGCGGCTCACTGGAACGTCTGAAAAAAAATATATCCTTGGAAAAATATGACTAAGGCCCCAGTATAGACTACGATTATTTTGTTTGAGTAAAAATTCACAAAATGGTGGACCTCCAAAGTTGGTGGTCTCAAAAATAGCATTTTTTTTTCATAAAAAAACTTTAACATTGAGGAAAAAAATTAACTCATCTTTTTTATTCTAGTTTACACTGGGGCTATTGTTGCGTAGAAGAACGAATTTTTACATATAAAATCTACTTACATTCAATCAGCTATGTCTGCTGCGTACAAAATTCCTTCCGACTCCTCATACGCCTCGTCTCTCCGTACGATTCTGGCCTCTGTGGCGGCTGGATCAGTGCTTGGACTCAAATCAGACGTTTTTGCAATTTTTTCTGCAGATGTATTGGCAAAATTAGAATTACTTTGATCTGAAAATCGATTACCATAAAACTGTCTTTTACGTGGCCTGCACACTCGCTTCGAACTAAATTTCCCGTATTTTTTATACATTTTACACAATATTAGCTGAGACGTTTACTGAGTGATATTTCCGAACTGAGCAGGACAGCGTATCGTTTGCTTTGAAGCAAATTGAAACGATATTACACTTCTATCTTTCTTAGAATGATAAAAGTAGCAGCAGATGTTCAACGTAGGTAGAGCAAAACCTTTGTAAACGGCTGAAAGGTAAGTTGGCACGCCGCGCGGTCGGTTTGGCCTACCTTACCTTTAATCGTCTATAAGTTCGAAAGTATTTGAAATTTTCCTTTGAAATTTTCAGAAAATATCATTGAAATATAATACTCTCCAATAGGATACTTTCCAAAAAGTCAATTTTTCCAACCCAAGAAAGTGTAATGTTCCCTTAAATGCCAATTCATTTAAATACAAGATATTTCAAATTTCCCATTCTAGAAATGATAGAAACGAAAATTAAAAGTTTCAAATAACTAAGATTCAGCTGTGGACACGACACGTAAAATAGTTATTTGACTGCATTTTAATACTTCGGAAGAAGCCGAAAATATTCAACAAATTATGTTATTGTCCTACCTTACAACTTTCAATGAACGGAGAACTAATTAAAAGAAAATAATTTTGAAAATCAGTTAATGATGTTTATATATATATATATATATATATATATATATATATATATATATATATATATATATATATATATATATATATATATATATATATATATACCGGGTGACATAGCCAACATGTAACACCCTGTAATTGTTTTATTTTGAAAGTTACATATTTGCATTTTTAGATACAAGAATTGGACATTACTAGGCTTTTTTCTCACTTAAGAAATATTTCTAACTACTTCCGGTTTGACCGGAAGTGACTGCAACTTTCTTATTTTTAATGGAAAATTGTATATTTTTTATTTTTCAATTCGCTTTCAAATTCTCTTTCCAACGATGTATCACAAGTTAACATTTGTTTGACAGGTGACCAGCAAATACTTATTTAAACTCTTAGACTTAGACGGCCATGGAGAATATACTAGCAATTGTTTTTGTTCGTTTTATCTCACTTTGGAAAGAATTTAAGACTATCCATTTATCGTGCCATTTTCGCGAGTCTAAGTAGCTTCCACAAAATTTTATGCTTTACATTCAGTTACAGAATTTTCTCTTTAAATACCATAATGACCAATATCACCGAAATTAAGATAGGAACACATATTTTTTATTTAACCTAGTTACACATTACAGGTGTTTTGCCAACATACATCTAACAGAACTATTGGATTACGATGGTAGGATACAACGAATTGGTTTAAGTACGCATACCTATATTACTCCATCGAAAGCTGACACAGTAGGTTTCGAGCCGACCGAGTAGTTGACAGTAGATCCAAATTGATAAATCTATATTCATCCGAAAATAGAATGTTGTAATGAAATTGGTTATCAAGGTGGTATCTTCGCAAAAATCAATTACAATAATCCATTCTTCTTTGGTAATCGGTTTGAAATAAATGTTGATTTATTTGATATTTGTAGAATCTGAATTTATATTTTCTTAAAATGCGGCGAGCGGTTTCACGATTTACACCGGTCTGTTCTTCAACATGCCTTATAGAAATTATAGGATCTACCTGAACAATGGCCAATACATTGATTTCTGACTCTTCGTCACCAATAAATACATCAGCAGGTTCAATCGGTTGCCTTCTAAACTGTTGCTCTACCCTTAAAAAATAATTGTTGGGTGGGTGCCTGCTATCGGGATATCTTAATCGGGAAATTAATAACATGTCTACTTTTTCGTCCGTTGAATACATTTTTGTTAACGAAAAATTATTTTTGACGCAAAATAAACAATAATAATGACCATTTTGATAAGACGCAGCAACCATGACTTTCGGTTCGTCTGTTTTATCACAGCCTACTAAGTCCATAATAGAACTTGTTGATATCACATTATTGCATAATAAAACAGTTTATTTTCTGAAAATAATATTAAATCCAATTGACGTTAGATAGTCATGTTAGATGTATGTTGGAAAAAAACCTGTAATATGTAACTAGGTTAAATAAAAAATATGTGTTCCTATCTTAATTTCGGTGATATTGATCATTATTTAAAGAGAAAATTCTGTAACTGAATGTAAAGTATAAAATTTTGTAGGAGCCACTTAGACTCGTGAAAATGGCACGATAAATGAATAGTCTTAATTTTTTTCCAAAGTGAGATAAAATGAACAAAAACAGTTGCTAGTACATCCGCCATGGCGGCCTAAGTCTAAGAGTTTAAATCAGTTTTTGCCGGTCACCTGTCAAACAAATATCAACTTGTGATATAAACTAAGTTGGGAATGTGGAATCTTTGGCACAATGATACTACTCAGTATATATCACCACTACACCAAACACTTTATTTTTGCACTCCACGGGCGTTTCGCTAACCATGTTAGCTTCATCAGGAGCGATGATTGACTAAAGCTAAACTACAAATCTACCCTATTTATACTTAGCCTAACCCTTGAATTACTCAAGCGGAACTAATGACATAGGCAAGGCCGTCAGTTCCGGTCAAGGGGAGAGGGGACTATAAGGAATAGGCCCTCTGTCTTTATTTAAACTACTTTTACATTTTATGATTTCCATACTTTCGTATGCGTTCAACAATCTCCTATCAGATACATTTTTTATTAATTTTAGATTATCTAATGTTACAGTATGATCAGCTTCAAGGGCATGTTCGGCAATGCTAGACTTTTCTGTTCTACTGTATTTTAAGTGTGCTAAATGTTCTTTAAATCGTGTTTTACTTGACCTTCTAGTTTGCCCAACATACTTTTTGTCAAAATCATTGCAACTAACTTCATAAATTCCACTTTTCTCACAACTAGGAATCTTATCTTTGGATTTCCTAAGATATTCCTCAGATTGTCTGATGACTTATAGACTAAGGTGAGGCCTACCTTATTAAATACCTTATTGAGTCCCTTGCTATATTTCGGATTATATGGTATGGAGACATACTTGGTGTTATTTTCTTCGCGTGTAAAAAAGGTGGAATTCTGAATATTAAACCTAAACTTATGTCTATTTATTAGCTTATTTACTAAGTCATCGTCATAACCATTAACTCTAGTTATATTTCTAATACGATTCCTTTCTTTATTAAGGTTTACTCTATTCAGAGGGAAAGTGACCAAACGATAAACTAAAAAATGTAATGAAGCTAATTTATGTTGTTTGCAATGAAATAAATCATTAGGAATATATTTATCTGTTACTGTGTCCTTCCTATAGATATCAAATTCTAATCTATTATTATTTTTAATAATTAAAATATATAGAAAAGGCAATTGTCCTTTGTTCTCAACTTCGTAAGTGAATTTAATGGAATCATACCGGCTATTTAATTTAGAAACAAAATCTTCAATATTTGCTTTCTTTGTATCAAAAATCGCGAAAATATCATCCACATTCCTATACCATACCCTTGGGAAATATTCGAATTCTTGACTGGCTTCGATTTCAAACTTACTCATGAATAAATTGGCTATGAAAGGTGATAAGCAATTACCCATAGCTGTTCCTTCTTTCTGAACATAAAATTGATTGTTATATTGAAAATAATTTTGTTCCATATAACAATCAATTTTATGTTCAGAAAGAAGGAACAGCTATGGGTAATTGCTTATCACCTTTCATACCCAATTTATTCATGAGTAAGTTTGAAATCGAAGCCAGTCAAGAATTCGAATATTTCCCAAGGATATGGTATAGGCATGTGGATGATATTTTCGCGATTTTTGATCCAAAGAAAGCAAATATTGATGATTTTGTTTCTAAATTAAATAGCCGGTATGATTCCATTAAATTCACTTACGAAGTTGAGAACAAAGGACAATTGCCTTTTCTAGATATTTTAATGATTAAAAATAATAATAAATTAGAATTTGATATCTGTAGGAAGGACACAGTAACAGATAGATATATTCCTAATGATTCATTTCATTGCAAACAACATAAATTAGCCTCATTACATTTTTTAGTTCATCGTTTGGTCACTTTCCCTCTGAATAGAGTAAACTTTAATAAAGAAAGGAATCGTATTAGGAATATAACTAGAGTTAATAGTTATGACGATGACTTAGTAAATAAGCTAATAAATAGACATAAGTTTAGGTTTAATATTCAGAATTCCACCTTTTTTATACGCGAAGAAAATAACACCAAGTATGTCTCCATACCATATAATCCGAAATATAGCAAGGGACTCAATAAGGTATTTAATAAGGTAGGCCTCACCTTAGTCTATAAGTCATCAGACAATCTGAGGAATATCTTAGGAAATCCCAAAGATAAGATTCCTAATTGTGAGAAAAGTGGAATTTATGAAATTAGTTGTAATGATTGTGACAAAAAGTATATTGGGCAAACTAGAAGGTCAATTAAAACACGATTTAAAGAACATTTAGCACACTTAAAATACAGTAGAACAGAAAAGTCTAGCATTGCCGAACATGCCCTTGAAGCTGATCATACTGTAACATTAGATAATCTAAAATTAATAAAAAATGTATCTGATAGGAGATTGTTGAACGCATACGAAAGTATGGAAATCATAAAATGTAAAAGTAGTTTAAATAAAGACAGAGGGCCTATTCCTTATAGTCCCCTCTACTGGTTACTTGACCGGAACTGACGGCCTTGCCTATGTCATTAGTTCCGCTTGAGTAATTCAAGGGTTAGGCTAAGTATAAATAAGGTAGATTTGTAGTTTAGCTTTAGTCAATCATCCCTCCTGATGAAGCTAACATGGTTAGCGAAACGCGCGTGGAGTGCAAAAATAAAGTGTTTGGTATAGTGGTGATATATACTGAGTTGTGATATAAAGCAAATAGAAATTGATAAAAAAACATATAGGCTTCCATTAAAATAAGAAAGTTGCAGTCACTTCAGGTCAAACCGGAAGTAGTTAAAAATATTTCTTAAGTGATAAAAAAAGCCTAATAATCTCCCATTCTGGTATCTAAAAATGCAAATATATAACTCTCAAAATAAAAAAATTACAGGGTGGTTCATGTTGGCTGTGTCACCTGGTTATATATATATATATATATATATATATATATATATATATATATATATATATATATATATATATATATATATATATATGTATGTATATATCAGTGACAGGCAGAAAGTGTGCGATATATAGTAATTTTCTGTATTATTAAATTTAGAAGCAAATTGAGTTTATAGATGGTTTCTGCATTACGTGAAAGCCAGAAAATGATTTTGCATTGCCGATTGTCACTGGTCGTTTTTTCGGAACATTTGAATTTTCTAAAGTTTAAACTTTAAGTCCCTCTGCTTGTTAAAATATTGAAAACATTTATTAAGAAAAAGTCTTTGAAATTTTATTTTATGGTAGTATGCATGATTTTAAATATAAAGCAGTTGTACTTATAATTTTTGTTATGGAAACAGCACAAAACAAGTTAATACTGGCAACGTGCACTGTACCTGTCAGTTTTTCGCTTCTAATACTTTTTTGGTTCACACAATGTATTACGATAACTGTTGAGTTACTATAGTTATATTGTAGATATGTAAAATTATGTCCAGAAATGCCAATTCGTTTAATTATAGGACAAACTAGCTTAAGACAATTTATGATAAAGTTAAAAATATTATTTCTGAGTACTGACTTATTTATTTATTTTAAACGAGCACCGTGTATTATCTCATTTTGCAGCCAACTTCTTGCTTGTTTGAATATATTATATTGGAATTATAAGTACTGAGCCGGTACCGTTTGACAGAGTTATGACTGTCTGGCCACGTCGGTCACATGGTACTTTATTGTCAGGCAGTTATCGATAAAATGTTCCTGTCCTGTGGTACACCGTATTGAGTATGATCTGTTCTGTCACCCATATTTCCAGCCCGCGCAATTACTATATCACATTTAATCTCCAAAGAGCAATGACGTACAGAAAAATAACGTAAGAACGAAAAGGGGTTTTAAGCCTCTCTACTCACTCCCCTTACAGTCAATAGAACATTCTAATAAACAGTCAGTCGTAAACCACTAAAATGTTCAACACAAACAGTTCTCATTTCACCCCAAGAAGAACGAATCCAAAAAGCGATCATTACACAAGTCTGCAAAAAAAAATTGAGAGCTGTTTTGGTTTTTTACGTAATTCTTATGTTTTTGGGTGTACTGAATCCGAAAATGACTTTCATTTTGTCATAGAACGTCACGTTTTCTGACAATGTAGGTATCTATGTTAAACAAGTTATCATCTTAAAACAAAAGATAAAAGACTAAAAATTTTTTTTTAATTTATAATTGCGTAACAAAACTTATTTTTTTTATCTAAAATACATTCATTAGTAAGCACTAAACACATTTCTTTTTCCCAGTGAGACTCCTTTTGGCACATTTTCGCTTGTAGGAAGCATCTAGAAGGTCTCTCTGAAGCGTCCAACAGTAGTCTGCCAGCATTGAGACGCTCCATCTTCCCTGGTATCTTTTTTCCATCTCCTTAATATCTTGGTGAAATCGTTCACCTTGCTCTTCACTCAGATCTCCTAAATTTTCTGGAAAGTAGTCGAGGTGGGAATGAAGAAAATGTACTTTTAAACTCATTAGGCAACCTAAAGCTGGAAATGCTTTTAACATTCTTTTGACGATTTGTTTGTAGTTAGGGTCTTTGTTATTGCCTAAAAATTTCTCTATGACCTCTTTAAAGGCAATCCACCCTTCTCTTTGAGGATCCGTTATGGTTGTGATGAATTGTGGATCAGCCATAAGCTGTCTAATATCTGGTCCAACGAAAACACCTTCCTTCAACTTTGCCTCCGAGAGGCCTGGAAACTTTGATATTAAGTATTTAAAAGCAATTTCCATCTCTTGGAAGTGACTTTACAAATTGCTTCATCAATCCCAGCTTTATGTGAAGCAGTGGTAGAAGAACTTTATGAGGAGGCACCAAAGTTTCATGCAGGACGTTCTTTTCGTCAACTTTAAGCTCCCTCGGAGGTTAACACTTTTTGGTCCAGTGATTTTCTCGGTCTCTACTATCCCATAGACACAAAAAGCAAGGGTATTTGTTGTCCGAGCAACATGCCCAAGATTTTTAAATCACCACACACTTGCCAACCGTGGTCTTTATATTTTAATTTGCAAAGAACCAATTCCAAGTTCTTGTAGGTTTCCTTGAGGTGTACGGAATGACCGACAGGAATGGAAGCATAGAAACCGCCATTGTGAAGCAGAACTGCTTTAAGGCTTCTTTTTGAAGAATCTATGAAAATACGCCACTGTGCTGGGTCGTATGAGATCTTAAATGTATCCATCAAACCTTCAATATTGGTACAATAAACCAACTCGTCCTCTTGGGCAAAGTAGGAAGTGAACTGCTTCTCACGATATCTAAATCAGGAGGAAGACACTCCCGGCAAAAGTAAGTTCCTGCTTTTGAGCCTTGATCCCAGCAACTCAGCAACGTTTTTGGGAAGATTCAAGTATCTTACCAAATCATTTAGCTCGCCCTGGGAAAACAATTTCGGACTGCTGTCATCTTCAAATTGAAAACTTGACTTGTCATCGGGTTCAGGTACAGCACCATCTTCGTCAGAACTTGGAATCTCTTCCAAGGTAGCAGGGGCCTTGGGCACTGGTATTTCGGTCCCATGAGGGATGGGACGAATAGCTGATTGCAGATTGGGGTATGAAATGGACTGCTTCCATTTTGAATTATACCCTTTCACATTACACGAACAAAAGTAACAATCATCACTATGGTTCTTTTGCTCGCGCCATACCATAGGAATCGCATATCGGAAAGCTTTTTTCTTGCCCTTAAACCAATTTCGAAGGTCTTCAACACATCGTTTGCAGACTTTATGAGGTGCCCAAACTTTATCCTGATCTCCAAGTTTTAAGCCAAAATACGTGAAGTATACTTTTTTTACAAAGTCCGTAATATTAAGTTGTTGCTTTAATACCATATATTCGCCACAAACATAACAGAAACTGTCAGACGAATTCACACACTTCCGCACAGATGACATTGCACTATATTGAACCAAGATCTATAAAACAATGACGAGTTAACACGTAATTGTACCGCGCCACTTTCTACACTATCGGAGCGCGCACGTTCTGGTTACAACGTTTATGTTTGTTAATTTAGTTCACACAGGGCGTTCTTTATTTAGAAATTAATGATAGTTATGGCCTGTATACATTTAAAAACAGTAATCAAAATAAAATTGTACCTATTTATTTATGACTTCAAGTTAACCCAAAAAAACCCTTTTTTATAATAAAATTTTGCGTTTTGCAAAATAACCTGACGTTCTGGAATTTTTTGAGTATTTTTTTAGTTTTCAGAACACCTAAATACATAGAAATCAGTTGAAAACATCCAGACAGCATTTTTGTTGCAGACCTGTGTTATCAGAGAATGATTCAAAACAAATTGGCACAGTGTTGCTAATTCTCCCATTCGTTATTAAAATAATTAAATACAAAAAGTTATAAATTTAACTGCTAAGAATATACAGAGTGTTTCATTTAAAAAACGAAGCTGATTATCACTTTTTGGACTACAGTTAAAATATAACCACGAACTATACGGTCAAGGCAACAGAACGAGTAACTGTTTATTCACATCTGTAACAGTTTCGCAGATTCTTTAATTAGTTTGTGCATCCCTGTATGCAATAGCTTGACCATGCTGACAGCCATCCATTTTTAGCTCTATTTTATTACTTAGAAATAAAATTTTTACATAATTTAGGGTGATTTTTTTTTTATTACTCGTATGTACTTTATGAAAGTCGACACGATTGCTTTTTTTGTAAAACATCATCAAAAGAAACGAATACTTATCAAAACTGAAAAATCTAAATATGAAAAATGAACGATATGAAAGAAGAGGCTAAATTGAACATTTTTTCCAAGAGTACCATAAAAAAAGTCGCCTCAAAACCACTTTTATAGTATAAATATTTGTAAATCCTTAAGAACGTCTATGTGATTGGTTTCTCGCCTTCCTCACCTGAAAATTCTGAAACCTTATAACTTTAAATATAGTCTAAGTTGGGAATGTGGAATCTTGGCACAATGATACTACTCAGTATATATCACCACTACACCAAACACTTTATTTTTGCACTCGACGCGCGTTTCGCTAACCTTGTTAGCTTCATCAGGAGCGATGATTGCCTAAAGCTAAATTACAAATCTACCTATTTATACTTAGCCTAACCCTTGAATTACTCAAGCGGAACTAATGACATAGGCAAGACCATCAGTTCCGGTCAAGTAACCAGTAGAGGGGACTATAAGGAATAGGCCCTCTGTCTTTATTTAAACTACTTTTACATTTTATGATTTCCATACTTTCGTATGCGTTCAACAATCTCCTATCAGATACATCCTTTATCAATCTTAGATTATCTAATGTTACAGTATGATTAGCTTCAAGGGCATGTTCGGCAATGCTAGACTTTTCTGTTCTATTGTATTTTAAGTGTGCTAAGTGTTCTTTAAATCTTGTTTTAATTGACCTTTTAGTTTGCCCAACATACTTTTTGTCACAATCATTACAACTAATTTCATAAATTCCACTTTTCTCACAATTAGGAATCTTATCTTTGGGATTTCCTAAGATATTCCTCAGATTGTCTGATGACTTATAGACTAAGGTGAGGCCTACCTTATTAAATACCTTATTGAGTCCCTTGCTATATTTCGGATTATATGGTATGGAGACATACTTGGTGATATTTTCTTCGCGTGTAAAAAAGGTGGAATTCTGAATATTAAACCTAAACTTATGACTATTTATTAGCTTATTTACTAAGTCATCGTCATAACCATTAACTCTAGTTATATTTCTAATACGATTCCTTTCTTTATTAAAGTTTACTCTATTCAGAGGGAAAGTGACCAAACGATGAACTAAAAAATGTAATGAGGCTAATTTATGTTGTTTGCAATGAAATGAATCATTAGGAATATATCTATCTGTTACTGCGTCCTTCCTATAGATATCAAATTCTAATCTATTATTATTTTTAATAATTAAAATATCTAGAAAAGGCAATTGTCCTTTGTTCTCAACTTCGTAAGTGAATTTAATGGATATGGTATGATTCCATTAAATTCACTTACGAAGTTGAGAACAAAGGACAATTGCATTTTCTAGATATTTTAATTATTAAAAATAATAATAGATTAGAATTTGATATCTATAGGAAGGACACAGTAACAGATAGATATATTCCTAATGATTCATTTCATTGCAAACAACATAAATTAGCCTCATTACATTTTAACTTCATCGTTTGGTCACTTTCCCTCTGAATAAACTTTAATAAAAGGAATCGTATTAGAAATATAACTAGAGTTAATGGTTATGACCATGACTTAGTAAATAAGCTAATAAATAGACATAAGTTTAGGTTTAATATTCAGAATTCCACCTTTTTTACACGCGAAGAAAATAACACCAAGTATGTCTCCATACCATATAATCCGAAATATAGCAAGGGTCTCAATAAGGTATTTAATAAGGTAGGCCTCACCTTAGTCTATAAGTCATCAGACAATCTGAGGAATATCTTAGGAAATCCCAAAGATAAGATTCCTAATTGTGAGAAAAGTGGAATTTATGAAATTAGTTGTAATGATTGTGACAAAAAGTATGTTGGGCAAACTAAAAGGTCAATTAAAACAAGATTTAAAGAACACTTAGCACACTTAAAATACAATAGAACAGAAAAGTCTAACATTGCCGAACATGCCCTTGAAGATAATCGTACTGTAACATTAGATAATCTAAGATTAATAAAGGATGTATCTGATAGGAGATTGTTGAACGCATACGAAAGTATGGAAATCATAAAATGTAAAAGTAGTTTAAATAAAGACAGAGGGCCTATTCCTTATAGTCCTCTCTACTGGTTACTTGACCGGAACTGATGGCCTTGCCTATGTCATTAGTTCCGCTTGAGTAATTCAAGGGTTAGGCTAAGTATAAATAGGTAGATTTGTAGTTTAGCTTTAGTCAATCATCGCTCCTGATGAAGCTAACATGGTTAGCGAAACGCGCGTCGAGTGCAAAAATAAAGTGTTTGGTGTAGTGGTGATATATACTGAGTAATTTAAATATAGTGCTTAAAAGTTTCGGAAGGTAGGAGGTGAAGAACATGTCGTAAACTACGATTTTAAATAAGTATATTTATCTTTAATGCAGGTCCCCCAATGGAGAAACTTATTTCAAGAAAATCGTTGGTGCAACACAAAATTTATTTGATGGTTGGATAGTATGTATCCAAGGGTTGCATTTATTTTGCAAGGGTACCACAAGAGACCATCTTGCGAGGAGGTCCTCACGATCGTCAATAACACAGGTATACAAAAAAAAATTATCTGTCTTTTAAGTGGGACACTTGTTTTCTTAAGTATTTTTTCATAAGGAATCCAAAAAATCATAAAAAAAGACATCCACCGTGCGGTTCTTTCTTAAAGTCGCCGGAAAACTACTAAATTGAAAAAAATACATAATAAAATACTGTTTTATTTATAATTGTGATGACGCGTTTCGCTGTCGATGCAGCTTCTTCGGATCTACATTGTACACTGTCAAGTTAGGTTTAATGTTTACAACTTTTATTATTTCTTAATTATAATATTACACCTATTTAAATTATATTGATAGTACTGGAAAACCCACACAGACATAGTATTAGGAGAATAAATTCAATAATGGAAAATTGTTTAAAACTACCTGGTCGTTGAGCAAAGTACCTGTAATCCTTAATCGATTTATTTGCATTGTCTCTAAAAGGTTTAATTTTAAACCTTTTTGTTGGGTATGTAAAATTTTAAAATTCTTATTAAACGTGTAATTCTCTGTTAAAAGATGATTAGCATATGTTGAATTAGACTTTCTATGGATGAAACTTTTTTCGTGCTTTGTATAAATGTACGTCCAGTTTGTCGTATGTACGCTTTAGGACATGACCCACATATTAATTGATATACCCCTGATTTATTATCTTTATTGATTTGCGGTTTGTAATTTCTGAGATATTTCCCTATAGTATTGTTTGTCTTGTAAGCTGGCAACTTTAAGTGTTTTTTCTGAAAAAATCTCAAGGTGGATGTCTTTTTTTATTTTTTATTTTTTGGATTAAGAATAAAAAAATACTTAAGAAAACACGTGTCTCACTTAAAAGACAGAGAATTTTTTTTTTGTATACCTGTGTAATCATTGTTTTTGACTCAAGTATTTTAATCGTTCTATAAAACCACAAATTTTTACTTAGGCAACTAATCTATTCAATTTTTGAGAGAAAGTCATATTATAGCCAAATGTCAGCACGAATTGTCTATAGAAGCATGCTTTTCTTATGGACATGGTGTTGCGTGTAAAGCACTACAGGAGCGACGCATGTACGGAAAAAGCGATTTGCGTTGGTCCTGGGAAAATCATTCCAAAGGAATGAAGTTCTACATATAAAAGACTGCTTGAAAAGTAATGTACGAGGAGTAACAAGCTGAATCTCAAGCGGATATGTATTAACGCGACGTGCACATTAGGGTGACAAGCTAAAAAGTTCTTTTTTTATTTTCTACTCCCGCAAAATATTCAGTCCTATGAAAAAATAAAGCCCCTAAATTTAAAAAAAAAATATTAATATTTAGAAGTCGCATCTATGGATTGAAAATATATTTTTTCTTCTCAATTCTTTTGCCTCTTCAACAGACCCCCCGGTAGACTTCTGATTTGAATTTAAGGATTATGAAGGTGTTTCCTTGTACATTTTTTGATGCTGAATCAGTTCCTGAGGGCCGTTTCCCCCTAAAATCCTTCAGTTTTCCGCAATGCTCATGTTAAGTGCGCGATCCGGTATTCCGTCAGCGCCAGAAGCCTTTTTGGTGTCTAGCTTCATTAAAATATGTTTTATGATACGCTGTTTGAAAACAACATCGAATATCCTTGACTGCCCCATGGAAATAGTTGGTGTTGTTTTTCTTTGGAAATCGACAGTAGAATATAAAGCAAAAGGTCAGCTGACAAGTTTGCTTAGTTTGGCTGATGACTTGAACAATGAGTTTTTATTGCAAAAATTGTATTGTAATATTGGACTCATATTTAAAGGCAAACTGATAAATATCTAAAATAAAAAATATAGACGAACGGGTTCTGTTTCTGTTGTATGTAAATGATATGCCGATATACTCGTATATCGATAGCAATATAAAGGTAAATTTCGACGTTGATGCAATAACCCTGATAGTCATGCTGAATCCACATTTTATAAACTCTAGGGCCGGAATTCGTAGTCAATTTGAAGAAAAAAGTCGAAGAGGGCAAGATTGTAGTGAAGTTGGCAGTACGCGAGTAGACCCTAACAGAGATAGTTCGACGATCTAAAGAGATAGGCGGGAATGAACTGGTACCAGATCGCCCAGAACAGAGAGAAATGGTCAAATATGAGAGGGGTTTATAAAAAATATGTTTTTTGTGATCTAAAATCTCTAAGACCTGAAGTAATATATAATAATATTTCATTTTGTTCGAGAGTTACCGTGGAACAGACCGAGACAGAGCGACGGAAACGAGTGACTATCTTTCTCGTGATCTAGGAACCCTAAAACGTGAAGAAAAGCAAAAATCCTGGGATGTGATTTTTTCACGAATTCAATATAAGCCTTTAGAAAGGAAAGTAAAAATCATGAACTCCAAATAAATTAAAGCAAATATGTAGTAGAGATAGAGAAAAAGTACAAGTTATTGGAGTGAACTTGTACAAAAGTTGGAGTACATATTGTAGTACAAGTTTGCCTACAACTTGTATTCAATTACCGGTAGTAGATTTCGATCAACTTGTATCCAAATGTCGCTCACCAAAAACTTACCGTAAACTTGGCGTCAAATTGACTTCAAACTACAGATGACCAAGTTTTTGTAGTGCGACACTGGCTATCAGGGAATGGTGGTGTCCGATACACAGAAAGCAAGTTAATATTTAATACTGAAAAATTTGCCTGTATGAAATTTTGTAGTTTAAACTGCAAGGAATATGTTTTCAAAAACATTTATATTATGTATTTTTTTTGATAATAAATGAAACAGTGTACATGAATGCACCGGCACACAATGAGGCGAATGCGTTATTTTTCGGTCATTTCCTTATAACTTCCACATTTGTTATTGGAATGACTTCAAACTTAATACACATAATGTACGATTAATATATGTTCAGTATATGAAATAAAAATCATACTATATACTGTTATCGCGTGCGCGCTAAAACGTAAAAATTTTGAATTGTTGTGGCTGTTACTTGATGGAAATTCATAACGAATGTAATGAAAGACTAATATTGTCAAATTTCCACTTTATTTAGTTTCACTGAAACTGTATGACGCGTTTCGCTATACTATAGCTTCTTCTGATACAAAATGATATTTGAGTATAAGTGTTGTTACATTTATATAAATACCCTAAGGTACCTGGGTAATAAAATTAATACTATATGCTAATGAATATAGCTGGGAAATCCATTCTGAATATTAATTGTATAAATTGAGTAAGGGGGAGTTACCATGGGCCAGACAGGTATCTTTTTGTTCGTTTAAGATGATGTCTGAATTTTTAGTTCTATTTATTTCTAAATTTTCTAATAGGTTTAATTTTACACCTTTGTTTTGTATGTGTAGAATTTTAAATTTATCGTCAAAAAGATGATTTGATTCGGTTAAATGATTACTGTACACTGAGTCAGTTTTGTTTTTTAAATAGCTTCTTTTATGTTCTAAAATCCGAGTTTCGAATGAGCGACCTGTCTGACCTATGTAACTTTTATGACAAGAACCACAATTTAACTGATACACTCCAGATTTTTTTGTTCTATTTTGTTTTCCCTTTGCGTTTTTAATGAATTTTCCTAACGAGTTATTTGTTCTAAAAGCTAAGTTAATATTATATTTGTTTAAGTGGTTTTTAATTTTCTCTGACGTGTTACCAAAATATGTTAAAACATTACATTTTTTCCCTGTGTTTTCTTTCTTGGGGTATACTAAAGAAATAGCTTTATTTTTTAATTTTTTGTTTAGAATTGAATCTATGGTGTCAGGAGAATATCCGTTGTTAACAGCAATTTGTTTTATTAGATTGAATTCTTTATTAAAATCATCTACGGATAAGAGGACACTTACAAGTCTATGCAACATACTGTGGTAAGCTGCCAATTTGTGTTGTAGGGGGTGAGCTGATTTTATGTTTATTGTAGTATCTGTATGTGAGGGTTTGTGAAATATAGAGAATTTGTGTTTGTTGTAATATCTGGTTATCGTTAAGTCAAGAAAATTAATTTTATTGTCGACTTCTAGTTCCATAGTGAATTTAATATTTTTATGTATTGAGCTTATATAGTTAAAAACATTGTCAAGTTGACGCTCTGTACCATTAAAAACAAGCAAAGGTGTCATCTACATATCGGTACCAATACAAAAATGATTTGCTAAATTCTTGTCGATGTATTTGTTTTTCTAGGTTATCCATGAATATTTCTGCTAAAAGAGGGCTAAGTGGACTACCCATTATGAGACCCTCAGAACTATTATAAAACGTATTATTAAAGTAAAAATAATTTTGATTGAGGCTCGTGTTTAATAAATTTAGTATGTCTTGTTGTATAACGATATTAACTTTATTTTTGATTAGAAATGTTTTTATGATTTTTACTGTTTCATCCGGGGGATGCTAGGGAAAAGGTTTTGGACGTCAAATGATACTAGTTTTGAATTATCTGGTAGAAAGACGTTGGAAATTTTTTTCCGTCAATTCTAACGAATTTTTTATTGTGTAAGTTGGGGTGAAGTTAATGTTCGTTTTAATGATATCTATGAGAAATTTTGAGAGTTTGTAAACTGGAGCCGATATGTAGGAGGATACAGGTCTAATAGGATGATTTTCTTTATGTAATTTGACTAATGAATAAAGTAGCATATAGTATTAATTTTATTACCTATCTACCTTAGGGTATTTATATAAATGTAACAACACTAATACACAAATATTATTTTGTATCAGAAGAAGCTATAGTACAGCAAAACGCGTCATACAGTTTCAGTGAAACTAAATAAAGTGGAAATTTGACAATATTAGTCTGTTATTACAAATGTAAAGATGATTATTTCAAAATACTAGACAACAAATTGAAAAATTTTTCGATTAAATGAGTGCGAATAGTCATTTTTAATGTATTTTTGCCTGCTGAACACGAATCCGTTGGCCAAATTTGGCTACCGCGTCGTAATTTTGAGAAAAATGACGGAAATTTGCAAAAAACGACGGTTTCAAGGATTTTCATGACATAACCCAGGCACAAATATTTTTCTCATAAATTTCGTTAATACTACGCGTAAGTATCAACATTTAGCTTTAAAATGCCTTTTGCCGATGCATCGTTTATAATCTGCTGAGTAGTTTTGATTCTGTGAATAATTATCTTTACATAAATTATCTTTACGCTTTATCGTGCTCGTGATAATAAATTGTATGATTTTGATTTCATATTTCTGAAAATATATAAATCGTACATTATGTATATTAAATTGAAGTCATTCCATTGACAAATGTCGAAGATATGAGCAAATGACCGAAAAAAATGTCGCATTTGTCTCACTATGGCGCGCGATGTAAGCAAACACTCGCATTGAGACCGAAATTTCAAAGTAGTCAAGCCGCGCTGCCGAAAAGAGGCAACAAGAGTTTAATTGCCCTTTTTTTAGAAGTGTATACTTCATAAGAAATGAGGAGTATATCGTCATTTTTTCATTTCACTGGAATATTGCCCGAGAGAATGGCTGAGTGGAGAAGAAGTTAGATCAAGTCGGGGAAACTTTAATGTCCATTTTTTTTACCAAAGGGGGACGAAGGGTGATAAAAATAGGATATCTCCCGAAACTAGAGACTTTGCCCTATCAGATGGTGAAAGCACCATCTCATTCCACCTCATTCCAAAAACTTTATACATCTTTGAATATTGAAGTAAGAATAATTTTTTGTGTCGAATATGTCAAATGTTTATTAATATATCGTAGCACTCTAATGACGTTACACTAAGATTAATTTGTTGTTTGGAACCTAATAAACAAGTTCTAGTAAACGTTTAACTCATATTCATAATTATGTTGTCCACAGAGAATTTAGAATGTAATTTCTCGAATTACAGAAATTCCAACATTGACGAAAATGTCACACTTCAATGGATAATTTTAAGGAAGGCAGAAGGAATAAATTAGTTATAAACATATTTATGTATGGTTGATGATATATATTAAAGGAAAAAAATCGTCAATATTCGAAAAATACATCTTTAATTTTTTCATCCAATATCCG
Organism: Pachyrhynchus sulphureomaculatus; assembly: GCA_019049505.1. Lineage (NCBI taxonomy): Eukaryota > Metazoa > Arthropoda > Insecta > Coleoptera > Curculionidae > Pachyrhynchus > Pachyrhynchus sulphureomaculatus. The sequence continues at coordinate 261,292,326 of CM032446.1, read as the reverse complement.
ATTTTTTACGCCGTCGCCCCAATGTGCGGCGTTCAGGAATACCGGTTTGTTAACTATTTTATAAAGATGTCGATTGAAATACGGCATCAAACAAGTCTAATGAAATTTGTTTCTTCAGTGCACCTACCTGACTGCGTCTTTTACAATCAGCTCTGAAGAGACCCTCAATATAACTATCCCATATTTTTAACGTATAAACAAAAAAGATAGTATCGCTTTCAGAGCATGAAAGACGCCACAAAGTTGTAAAATTCCTTTTTATTTGTTGATAAACGTAGAACCACATAGTACACTTTAATATACATAAGTTTTATTAGAGTTTTAGATATGATATTAGAGAAATTATAATTTGTTATGTTCTAAATAAAATCCCATCTGGTATGAGGATCAATTTTAATTATAAAAATTGGGTAATCAAAAATATACCATCTAATTATTGATTTTTATGTTGTGAATGTTGTGTAAAATAAATATAATATAGAGATTAAATAAAAACATTGTAAATTATTCAGAGTTTATTTTACCCTATTCTTAACTAATTTTTTCCAATTTCCCGAAAACTTTACAACTAACAGGCTATAGACTCTGATGCAACGGTGTTTTTTTTAAAGCTATCTATCTAGCTATGAGATTGAGTGCTGTTCAGCCTTGTATTCCCCACAGCAAGTTGCGCATCAGAAACATGGGGCATTAACATAAACAAGCTAACAACAGAAAAATCGATGCATTTGAGGTGTGGGCATATCGAAGAATCCTCAGAGCGCCTTATATCGAATACCGATCTAAAACTACATTCATCTATAATTTATATAAAATGCAACGTCTCTCTGTCTGTCCGTTAGTGCGCTTATCACTGGAGAACCACTTATCCGATTTACGTACTTTTTTTTTTAAAACATACATATGTTCTCTGGCCAGGTTATAGGCTATATTTTATTACGATAGGTAGCATAAGGGATAAGCAGTGACGATAATAGGGAATGAAGTCGGAAAAAAGTTTGCCGCTAGCGCGTTCCCTTGCAATTACAGCCTAAACCATTAAATATGGAACAATATTATGTAGCAGAGAATATCTATAATCTATAATATATATAAAATGCAATGTCTCTCTGTCTGTCTGTCTGTCCATTAGTGCGTTTATCACGCGAGAACCACTTATCCGAGTTACGTGTCTTTTTTTAAATTCATACATATATTCTTTCGCCAGGTTATATAATAATAATAATCTATATTTATAATATATATAAAATGCAACGTCTCTCTGTCTGTATCTCTGTCCGTTAGTGCGCTTATCCCTCGAGAACCACTAATCCGATTTACGTGATTTTTTTAAATTCATAGTTTGTGTGTGTTCTCTGACCAGGTTATAGATATATATTTTATTACATCTATAATATGTATAAAATGCAACGTATCTCTGTCTGTCTGTCCGTTAGTGCGCTTATCACTGGAGAATCACTTATCCGATTTATGTACTTTTTTTTAAAAAAATATATATGTTCTTTGGCCAGGTTATCTAACATATAATCTCTATTCACAGATTTTGTTTTAGATAACTAAAACAAAATTTAATGAATAAACTACTAAAATTTATTCGATCCACAATTAGGCCAGAAGAACTCCCCTCATCACTTTCTTTTATCGTAATAACCCCCTGCTAGCGGCAAAAGGCGGCTTTATCAAAGGAATGCGCGGTACTTGTCAAAAAAAAGCCGCATTTTTGATTCCCGCCGATTTTTCTAGAAACTTCAGGCGGCGTGTTTGGCGGGAACATTCGAGACTTCGTTCGCGCCGATATAAATGTTGCGCCTGCAGGAATGGGAGTCAGTCTGAGTTGTAACTTGAAGGCGATACATCGATACAAAGTTTATTAATAAATAGTCCAAAATGAGGGCGGCGAAGAAAAGTAAAACTTATTTTAATAACGATTGGGAGGAAGAATTTTTTCTTTTGTATGGTAAAGGATAAGTGCATTTGTCTCATTTGCCGTGCGTCAGTTGCAATACCTAAGCGTGGGAACTTAGAGAGGCATCATAAAACGGTTCATAAAAACTATGAAAAGGATTTTCCGTCACAGAGTGAATTAAGAAAACGAAAAGTACGTGATTTGATAACTTGTTTTGAAAAAAAAAAACAAACCATGTTCACAAGACCAACCAAAGAACCAAAAGCTGCAACGATCGCATCATTTAAAATATCTCATATATTGGCGAAACACAAGAAACCATTTGATGATGGATTGGTTGTGAAGGAAGAAGATGTACCTCAGAGCAAGACGACCGCTTCATTGGCAACACAACTCTAAGAAATCGTCACTTGACCGGCGTCGAGGTCCAGCAGGAGCTCCGACAAGTTCAAGGTAAGGCTGTTGGGCATTGAACAGTCAAAAGAAGACTTAAAGAAGCTAACCTAACTCCTAAGAGACCAGTTAACTGACCCAAATTGATAGCAGCTCATCAACAAGCGCGACTTAGATTTTCCCGAGAACATGTCGACTGGACCTTAGAGCAATGGCGTTTCGGTTTATTTTCCGACAAGTCCCGAACGTGCCTACATGGCAATGGTGGAAGAAGACGAGTCTATAGGAAGCCTGGGGAGCACTGTGCGCAGTGATGCATTACTGAAACGGTCGCCTGCCTACTAAGAAGGTTCTGTTATGATGTAAGGAGGAATCTCACTGGATGCGAAAACCGATTTGGTTTTCGTGACTGTTTTAGACTCGTAGCGGTGGATTAACTGCTCACCAGTACATCGAGGAGATCCTGCAGGGACACGTCATTCCTTACGTTGCCGATAGCTTCGTGAACGAAAATGCGAGCCCACGTGATGCTACGTTGGTGCAGCAATACCTGGCGGAATTAGGAATACCCATGTTAGACTGGCTAGCGTACAGTCCTTACCTCAATACAATTGAGCACATGAGGGATGAGCTCAAAAGTAGGGTTCAAGCCAAAAACCCAACCCCTGCATCGCTGAGGGACTTCAAAGTTCCGATGGCGGAAGAGTAGAGAAGAATTCCACAGACAGTGGTGAAAAAGATCCCCGCTCCAAAAAAAACCGGTTGGAAGAAGTGATAAGGACTAGGAGGGTAATACAAAATATTGATTTTAGTTTTTATTTTAATTGTTAAACTTAAAATTTGTTCAATTTTTTCTTTCTTTTACCCCTACTTTCAATCCTTGTATCCACTTTCAATCATTTTAATCAGTAAAAAGCATGAGGTATGCTATTGGAATTTGGTATCATTAGAAAGATAATAGAATGGGCTTTCAAATGATACTAAAATCCGTAAAAATATATGACCACTAAATTCTGGGATCAATGTTAAATGAAGCCAAATACAGTAGAACTCCGGTTATCCGAGGTAACGTGGGGGCACCCTTCTCGGATAACTGAAAACTGAGATAATCCGAATTTGTTTTTTATTCATTCAAAAAATAAACACTAATACTTTAAACCGATGTATTAACGTTTTTAACATATAAATAGGTACATACATTTTAAAACAGTGAAATAGGTAACTATGCGCTTCTGTTTCATATTGCATCTTCTTTTTCTCGCTAGAATGTTTCTCCATCTATTAAGAAGAAGCAAATCCGCTGGGGTTGCCTCTGGTTGTTGTTCGATATACCTCAAAGCTTTTCCAAAGAAGCAACACTTCTTGATGAGAGATCTTAGTGGGAGACTGTTCATCCACCGCCGCTTCGTCATCGTCATCTGATTTTTCGGTTTCCTGAAAGGCATTCGTTATTTCTTCAATACTCATTTCTTCTTCTAAATCATCTGCTGTAATCCATTCAACAACATCTTCTCTTGTCACAGTTTCGCAACCTTTTAATTTTTGCATTAATTCAAATAAACTTTTTTCTTTTTCTTCTATCTCGCTCTCAAAATTTGAATTTCAAAGCTAATTCATTTAATGGAGTATCATCTTCACTGTCATTATAGTCCTCAAAATCAATAACTTTTGACCAAGATTTTTGAATAGTGATAGTACGCACACGCTTGACTTATCCAGTAAATAACATTTTTCAATGTAACCTTCCTCATCCCATTGATAATATCCTCCTTTTCGGTGTATTCTAACAAATGTTCAAGATAATAAACGCCTATAATTTTTTTTAATGTTTTCGAGGATGCCTTGATCCATTGGTTGCATTATGCTGGTTACATTTGGAGGAAAAAAATTTACAACAATTTCGCTCACATGAAGTCCTTCTCCAGGGTGAGAGGGGGCATTATCCATTAACAAAATTGCTTTAATAGGAAGACGGTTTCTGTTCAAAAATTTAGTCACAGATGGCACGAACTCTTCTTCAAACCAGTCAGTAAATAAGGTCGCATCCATCCATGCGCTCTTCTGACTTTTGTAATAGACTGGTAGTGCTTTGGATGAGATACCTTTTAAAGCTCTTGGACGTGCAGACTTGCCAATCACCATCAGTGGGATTTTGTGCTTGCCAGATGCATTAGAACATACCATTATAGTTAATCTTTCCTTACTTCGTTTGTGCCCAGGGGCTGATTTTTCCTATCGAGATGCCTATGTTTTTGATGGAAGCATTTTATGATTTGGACCAGATTTGTCACAGTTGTAAATTTGATCACATGTGTATCCACAATCTTCGATTTGCTTTTTAAAGCTGCTTAAACTTCTCAGTTGATGACACATCAGCAGAAAGTTTTTCACCACATACAGTCAGTTGTCGTACACCGTACCGTTTTTTCCAGCGGTCAAGCCATCCAGAAATGGCGGTAAACTGATCTATCTCTGAGAATTTCTTACTAATCATTATTGCTTTCTGTTGTAAAATTGGACCTGACAGAGGCACACCTTTTGATCTCTGTTGGTTAAACCATATGAATAAAGCTTCGTTAACCTTTTCATAGTCGCCGGTTTTCATTGATTTTCTTCCTGAGGACGAGGAGGCTTGATTTATACACCACCCTTCTATTTTTGTGCGGTTTCTTTTCCAATCTCCAACTGTTACCTCACCTACTCTATCATCTCGTGCAACAACTTTAATTGTCTCTCCCGCTTCAATTCTTCTGATGGCTTTTAATTTTTCTTCAATAGGAACGACGATTCTTTTACGCTTGTTTTGCTCCATTATAATACGACAAACAAAAATTCAAACAAAGCAGTTCGTATTAATTACACTTAACCACCAGAACTCAAACCAAATAAATTATGTGAGTATACTAGTATTCTCCGTAGTAAACGTTATAACGCACTGCATTCACGCAAATTTATATGCTGAAAGAGTCCAAAAACATAAATAGGGGAACCCTTCACACGGGCCAGGGGAATTCCCCGAAGGCCCCGACAATTTTAAATGGAAATATGTACATACATATTTTAGAAGCTAGGTTAATACGCAGCATAGACGCGCGTACCTTGGATAATCAGGTTCTTAGATTGGCTCGGTTAATCCGGTGCTCGGATAATCGCGACTCGGTTAATCGGGATTCTACTGTAGTTTGAATCGATTTTCTTGCTCACTATATAACTCTTATTTGACAACCTCTTGCTTGATTTTTTTAATAACATAATTATTCTGTCAGTGACATTTTGAACTGGGGAGATTTACATTTTTAAAAAAAAATTGATAACTACAAACTTATTGAGAAATGAAAATTAATTACAACTGGAGCATTGCTCTGTGTTCAACTATATAACTAACTATAAAAAATACATTTTTAGAATTTATAACCTCCATCTTATCTCATTGTAATCAATACGGCTGAGAAAAGCAGTCTTGGGTATTTTTGTTTCGTCATTGGTATATGGAGATTGCACAATATTGTGAGAACTGCTGATAAAGTAGTTCGGGTCGTTCCTGTCTTCTTTGTGTCGTGGTTCCATAACTTGTTACAAGATTATGGTGAATTTGTATGTAAAGGTAAATTGATAATACTCAGTATATATCACACCACACTTTATTTTTGCACTCTACGCGCGTTTCGCTAACCATGTTAGCTTCATCAGGAGCGATGATTGACTAAAGCTAAACTACAAATCTACCTATTTATACTTAGCCTAATCCTTGAATTACTCAAGCGGAACTAATGACATAGGCAAAGCCATCAGTTCCGGTCAAGTAACCAGTAGAGGGGACTATAAGGAATAGGACCTCTGTCTTTATTTAAACTACTTTTACATTTTATGATTTCCATACTTTCGTATGCGTTCAACAATCTCCTATCAGATACATCCTTTATTAATCTTAGATTATCTAATGTTACAGTATGATTAGCTTCAAGGGCATGTTCGGCAATGCTAGACTTTTCTGTTCTATTGTATTTTAAGTATGCTAAGTGTTCTTTAAATCTTGTTTTAATTGACCTTTTAGTTTGCCCAACATACTTTTTGTCACAATCATTACAACTAATTTCATAAATTCCACTTTTCTCACAATTAGGAATCTTATCTTTGGGATTTCCTAAGATATTCCTCAGATTGTCTGATGACTTATAGACTAAAGTGAGGCCTACCTTATTAAATACCTTATTGAGTCCCTTGTTATATTTCGGATTATATGGTATGGAGACATACTTGGTAAAACTTTAATAAAGAAAGGAATCGTATTAGAAATATAACTAGAGTTAATGGTTATGACGATGACTTAGTAAATAAGCTAATAAATAGACATAAGTTTAGGTTTAATATTCAGAATTCCATCTTTTTTACACGCGAAGAAAATAACACCAAGTATGTCTCCATACTATATAATCCAAAATATAGCAAGGGACTCAATAAGGTATTTAATAAGGTAGGCCTCACTTTAGTCTATAAGTCATCAGACAATCTGAGGAATATCTTAGGAAATCCCAAAGATAAGATTCCTAATTGTGAGAAAAGTGGAATTTATGAAATCAGTTGTAATGATTGTGACAAGAAGTATGTTGGGCAAACTAAAAGGTCGATTAAAACACGTTTTAAAGAACATTTAGCACACTTAAAATATAGTAGAACAGAAAATTCTAGCATTGCCGAACATGCCCTTGAAGCTGGTCATACGGTAACATTAGATAATCTAAGATTGATAAAAAATGTATCTGATAAGAGATTGTTGAACGCATACGAAAGTATGGAAATCATAAAATGTAAAAGTAGTTTAAATAAAGACAGAGGGACTATTCCTTATAGTCCCCTCTACTGGTTACTTGACCGGAACTGACTGCCTTGCCTATATCATTAGTTCCGCTTGAGTAATTCAAGAGTTAGGCTAAGTATAAATAGGGTAGATTCGTAGTTTAGCTTTAGTCAATCATCGCTCCTGATGAAGCTAACATGGTTAGCGAAACGCGCGTCGAGTGCAAAAATAAAGTGTTTGGTGTAGTGGTGATATATACTGAGTAGTATCATTGTGCCAAAGATTCCACATTACCAACTTAGTAAATTGATAAAATCAAAACTTTTAAGATAAAAGTCTTCTTGGATAATTTATGAAATTTGCGGATATTTGATGGAAATCCATTCTAAATTAATAGAAATCATTCAAAGTTTTTGTTAAGACTGCCACTTTATTTGAATTATTACGATAGTTTCGACAACACAGTGTCGTCTTCAGATGTCTTAGAACTACTGGGTAGTTGTTGTCATTTGAAGAACAGTGCTATGAAAATGACCGTCATATTACTTAAAATAAAGCAAAAATCTTTACAATTTGAATTGTTGTGGCTGTTACTTGATGGAAATTCATAACGAATGTAATGAAAGACTGATTTTGTCAAATTTCCACTTTATTTAGTTTCACTGAAACTGTATGACGCGTTTCGCTATACTATAGCTTCTTCTGATACAAAATGATATTTGAATATTAGTATTGTTACATTTATACAAATACCCTAAGGTAGATAGGTAATAAAATTAATACTAATGCTAATGAATATTGCTGGGAAAATTCATTCTGAATATTAATTGTATAAATTGAGTAAAGGGGGAGTTACCATGGGCCAGACAGGTATCTTTTTGTTCGTTTAAGATGATGTCTGAATTTTTAATTCTATTTATTTCTAAATTTTCTAATAGGTTTAATTTTACGCCTTTGTTTTGTATATGTAGAATTTTAAATTTATCGTCAAAAAGATGATTTGATTCTGTTAAATGATTACTGTACGCCGAGTCTGTTTTGTTTTTTAAATAGCTTCTTTTATGTTCTGAAATCCGAGTTTCGAATGAGCGACCTGTCTGACAAGAACCACAATTCAACTGATACACTCCAGATTTTTTTGATCTATTTTGTTTTTCTTTTGCGTTTTTAATGAATTTTCCTAACGAGTTGTTTATTTTAAAAGCTATGTTATTATATTTGTTTAAGTAGTTTTCAATTTTCTCTGACGTGTTACCAAAATAGGTTGAAACATTATATTTTTTCCCTGCGTTTTCTTTCGTGGGGTATACTAAAGAAATACACTCCTGGACAAAATTAACGCAACAATATATTAAATCATACAAATCTCTATAATGAATTAATTTTAATAATTTTTTATGAACATTGGTTACACTAAAAGTTAGAAAAAACTTATTCGGATACTTTAAAAGTGAATTAGCTACCAAATTTCTCTATAAGATTCGAATTAAAATTATTCTTAAGACCTAATAACAAAATCGTTGAAATTATGTAATAATGAAAAAAATAAACTGGGACACTAGTAGCAAAATTAATGGTGTAACTGGGACACTAGTAGCGTGTGTTGCCTCCTCTACTTCGGAAGACAGCGTTTATGCGCCTAGGCATGCTTTTAATTAAATTGTGGATAAAATCTTGAGGAATTTGCTCCCATTCTGTGATAACTGCATTTTCAAGTTCCCTCAGGTTTCTAGGTGCAGGTATATGACGTTTCACATTTTTCTTAAGGTGATCCCATACATGTTCTATCAGATCCAGATCCGGGCTTTTTGGTGGCCATTGCATAATCGGTATATCAACTTGATTAAGATAATCGAGTACCTCCCTAGCCACGTGAGGTCGAGCGTTGTCTTGCATAAACAGGAAATTGGGCCCCACAAAATGACCGAAAGGCATCACATGTTCTATTACAATATTCTCAAGATAGTAGTCAGCATTCATGGATCTCGTACGGACAGAAACTAACTCTGTGCGAGCATCAAAGCAGATGCCACCCCAGAACATAACAGAGCCACCGCCGAATGAAATCCTTGCAGAGATATTGCAAGGAACAAACCTCTCTCCTGGTCTTCGCCATACTCGCTTACGACCATCTGGATGTTTTAGACTAACCCTAGTTTCATCTGTGAAGAAAACTTGTTTCCAATCATCCACAGACCAGTTTTCGTGATTTCGAGCAAAACGTAACCTGGCAACTCTGTTCTCTCTAGTAAGCAAGGGCGCAGTGGCTGGTCTCCTACTGTTTAATCCAGCTTCATTTAACCGTCTTCTAACTGTTTTAGAAGAAATTGTGACATTGCGAACAGCTTCGAGTTCGTTTCTTATTATAGAACTAGTGACAGTCCTGTTTCTTAAAGCATATTGTCTTATAAAACGTTCATCTAGGTCGCTAGGGCATCGTTTTCGCCCTTGCCCTAGCCTTCTAAAATAAGTTCCTACTTCATTCAAGCGTCTTACCATACGACTTATTGTGGATCGATGTTTGCCTAACAAATTGGCAACAGAACTTTGACAATATCCCTCGTCCAATAAAACTGAGGCTCGCACTACTTCGTGTTCAGTTAAATTCCTTGTTCGATTCATTTTTCTAATTCTTCAGGGTCAAAAATAAAACAGTCTACCACAAAGACGCATTACTTTGAAAAAGGGAACAATTTATAAGCTTACTTTTAAAAAAAATCTATCGCATTATTACAGAAAATTGTTTATCTTCTAAAAAATTCTTTAAAACTGTAAATCTAAACGAATTGTTTTGATTTCTGTCATGAACAACGAAACAAAATATGCATCGCCTACTATTCAAATACTCGATAAACTTTAAAACTGACATAAGAAAAAGATAAACTAATTTTCAGATTGTTGCGTTAATTTTGTCCAGGAGTGTAGCTTTATTTTTTTTTTTTAAATTTTTTGTTTAGAATTGAGTCTATGGTGTCAGAAGAATATCCGTTGTTAACAGCAATTTGTTTTATTAGATTTAATTCTTTATTAAAATCATATACAGTAATACCCCGCTTTACGCGAGGGATACGTTCCGAAAAAAAATCGCGTTAACTGAAATTCGCGTATATCGAGGTTTATGATTAAACATAGTCAAAATTTAATACAAAAAAATACAAATCATTTTAATCAATCACTTTAATTCTAAGAACACTTTATGCAATACATACTCTTATTTTTTACGGAAAATACATCTATTGTCTTTTGGGTAACGTTTTGTTTACGTTCTTGTAAAATACGTTCATAACACCCAACACTGTTTTTAATTGTTTGACACACGGTCAAGACACGGTCATCATTATTGTCTATACTCTGCAATATGTCCAAACCTGAATAAATTTTTGAAAGTGCATTTTGTATTTCCCCTGAAGATAAAACTTTCTCTTCTACTTGTTCTTTCCTCATCGTAGATAGGATTATTCTGTAACTCGATCAGATCTTCATTGCTAATAGGATCGTCGTGCGTTGCTACAAGTTCTACGAGATCTTCTACCGTGACATCTTCAAGTTCAGACCCCTCAATCATTGCAGCAATGTCTTCAAGCACTTGTCTCTGCATCTGGACAATTCTTCTAGGTGCTTCCACTACATCTGGCCAAAGATTACGCCACACCCCATTCATACAACTCATTTTAACTTCCTTCCAAGCCTCTTCTATGTTGTGAATAGACTTCATAATGTTGTATGACTTCCACCACTCTCGCATAGACTGTCTTCCTTCCCCGTCAGTTTCATGAATTGGTTGGCTAAAAGTGCGGCGATGGTAATAAGCTTTGAAGTTTGCTATTGCTCCCTGGTCCATAGGTTGTAATATTGACGTAGTGTTTGGTGGAAGGAACTTTACGTACACTTTTAAGTCTCTGGGCGTATCAAGTGAGGTTGGATGTCCTGGGGCATTGTCTAAGAGTAATATAACTTTAGGTTCAAGCCCATTTCTGTCACAGTATGATTTGACTGATGGGCAAAAACTATTAGAATACCATTCTTGAAAAATTTCCCGTGTAACCCACGCCTTTCTGTTTGATCGCCACACAACTGGTAGACTTGTCTTGTCTGTGCCTCGCATTGCACGGGGTGTTTCTGAATGGTACACTAGTAAAGGTTTCAGTTTGAAATCACCAGTGGCATTACCACCCAGCAGAAGTGTTAGTCGATCTTTCGCAGCTTTGAAACCACTGGCTTGACGTTCTTCCTTAGAAATGAATGTTCGAGATGGCATTTTTTTCCAGTAAAGTGCGGTCTCATCAACATTGAAGATGAGACAAGCAGGAATTTTCTCTCGTCTAACGAAGTCTTGAAACTTGTCTGGAAACTCAGCTGCAGCTTGAATGTCCGCGCTGGCCGCCTCGCCTGTTATGTGGATATTGTGAAGATTAGAACGCTGCTTGAACCGATGGAACCAGCCTCTGCTGGCAGCAAAAGTCGGAGTGGCACTCCCTTCTCCTTCTTTTGTTTTCAGCATCTCATACAAAGATTTTGCTTTTGTGCATATGAGATCTTGACTTAGTGGTGTGTTCTTCTTATTCAAATCTTCGATCCAGACTGACAGTAATTTCTCCATTCTTTCTAAGATAGATGATCTCGAACGAGAAAGTTTTGTTGCACTTATAGGTGTTGAACCTTCGCTGGAGATTTTAATTTTTTCCCGATTTTTATAAATCGTTCTCACAGTCGATTCTGAGAGTCCAAAATCTCTCCCAACAATTGTTGCTTTGCCTCCATTTTCCATTCTTCTTAACACTTTCATCTTCAATTCCAAAGTGACGCTTTTACGCTCTTTTTTCTTTACAGGCGGCATTTTTAACGTAGGGTTAAATTATGTATGTATGTATCTCCAATAAATATTAAAACAAAACTGCCAGCCGACCGAACTAACATTACGGAACAAATGAACACACGAAACGAACGAGGAAATCCCCATAGAACAAAGTCGAAGGACAGGGAATTCCCAATTCTTCAAAGAGAATATTCAGAGAAAGCGGGGATCCCCCGCGACCATAGAGAAGTTAATGACTACATGAGCGCGAAATTTGAAATTCGCGTTATAGTGAAACCGCGCATAACGGGGTCGCGCTAAGCGGGGTATTACTGTACAGATAAGAGGACACTTACAAGTCTATGCAACATTAATATTCAAATATCATTTTGTATCAGACGAAACTATAGTATAGCGAAACGCGTCATACGGTTTCAGTGAAACTAAATAAAGTGGAAACTTGAAAAAATCAGTCTTTCATTACATACAAAAACTTTGTTTCATTTCCATTAGGTTCTTTTTATTTACAACTAAGATTTCAACCAAGGAGAATAATTTTTTTTAGCTAGGGTTTAGGTGGGGCACAAAATAAAACGTAAATCAACTTATGGTAATATTTTATTTATTTTATATTTGAAAACTATAAATCAAAAACATAAGAAATAAACCAATTAAATCTAAGTAATCCAATCGGCGATTGAAATAAATACACGTATATAAAACCGCTGCTTCCCTTTTTTTTCTTCACCCCCTGAAGTACAAACTGTGGAAGGAAAATTGAAATCAGAAGACAAATAAAATTCGAGCAGTTACAACATAAAATTACCATATACATATTGATGTCTATAATGGGCAACATTTTTTCTAAAAATTAATGACTGAAAATACATAATAGGCTCCAAAAATGTCTGGCCTAAGTGTATTTAAAGGGTTAATAGAATCAAAGTCTTCCTCGCTGTTTTAACGAGTTTAATACCTGGAAAATTATTAATAAACATAGAGGCGGCTTTGCTATCGAACCGGTTTCTTCTTACACTCTTGACGCCGGTCAAATTAATGATTACTACTGTAATATTGCACATAACTCAGTGTCTGATACCTTTTTCTTGTCCCCATCTTCCACCATTGAAATAAGTGAAGTGTGTGGGAAATGAGAAATAAGAATTCTTTTGGCTGGGACGGTCTCTCCGAGGGTCCTCCTGGCAATGCCGCAGAGAGCCGTAGGGGCACTGGCAGATGCAATTAACGGCTTGTTTTCCAGTGGTACTTTTCCGGCATGTTTGAAGAGGGTTCTGATTGTGCCACTGCATAAAGGTGGAGATTGTAATATCCCTTCGAATTTTAGACCCATTTCTTTACTCCCGACATTGGCGAAAGTGGTGGAGAGGTTGGTCGCGAAGAGAATGGTCGATTTTTTGAACAAACATGACCTTCTTAGTGCTGCGCAATTCGGATTCCGAGCCTCGAGGAGCACGAACGATGCAATTTTTAATCTGCTTGAACGACTTTATCGAATTGAATTCTGGTAAAACATACTGCGGCGGTGTTTTGTGATTTGACAAAAAAGCTTTCGATTGTGTTGATCATGGGATCTTGCTGTCAAAGCTGGACATTTATGGGTTCAGGGGGTTAGCGTGGGATCGGTTTCGGTCGTATTTGTCGGGCCGAGTCCAGGGAGTGATTTTTAAGGGTCAGTGCTCGGAGGGGGTTGGGATCAGTGTGGATATCCCTCAAGGCTCTGTACTTGGACCACTATTGTTTTTGATCTATGTTAAACGACCTGCCCCGTTTGACAGTGGCTGGCAGATTTACCATCTTGCCGATGACACCACAATTTTTGTGGCACAATAAGGATGTGGGGAGACTTCGGGCCGACGGTTAGGCAGATTTGTCTAAGATGAAGACTTGGTGCGATGATAACAAACTGTCCTTCAATATAGCCAAGACAAGGATTCTGAGCTTTAGATGCAATATAGAGAATGTTAATATTGAGAATGAGATCATCTCTTCAGCTGATAAGAATTCATTTCTCGGTCTAATAATTGACTCATCGCTGCGGTTTGAAAGATCACATTACAACATCTGCAGCAAAATTTCTTCAGGCTGCTATGCCCTTAGGGTTATTGCAAGTAGCCTAGGGCTGGATGTAGCTAGAACCTCTTATTTTTTCACTAGTTGACGCTCATTTGAGGTATGGGATCTGTTTCTGGGCTTGCTGCTCTCGAGTTCACTTTAGTTCTGTTTCTGTATTGCAAAAGAGAGCTATTAGATATATTTCAGGAGCTGAGTTGCGAGAGTCATGTTGACCATTGTTTCCGAGGTTAGGATTCTGACTCTTTGTGCCCTATTTATCCTGGAAACTGCTATCATGATCTTTAAAAAACATCGTCTTGAGGCAATGCCAGTCAGCCGGCACGGCACTAGGCGAGCGTTCGTCCTGCCATTGCCGGCCCCGAAAAACGGAGCTGATCAAATCTGCCATTGTTTATAATGGCAAAAAATATATGATCATCTGCCTCTCAAATTGAGAGGATTGAATTGCGAGAAAGTCTTTAGACGTAAGACTAGGGCCCTACTTATAAAAAAGGCGTACTATGTACTTGAGGAATTCTACGATGATAGACTGGAATAAGCATATAACAGTAGTTGAGTGGTTGGCATTTGGGTTGACATATGTGTAATTTTTATTTTCTTTTATTTTGTATTTACTGCATTGACTACTAATCTTGTTCTGTTTCCTTATTTTTTTCTTTCTTTGAATTTGTGTTTATTAATATAAATAATAATTTAAGTTAAGCTTGCTTTGTCAACAAATACGTTGTATTTTAGGACAATAAAGCATATTTCTATTCTATTCTATTCTAATACAAGACTATATTGTTGCTTCATTCACATTTCAACACCTTTAAGACAAGTTAGCCCTCCTAGAACTCGGAACTGACTGAGCATAACTGGGGGACCGAATAAACATACTCTGTTCACTGTTATTAATTCAAACTTCCATTGTAGTTCAAGATACAACACTGCTTAGAAGCAGGGGGGAAATTAGCCCAAGAACTTTTTGGACAGACTACTATGTAACACATGGGCTGAAAAGTCCCGGGCCTAACAAAGAAAACACGGTTTTTTTGGTTCAAAATTAGCTTTATTCATCAACGTAATCTCCATCAAGAGCAACGCAATCATTCCAGCGCCGCTCTAACATTTCAATACCACTTTTGTAGAACGATTTATCTTTTGCCTCAAAATAGGCTTCAGTTTCAGCGATAACCTCTTCATTCGTGCGAAATTTCTTACCGGCGAGCATTTTTTTCAGGTCTGCGAACAGCCAGTAGTCGCTGGGAGCCCAATCTGGCGAATACGGTGGATGTGGGAGCAATTCGAAGTTCAATTCATGTAGTTTTGCCATTGTTTTGATTGACTTGTGACACGGTGCGTTGTCTTGATGAAACAAAATTTTTTTCTTTGCCATATGCGGTCGTTTCTTTGCAATTTCGGCCTTCAAACGCTCCAATAACGCTATATAATATTCACTGTTGATGGTATTTTCCTTTCTCAAGATAGTCGATGAATATTACACCACGCACATCCCAAAATACCGAGGCCATAACCTTTCCAGCCGATTGTTGTGCTTTCGGGCGCTTTGGACGAGGTTCACCAGTTGCTGTCCACTCAGATGACGATCGTTTTGATTCCGGAGTGAAGTGGTGGATCCATGTTTCATCCATTGTCACATATCGACGCAAAAATTCCGGTTTGTTACGTTTAAACATGGCCAAACACTGCTCAGAATCATCAACACGTTCTTGTTTTTTGATCAACAGTGAGCAAACGCGGCACCCACTTTGAACAGAGCTTTCTCATAGTCAAATGCTCATGCAATATAAAGCCAACACGTTCTTTTGATATCTTTACGATGTCAGCTAACTCACGCAAAACTTCACTTTTCGATCATTCAAAACGATTTTATGGATTTTTTTGATGTTTTTCTGGTGTTACCGCCTCATTTGGACGTCCACTGCGTTCTGCATCATCGGTGTCTCTACGACCACGTTTGAAGTCAGCAAACCAACGTTTTATTGTTGTTTCTGATGGAGCGGAGTCCCCATAACACTTTTCAAGCCATTGCTTCGCTTGAACGGTATTTTTTCCCATCAAGAAGCAGTGTAAAATTAAAACACGAAATTGTTTTGATCCATTGTTTTGAAAATAACAAAAGTAGCGTCACTCTTAGCACAATAACTCACAAACTAATGAATAGAATATCATGAAATTTTAACAGCTGTCTTTTGAAGGTTAGTATTAACTGAAAAAAAAGGTGACTGCAATAAACTAGCGCCATCTATGTGTTAGGCCCGGGACTTTTCAGCCCATGTGTTACTATAATAAATAAAAATAATTTTGCAAATAAGTTACTGGGCGGACATTCTTGATAATGGGCGGCCAAAATCAGTGAATTTGAGTGAACATCGATAATGTCTGGCTGACTTTCGCGACTCTTATAAAATAAACAAGATATGGTACATATATCTGGCCAGCTCTCCTTACCTGTACACTTCTAACTGTATAAATCATCTTCAGGATCGTCGAAATTGGCTTGATCTCCTGGAGCAACAGGTGGTGGTGCCTGTCCACCCTGAGCCGGTTGGCCTCCACTCGATGGGAACCGGAAGTTGGTGCCAAAACCGCGCGATTGCTGTAACGTCTGAGCGAACATTTCGTATTTGCGGATGTCGTTGTCGGAGACTGAACGTCGGGCGAAACGCATCGCTTCTTCGAAGTGAGCTCGAGTGATTTCTGGTACTGGATCATCTTCATCAAGCTAGAAAGAAATTTTTGTTACTTTATACGAAGAATAACTAGAAAAACTTAATATCTTTTTCGAAATTACAGCAAATAAGGTAACAAATGAGAACACGAGTCTACTTACATCCATGGCGGCAGCCGCTGCGGGATTCGCAGCCCGCTCCCTCTCTCTCCTAATCTCGGCTTCAATAGATTGCCTAATGGCTAACTTGCACGCCCTCTGACAAATTTCCGTTAAATCGGCACCGGAAAATCCGTGTGTAACTTTGGCTATGTAACCGAGGTCTACGTCTTTGGCTATTGGTGATTTTCTCAGGTTCGCTTTGAAGATTTGTTCGCGCGATTTTTCATCGGGCAACGGGATGTAGATCAGTTGGTCAAGACGACCGGGACGTAGAATGGCAGGATCGATGATGTCTGTGGAAAAATTTAAAAAAAAAATCAATATGGCCAAATTATTAGACGCACTGTATTTTTTTTTTAGTAATTTTATGTTTCTTAAGAGTTTTTATGCAATAATGGTATATTTAAAACTACAATATTATTGATTTTTATTTAAAAGAATTGTTGTAGACTACATATTTGTATTTATTTTTAACATATGGCAACACTGTGTTGACAAAGTGATACATGAACGTAAATAAGTACAAACCTGTATCAGTCGCGATCGGAATCGAGTCAGATACGGACGTGTTTCTGTGGCTTTATGGACTGTGATTGTTTGTTTAACAGTTTTATACTACTCAGTTATTAGTTTATTTTGTATGCAGCGTTTTAAAAAAGTAATTGGACTATTTTCATTATGGGTAGAAAAGGCGATCTTTCACCACGTAAAAAAAACTGAAGTGAAGGTCCTTGTGATTGCGAAAACATTTACAAACCGAGAAATATCACAAAGATTGGAGGTTTCTGAAGCTAGTGTACGACGCATAAAAAAGAAAATTGAGTCAGGGAAGGAATTAAGCCCGAAAAGAAAGAAAAGATGCGGTAGAAAACCAATTTTCACTCCACGGTCAGAGAGATGTTTGAAGAAAATTTGTGTAAAAAACAGATTTGCTACCACAAAGGTAATAAAATCACAACTCCAGGATGCTAGCGTAAAAGTTTCTGAGCGCACTGTTCGAAGAAAATTGAAAGAATTAGATTTTAAGGCCTGTCGCCCCGCCAGGAAGCCCAAGTTAACAGCTGCAATGAAAGCAAAGCGCCTGAAGTGGGCCAAACAATGGCAAGACAAAGATGTGGACTTCTGGAGACCGGTAAGATACAGCAATTTAATTAATAATTGATACATTATTATCATTTTCAGTTAAATAAAGCAAATAAACATGGAAGTTTATATATTTTTCCTATTTTTTGACAGGTCTGCTTCAGTGACGAAAACACATTCGAAATTTTGCAGAATAAAGCTCAGTATGTGCGTCGTCGTCATGGAGAAAAAGTTTCATCTTGATTGTGTCGTCCCGACGGTTAAACATCCCACCAAAGTGATGATTTGGTCAGTCATCAGCGGCACTGGCAAGGGCACTGGACGTCTGTACGTCGTCAAAGGAATAATGAGGCAAGATCAGTACAAAGAAGTATTAGAATATCGGTTGATTCCGCAGCTCAGAGAATGGTTTCCAAATGGGGAACCATTCACTTTCATGCAAGATGGAGCTCCCTGCCACACTGCTCGGTCTGTTAAAGCTTTTTTGGCAGAAAAAAATATCCCTCTGTTGGATTGGCCCTGATATGAACCCCATTGAAAATGTGTGGGAGCTGATGAAAAGAGAAGTGGCTAAAGATGTGATTACCAACAAAACCCAGCTCCTAGAAAAGATTATTCATGTGTGGAATCATCATCCTCAAATGCAGGAGACAGTACAATCTTGCATTGATAGCATGCCGCGCATAATTAAAGCTTTGATAGCGGCTAAAGGTGGCTCAACTAAATATTGACTTTTACTAACATTAATTTCACTTTTCTTTAAAACTTAATAAACTTATGCTTTTCTAAATTAATGCTGTTTTATTTATGTCAAATAAATAGGTAATTGATTGGATAGTATAAAAATAAAAAACAAATCAATTTAAAATATAATAAAACGGTACAATATCACTCGGTAATTAATATTTTACATGAAATCTTGCAGTGCGTCTAATAATTTGGCCAGGGACTGTATATGAGTGATGACACTTGGATACCATATGTAAATACATATTATTTACGTAATTTTATAATTACCGGTATGTTCATCTTACCTGGTCTGTTAGTAGCACCGATAATGAACACATTTTTCTTGGCACCCATACCATCCATTTCTGTCAAAATTTGATTGATTACACGATCTGCGGCGCCACCAGCGTCTCCAACGTTGCCACCTCTCGATTTCGCGATCGAATCCAATTCGTCGAAGAATAGTACACACGGGGCCGCTGATCTCGCCTAAAAAATATTAAATTACTATATTTATTGCAGTGGCAAGTCTAGCGTAACACTGTACTAACGAATGCTATATGCTGTAATCAAAAAATGTTCAAGATGTATTTTGTACCTTATCGAAAATATCTCTGACGTTGGCTTCCGATTCACCGAACCACATGGTCAACAACTCAGGTCCTTTGACAGATATAAAGTTGGCCTGACATTCGTTCGCGATAGCTTTGGCTAACAGAGTTTTACCACAACCGGGTGGACCATAAAATAAGACACCTCTTGATGGTTGCATACCTAAAAACCAAAGAATGTAATCACATCTATTTAGGACACTTACGTCTTAGATAGTGTCTTTCCTGTTAGTAGAGCTGTCTTCTACAGGGATCGTAAAAGAGTGTCTACCCACTAGAAGAAAATGCAATCTAGAAATACTCAAGGAAAAGTCACTAAAGAAACAAGGAAACTGAAATAGCTACAGCATGTACTAATGATACAAATTTAGAGAGTAGTTAATAAAGCCAGAGACGTAACAGCACTTGGCAAAAGAAGCACAGGCGTAACCAAATAAATAACAGGCAGATTTGCCTATAAAAATCGAAAAAAAAAACTGTAATATAAGACCTTCTGATAACCTGTCCCAGTTGGATTAGGACAGCAGGTAAGGTGCAGAAGTTCTCAGTAAGTTGCCTCTTGAAAATGAGCAATACGCTTAAAGTGGAGGTACGAATTTAGGAATATCAGGCTTAATGTTTTGGGAACAGAGAACTAGCCCACAGCAATTCTATGAAAGGTTACAATTGAATTTTACGTCTTGATGGTTAGCAACAAATAAATGAATAAATTGAATCATGAACCTAAACTAACCTAAACATGTGTATATGTTTATTATATTTATTAATAGGAAATTTTTAATTTACAAATACACTAATACGGGGCGTTTTTAAATTGGTGCCCTACTCACTATATAAAAAAAAAACCGGTCAAGTGCAAGTTGAACTTGCGCAATTAGTGTTCCGTACGTCGATTGCTTTTAAAATAAAAAATGTTGTAACGGAAGTATAAAATGATCAGTGACTTCACAAAACACACCCCCAAATGAGTTTTTCAAAAAAGTTTTATTTCCAATCTTTACTGAAAATTGATGACCTTGAAATTTGTTTTTTTTATATACCAGATAAATTATTACAGGTAATGCACTCGTGATAATTTTCGTTCAATCTACACCCCGTGGAGAATATTCCAGAATTTTTTCAAATTTTTTTGATAAGTACTTTTCGAGATAAGACGGGTGGACAGCGATTTTTCGCGATTTTCTAAAAATAATACAAAGAAAAGTGCGCGCAAATAATACATTTTATATATATTTTTTACTCGTGTTTTCAGAAGCTTTCATTTGACACCACACTCGATTACCTAGTAAAAAAATTTTTTTTTCACTTCCGATTTCACCCCCCAAAACTAACCCCTTAAGTCAAAATTTAACTTCCAAAACTACATGGCTCTGATGAAGCCATCAATTCCTATATTATTACCAAATTTCAAATTTCTATGACAAATAGTTTTGGAGAAAATCGGGTGTGACAGACGGACAGACAGACACCGAAGTGATCTTATAAGTGTTCCGTACGGAACACTAAAAATATCAAACTCGCCAAATCTAGCCTACATAAGTATTTTTTAATTAAAAAAGCTATTTTAAAAACCCTTAACGATATATAAAAATGTATTTGTTTCGATCCTATTACCACTTTGTTGTAAATTTTTCCGAATAGGCACAGAAAAGAGCTGCAACTCGGCTTAACACAAATCTACTTTTTCTTAATGTCAAAAAAACTCGGCCAGTGGTTTTTTTGAGGTGTAAAGTACTACAAAATGATTTGGTGTCCTTGGCAAAAGTTGTGGAACTATGCCTGGATCACAGACTTTACTATGAGCACACATATCAGCTTTCTAAGACACTTGATAAAAACAATTCGGTGTTACATAGTCTGAGTGAGTGTCTGGTCCTTCAGCAGGCATATTTTTCTCTTCAATCCTCAAACATGACCTTGGATATATTTTACAAGGGCGGGCAAATTTTTTTCTGGCAATAAATATAGTCGAATACTATAAGGAAGCATTTATTTATAAACAAGACGTTATTATTATTATCATTTTTTATTCTGGAAATTTTACGTTATAGTCAATAAATTTATTAAAAATTGTTTTAAATTTGATCAGCAAATATATATTTAAATCTTTTGAAAATTGTTTACTCCATTTCTGGTAAATGTTGCCATGGGGGGAAATAAAATTTACCTAGTAAGAATCTTTTTCACGTTATTTTACTGTAAAAGTCACTTGTAAAATCTAACTGCATCACACCATTAAAAAAAAAACTATATGCACCCAAACAAGAAAAAAACCTTTCTACCTATTCAGTCTCTAATTACAATCGTCTAAATACCCATGGGAGTGTTTTTAATGACTGGCTTCATATAGGGAAAAGAATGGCGGCAAATGTCCTACACTGCACCGTTATTAACTGAAAATACACGCCCCTTTATCGGTACAACAATTTTCAAGAATAATCACCAATAAAAACGAGATGTTTTAATGAAAAACTAGTTGTAAAATTTTTAATTTTAAAAAAGAAATTAGATTTATGGTAAAAAATTTGCTACATGCATGTTGTCATAAGTAAGATCACAGCGTGAAAACCTTGTTGCACAAGACCGAAATTCAAATATTAAATCATTTTAAAAAGCTTCTTTATTATTCATTCAATTTTTATATACGCTGTAATTGGTACAGTGATTTATTCTCGTTAATGCTACAACCTGTTAAGATGCTCCAATTTGCAAAAAGAAACATAGCGTATCTTAAAAACTATTGAGAAACGCTACTGAAAAGTATTTTTTTTTTTTTTGTGAAGAGTTAGAAATATAAATTAATTCATAAAAATCTAAGTCTGTTCCTGAATTCAACAATTCAAATATGTTAAAATATTTTCGTAATAATATGGAAAAATTTTCACGGTTTCTTACCAAATTTAAGAAATTTATCTGGATGTTCAACTGGATATTGCACCAATTCTTGCAATTCTTTTTTGACATTTGCGAGACCACCAATGTCTTCCCAGGTGACATTGGGTACTTCAACAACCTAATAACAAAAAAATTTAATTAGAAGAGAGTATTTGTTTATTAAAATGAGACCGAGAGATGTGTTACATTCAATAACTCAGACAGATTTTTTTCTGTAAAAATATCTTTTTTGTAACACTTCACACGGCTACACAACATGGCAATCAAGGGGAGACTTGCTCTCCAAGTAGCACAGATTTCTACTTTATTAATGATTATATAATATGCCAGGGGTCGGCAACCTTTTAACTAAGGGGTGCCAGTTTTCATCCATACAACATTTTGGGTGCCGACATAGGTACTTACTACAACTAAAATTAACAAAAATTAACTTAAAATATTCCTTTAGAAGGTTTAATTACAAAAAAATTTAACATTTAACAAATAATTTTATTATACTAGTCCTAGGACCTAATGTGAACCCTGTGCTTGAAGTTCTTTAGAGAGTTTTCTTATATCCGGTTCATGTCTGGTTATTTTCAGTGTCACACATGCTTCCGAGTTGTCTGTTGTCAGCCTGCTTCGGCACAGGTTTAAAATCGCTGGTTCTGGCCGTCACCTTCTAATACCCTCTTAATTCTACAAATTTCGTGTTCCATAACTCGGAGCTTTTAAATTCAATGTAATGATGATCAAAATCATTAATGTCCATCCATGAGAAAAGAGATATGTCAAAGCAACTGCTGGAAAAATCCATGAAATCTGGTTTGATTAAAAAGCGAACATAGGACCATGTTTATCAACATCCTGACCCCTCTCGATAAACTCCTTTTTTAAATTAGTCATATATTTAAATGAATTTTTCGTCTATCGTCGACACTGGATATATAAGTTTTTAAATTTAGAAAATATTTATATGTGTTTGTAGTAATATCGCTGATAAATAAATCTATTTTTAATTTGAATGATTCGTATAAAAATCCAGAAACTGTTTTGCCTGAACCTTGTAACTTTAAGTTGAGTTTACTGAGATGGTTTGTAATATCAGTAAGAAACATTAACATACAGATCCAGTTCTTATCTTCTAATTCAGGATAAGCATCCACTTGATTTTTTCCAACAAGAACGATTTAATTTCGCCCAGACACTGCACAAATCTAGAGAGCACTTTACCACGGCTGAGCCAGCGCACATTATTGTGCAATGGTATATCTAAAATATGCACTTTCTAATTCCTGCAGAAACGCCTTAAATTGTCTATGGATCAGTGAAGAACGACCGACAATGTAGTTAACTATTTTAACCACCCTCTCCATCACGGATTTTAAACTTCCAGCGGAGATTTTAGCGCACAAAACTCTCTTGGTGAATTATGCAATGAAAATTCAAAACTGATCGACCCATGCGTTCAATAAGAAGGGAAACAAATCCTTTATGTCTCCCAATCATAGCAGGAGCGCCATCTGTCATTAAGCAAAAAATTTTATTTAAATCAATGTTCCGCTTTTCACAATGTTTAACAAATTCTGAAATATATCCTCTCCTCTTGTAGTTCCCTGCAATGGGAGCAGACAAATCAGCTCTTCATACACACTGCCATCATCGAAGTATCGCGCAAAGATTGCCAGACGGGCAATGTAATTAATATCGACACTTTCATCCAATGCTACACTAAATACAAAACTCCGTTTGATAGCGTCTCTCTGCTGTTTTTGGACATTTTGTGTCATTTCGGTAATTCGTCTCTCGATGGTCCCGCGCTGATGCCGGTATATCCCTAATCCTGGCCAATATTGTATCCTTATTGGGCAAGTCGTCGAATAAAATCTCGCTAGTACTCAAAAACGTTTGCTGCATAAATTCTCCGTCAGTGAACGGCCTACCTTTTCTGTCAACGATTGTGCAATTTTGAAACTGCATTCAGTTACCTGATTTTTTCCTTAGAAAACTTTACTAAAGAATGTTGACTGTTTCTCGTATTGTTTACTTGCTCTTTGTATTGCTTCCCTTTTATCAGCGTTATCTTTAAGTGCGAACGATTCATGTTTTATCTGGAAATGTCGTTGAACACTAGATGTCCGGGGGGAAAACTACGCTTTCCCGACATAGGATACAAATGGCCCGATCGATTTGCTGTACAAAACTGTAATCTGTTTTGTCCATGAAGTTTGAAATGATCGAACGTCTACCTTCTGTTTCTTCGCGGCCATAACGCAACGTAAAATTTTAATTTTTAAACTTTTCGACGACTATTGACTGGAACAGATGTTACTTCTATACTAAATGATCCAAACGTGTAGCCGCTTGCTATATATAGAAAAATAATGTTTCCAGAAAATTCGAATAATTACGTTTATTAAATTTCTTAGAACAAAAAATTATTATCTACAACGCGCCCATTGCAATCAAAGGGCCGCCTAGAAGTTAATCTAACAAAAACTTAAGTTCGGAAATATAAAAAGAGTTGCGGCGCGCGTCCGAACGATTGAAGTCAAGTCAAACAAAAACCGCCTTATAGCGGCTCTTTTGATCTGAATTGAGGACGTTTATTTGAGTTTTTGCCTAGGCTTATATTTTGAGGCTTGCCGCCTTTAATACTTGCCGAAATTAAAGCCAAACCAATGCATTCAGTAAAATTATAAATTACAAAATATATATTTTGTAGTTTTTGGTAATAATACCTAGTGACCTATATAATATATCGTTTTTGTTTGTATCGTTAAAGTAATACCACAGTAAACACACTATACAGTAGCGAAACTCAAGGATAACCGCATAGGAAAAATCGGGTTCGTTTTCAGGTTACGTGGCAATCCGCCATGTTAAAAGTGGACCAGCGCGAGATTTGACATACAAATAAAGTTGTGAAAAGTTTTATCATTCAAAATCATAGATATAGAAATGTTTGAAAAATTTTTGATTTGTTATTTAATACAGCATGAATAATATAAAAGTTAATGCAGCATGCGTAATAAAAAAAACAAAAAGAATGGAGCACTTTGTTAGAAAAGAAATGAATACAGGGAAAAACTTCATAGGAAGGTATTTGATGGAATTCTTCATATTCAACTTCAGTTTTTAATAACCTTATCCAAAAATTCAAAAGTCTATCAAAGTTAAACGTCACTGTTTGAGGTTAAAGTTTTATTTACATCATTTTTCAAGTAAATTAGAGTGATTAAAGATGTTTTTTAAGGACTAAATTAATTTAATTTTAACATACGTAATACTTAATGCTATTTTTCTTGTACCCTGAAATAAAAACATATTGTCAACATCTAAAATAAGAGCATTTTTTTCTAAGCAGTTTTGTGTTGTTTGGTGTGATAGATCTCTTGTTAATTAAAAAACACTGTATCTAGTTTTTTGGTACTTATTTTTTCTTAAACTACAAAACTATATTGTGTAACTTCGAGAAAGGTAATATAATATTATTAATAAATTATGAACGTATATGTATAGACCTCTATTTTCTATGTGAATGATTCTTAGAGGTTCCATATCTTTTTGTGTTCTGTTATCCGTATTGCCTTTTGATAACGTAATTAACGCTAGCTTTTATGTACAATGAATTAATATTTACATCAAAGAGTCAATACAGTAATTTCCTAATTATATTTACATACAATACTTAGTTATGACCAAGCTCACTTGTCAATTACAACTATGTTGGGAATGTGGAATCTTTGGCACAATGACACTACTCAGTATATATCACCACTACACAACCAAACACTTTATTTTGCATTCGACGCGCGTTTCGCTAACCATATTAGCTTCATTAGGAGAAATGATCGACTCATATATACTGAGTATTGTCAATTACAGTTTAAAAGGAAAATAACTATGTTTAATTTATAATATGGTATACAACAATAGAAATAAGTTCTTTATAGGAGGAATATTAATAACAGGTAACTAAATCTTCAGAATTTTAATAGTAGGCATAATTACCATCAAAATGGACTTCGATTAAGTGTACTGTCCATTTAACGAACTTATTTTGAGAATATTTTACCCTTTGGCACACATCGTCTGACAAAATCATATTACAAAAATTTCTTTGGAATCACATTAAATTTTTTCTTATTTTAATAGCATATTTGGTTCAATAATACGATTTATATCAGTTATTTCAATAATCCCATTCCCCAGTGGTTTTGTGATCTCAACACGACACTTAATATTTAAACTTTCAAACCCAGCTTATAAGAAAAAATAAAATATACTGTCTAAAATTTGAAAATAATAGAAATATGTTGTTATAGGTTCTGTATTCCTTACAATATATTCACAGAAACTTTTGAAAGATTGGCATGAAAAAGGAGCAATGTAATTTATAGAGAAAAATAGAAAAAAAAATCACTTTCAGAGTATTAATTGTACTTGCAATTAATTAAAATTTATCAGGTTTATTATTAGAAAAGGTGTGTCAAACAATTAATACAGATGAAGTTATTGAAAACTAGAAACCTCTTGAAAATACACCTTTTAAGAAAAAAAAAATGTTTTATTTATAATTTACACAAATATAAATAGTTTAAATAACTGAATATTAGTTTACACAAAAATAAATCTTTCTAAAAAACCAGAATTTGGAGGATTATTCATTAATCATAAAAAAAATATTGACACCGTTTTTCACTACCGAACAGATCGCTATACCTATATGTATTTTGGACGCTGAAACCGAATCTGAGGTCAGAATTGAGCAATCACGTCAGGATTTTTAAATAACCAGCCGAACTAAGTTTAGAAATAAATTTCAAGCTTTAATGACCAAACCACTCTACCAATACAAACGTTTTTATTAAATCAATCAAGGTTCCCTGGAAGGCCGTCTCTTGAGCAAATACGTCTAAACAAAACATACATTAATAATGATAATATTGTTTTAATGCATATGTATTTTTTTTCAAAAATGCATTTAAGATAGTGAAAAGTTGTCTTGTGAAAGCAAGCAATAGAGGTTTATTAAAATAATCAACAACTCCAACAACTTTAATCGCATACTATGATTTCTATGAAATCATTGTTTTCAACTAAAAACAGAGGAACTGCAAAAAATATCATTAATGCAGCAACTTAAACTTTGACGGATAATACTATTGATGATTACATGTGATGCAAATAAAGCATAATTAAATTTAGTTATGATTTAGAATAATAGTCTCAGCGCGCCCTGATTGAGTTAGAAAATTTCTTATTTGCAAATTTTAGAGCATAAAAAAGTGTGACTCGAGCAAATAATTTGCGAAAATAATTATATGGAATATTGCAATTCTCAACGGCACAACAATAACCTCCTTTCCTCATGATTATATAAATTGTTTCTCAACCTTTTCGATTCTCTTCAGTTACAAACGTTTTTAATTCTCTTTTTCTACAAATTCTCTCTTCCTTCTGTCTTTATATTCATATAAAAACTGCAATCACATCAAGAAACGATGGACAATACATTTCCAAAGACACATACCGAGATCGGATGTAAACACTGAGCGGCCATTTTGAAAAAGGACCCGTCGACACATGCGTCGTCAAAATTTTGTCACCAAACTGGAGCTCAGTTTCGCTACTGTAGTATGTTTACTGTGGTAATACTGTCTTCGATTATTTACTTAATTTCGAAACATGTCACAGATTACAGAATTAATGTTCCAACTTTGAATAGGTACGCGTGCCATTCAAAATTGCTTGGCGTGCCAGAGATGGCACGCGTGCCATAGGTTGCCGACCCCTGTAATATACTATTAAGTATAAAGATCATAGATCATCAATTATATTACAAAAATAGAAAAAAAACTTACCGTTTCTCTAAGTGCGCTAGGACTGCTCTTGGTCATCGCATAACGGAAGTTCTCCATGGTAACGGCCAAACTGTTGTAGCACTTCAGCGTCGATCTGATCATCTTCCAAGTCGATAAGATCCATCTTTTCACGGATCTGTTGTAGGGCAGCTTCCGAGCAAAGCGAGGCAAGATCGGCACCGACATGACCTAAAAGATGTTCATACCCCCCCCCCCCCCCCCCCCCCCCCCCCCCCCCCCCCCCCCCCCCCCCCCCCCCCCCCCCCCCCCTCCCCCCCCCCCCCAATATGTTGCAGTGACCATTTTGCACCGTGAAAATAATAACGTTTAAAAGATTCTACTAACCGTGAGTTTCTGCAGCAATCTGTTCTAAATCAACGTCATCGGCCAATTTCATATTCTTAGTGTGAATCCTCAAAATTTCCAAACGTCCTGTGGCATCAGGAATACCGATGTCAATTTTCTCTGTCGAATCTACCAAAACGACGTAGAGCGGGATCAATAGAGTTGGGCCGGTTTGTGGCTGCCATTACGATAACGTGTGATGACTTCTTCATGCCATCCATAAGGGTTAATAATTGAGAAACGATTCGCCGTTCGACTTCACCGTGTGTTTTTTCTCTTTTCGGGGCGATCGCATCTAATTCGTCGATGAAAATTATAGCTGGAGAGTTTTTATCTGCTTCTTCAAAGGCCTATGTGGAGGAGAATGTGAAAATTTAATTTGAGTGTGAAACAAGAACGTCGTGGGGGGGGGAAACAAAAATTTCCACATTTGAGAAATCCTCAAATGTAAAACTTCTAAACCATGCATAATATTTCAGAACTTTACTTACTTTACGAAGGTTACTTTCAGATTCACCAGCTAATTTACTCATAATCTCTGGACCGTTAATAAGGAAAAAGAAAGCTCCTGTTTCATTTGCTACAGCTCTGGCTATTAACGTTTTACCAGTACCAGGAGGTCCGTACAACAAAATACCTACAAAAAATTTTTTTTGGTACAATAAACAGATTTTTCAGTCATTAGCGTCAGAGATAACACATTCGTTTTGATACAAAATTCGACAGCCTATCAAAAACTTACCCCTAGGTGGCTTGACACCAATAGCTTTAAACAAAGAAGGGTGCCGCAAAGGCAATTCGACCATTTCCTTAATTTGTGCCAGTTGTTTCCTACATCCACCGATATCATCATATCCCACAGCGTTTAGTGCTTCTTCTTCTTCTTCACGTTTAATCGGGTCACCGTCGCAATGGATAACGGTGTCCGGGGCCACAAATACAATAAGGAGCGGGATCTGTCTCTACGACTTTTGAATTCGACGGCCCTCATACCACCCTTACTATGAATACGTCATCTTTGTGTATGGGTCTGTAAGCTTCTAGGAAGTAGGGTTTTAAGTACACTTCGAAAAGATTGCTGAAAATATCGAAATGTTTGTGATTTCTAATTCCTATTGGCAATAGCAATCGATAATTATTTAATATTTATAATTATCTGCAATCAAACTAAAACACTAACTTAACTCGTATTTTTTAACAGAGAAATCTATTTTATTTAGTATAAATTTTGAGAACAAAGAAAATAGATGAATAAAGACCATATGTGACTTATTATCTAGGTAAAATACGGTTTTCAAATTAAACTATATTTGAAATTCAGTGCTTTAAAAGTAATTGTTCACTAATCAAAACCGACGAAGTGCAAGTCGGACTTACGCAATTAGTGTTTCTTACGGTGGTTGCTTTTGAGATAAAAAATTTTGTTACGGAAATATAAAATGATCAGTGACTTCATAAAACACAAATTCCCATTATTATGTATTGGTAAGTCAGCAAATCCACGAACCTTTAAGAATATTCGTCGCAATGCTGTTCCTGTTTTGTATAAAAATCAAAACAATGCCTGGATACACGCGACTCTATTTAAAGACTGGTTTTTTGGAGATTTTGTTCCCAAAGTGGAACCTTTTTTAAAAGAGCAAGGATAACAAAATGTTTTCTAGATAACGCCCCTACTCACCCAAGTGCAGAGCAATTTGAAAGTGGGGAAATAAAAGCAATGTTTTTGCCTCCTGCTGTAACTTCTCTCATTCAGCCTATGGATCAGGGTGTGTACTGGAAAATTTAAAACGCAATGACAGGCATTTGGTTATTGGAGCATATTTTAGAAGTAGGCAATTTTACTGATTATCTAAAAAAGATAAACTTGAAAAATGTTATATATTGGATAGCTTCAGCCTGGAATCAAGTAAAGAGTAGTACTCTGGAAAAATCTTGGTCAAAATTGATTCAACAAGAGGAGAGACATTACTCAGAAGCAGGAAACAGAAGATAATGAAAGTTTACATCAAATTATTACAAGAATATCAGGATGTGAAAGTGTTACAGAAACCGATGTTGGTGAATGGTTAAACAGTGATAGTATGGAAGATGAAATGACTGACCAAGAATTAATTAAAAGTGTATGCAAAAATGCTAATAAAATAGACAGTGTGACGATGATGATAACGAAGTAGAAGCCACTGACAAATATTCCAGTAAAAAATTGTCACATTCAGAACTACTAGAGGCCTTAAATACGCGTTAACTTCAGTAGAACAGCAAGAAAATGCAACCGCCGCGGACGTTTTGCTCATCAAACGTTGGAGAGACATTGCAGCCAAAAACAGAACTAACGCAAAACGAGCGCAGTTAAAAATTACCTCATTTTAGATATTAAAGTTAAGAATGAAACTGTTTTATTTTCGATTTTCCATACATATACATAAAATAAGTAAACTAATTGTTGTATTCTTTGTTTTAATAAATACCTATGTACATAATAGTATATCGTACAAATGCTTTTAAGTCAATCTGCAATGTTGTATTTTATAAAAAAATTCGGATTAACTGAAGTTTCGATTATCTGAAATCACTTTGGTCCATATTATTTCGGATAATTGGGATTCTACTGTATATATATATTCTTGGATCTGTTATATATTTATTGACGTTTCGACCTTCAGAAGAGGTCTTCTTCAAAATTTGCTCTAAAAGATGACATTAGAAGAATTAAATATAGATAAGTAAATTAATCAGTTTGTTGTGTATTTCGGGGTTAAAATATTTGTATCTTTTTCGTAGTTTTTAATTTAAGACACTTAACTGTATACATTAATGAGGGCCTTACCTTATAGTCCAGGCAATATAGCTGAAAAAAGAGCCTATCTGCCGATTTTGAGATAATAAGCTATAAATTGGTGTATACCTTCGTTTTGGCATTGTTTATGTGTAGTCAAAAATCACCGATGATAGCTTGTTCGGTTCATCAAAAAAACGAAGGTCAAAGGTCACAAAAATTGGTTTTTTCAACAATATCTCGTTTTTTATGCTCTAAATCACTTTGGGACCTATTATAAAAGTTGTAGAGCATAAAATTCTCTACAAGATTGGTCTAAGGTATTTTTTTCTAAGTCTAACCGTTTTTGAAATAGAGCGCGGAGAGTAGCAAGTATTTGGTCGTATGCATGATAAACGCTACGTTAGCTGCATAATGCAATACGTTGTGCAATTCATACGTTAATAATTTACTAAAAATGTTTAAATAATCAACGAATTTCAATTATTTACTTGAAAATAAATGATATTTGTTTATAATATTTAGAAATAACATGTGTTTGATTTAAATTAGGAAATAGTAGTTTAAAAAAAGATATTGAAATGAATAAACTCAAATACATTTTAAGAACTTCCTTATATTATTCAAAATAGAAAAATTGAATACTTTATTATTAATAAAATATATATATATATATATATATATATATATATATATATATATATATATATATATATATATATATATATATATATATATATACATACAATATTTATCACAATAAAATGTGAGAGTCCTCTACATATTTTTATATATATTATTTTATTAAATCGTTCATTCTTCGTCGTCTTCTTCTTCTTCTTCTTCCAACTGCTCAATTTGCAAATCAAATTGATCGTCATCATCATTTT
Organism: Pachyrhynchus sulphureomaculatus; assembly: GCA_019049505.1. Taxonomy (NCBI): domain Eukaryota; kingdom Metazoa; phylum Arthropoda; class Insecta; order Coleoptera; family Curculionidae; genus Pachyrhynchus; species Pachyrhynchus sulphureomaculatus. The sequence continues at coordinate 261,260,326 of CM032446.1, read as the reverse complement.
CGTCGTCCGTATTTACAGTTGTTTCTAGCATCTCAAATATATCCGTCGCATTATCATCATCTTGGTCATATGAATACAATGGAGCATTGAGGCATGCTTGCCCTTTACAATGACCACACGCAGAGGAGCATTGCAAGCCTACTTTTCTGCGTAGGGACATCTCGAAGCTCTTTCAATGTAAATTGTGAATCTTCGTTATTTTTTCAATAAAAGAAAAAATTTCTTGCATTGCTACTTCGATTTCATCTTTTCGGCTCGGCTCTTCATGTTTAGACGGCTTTGAATGAAAGAATTTAGTCATGCAAATAGTGTGATATTTTGCTCCGGCAGCAATCAAGTCAAATTCACTAATTACGCAACTTTTCACTAATTCTCCAAAAGAATCACCTCGTTCAACTGCTCTTTTAATTATATTGTCTTTCATATTTATAGTTTGTACCTTACTAATGACGCGCTTATACTTTTGATGTTTACGTTTTTTCTTCTCCTTCATCAGCTGTTTGGCCACAAATCAAGCACAATTTTGCGAAGTCAAAAGGCTCAGTTCTTAGTCTACGAGGTGAACTTGATGTCGAAGGTTCATCATCTTCCAGGCGTCGCTTATATGCAGTTATACTATGTTCACTGGTGTACTGTTTCCTGCAGTTAATATGCACTTTTACAGAACTTAAAGTGTTCAAATAGTCAATTTTTTACCGTCATTTCTTTGAATACTTGCATTTTTTAAAACTTGTAAGCCACGCGAAACATTCACAGTTTTGTCATCTGATAGTAACTTTTCACATATAAAACACAATTCAGCCATTTTACCCGAAATCGTATGTCTGTATTTGCCAAAATTCAGTTTTACACTGAAGAGAAGTCTAGTGAAACTAAATAAAAGGAGAAGCCTTGAGAACGGTACAAGTCTTATGTAACATCTGTCCCAACTCACTATATGAAAACATAAAAGACCGTTGGTAGAGGCCCCCCTCTGTCAAGCGTGGCCCTCTACGTCTATAACACGTGAACTATTACACAGGTAGTCGACGACACACATACGCGCACACATTGATCGTAAAGATGTATAGAGAGAATATATGAAAATATACGTGAATTTGAAGAAACTCTAGCTCTTCGAAGCTTCACGCACTAATGCCTTAAGAAGGTAAAATTCTTGAACTTATATTCTCGTATTTTCGCTCTCTTGCAACCACTCAATAGAGGGGATGGCTGCTTGGTGGTGCACACCGCTGATTGGTTTTACAGAGCAGTCCCTAGACTAACTAATCCGAATACTTCCTATGTATATATTAAAATTTTTCTCAAATTATAATATGCATAAGCTCCATAAATTAGAATTATCATCCGCTCGAAACTTTAAATTTACGACATCGCACAAATCACCGAAATTTTAAAACTGATTAGTGCAAATGTACCTGCATTGTATCTATGAGGGACCCAACATTTTTGGAAATTATACGGTCCGTAATTGACTACATAGATCCTGCCATAAAGTAGTATGATTCCATCCGTTTATTATAAATAATTCGGAGAACGATTTTGAAAATCTCTACAACTTCATAGCAGAGAAAATAAAAAATATAATGAGAATGCAATTAAGCTAATATTTACTAAATTTAATCAAACACATGTTATTTCTAAATATTATAAACAAATATCATTTATTTTCAAGTAAATAATTGAAATTCGTTGATTATTTAAACATTTTTAGTAAATTATTAACGTATAAACTGCACAACGTATTGCATTATGCAGCTAACGTAGCGTTATCATGCATACGACCAAATACTTCCTACTCTCCGCGCTCTATTTCAAAGACGGTTAGACTTAGAAAAAAAATACCAATCTTGTAGAGAATTTATGCTCTACAACTTTTATAATAGGTCCCAAAGTGATTTAGAGCATAAAAAACGAGATATTGTTGAAAAAACAAAATTTTTGTGACCTTTGACCTTCGTTTTTTTGATGAACCAAACAAGCTATCATCGGTGACTTTTGACTACACATAAACAATGCCAAAACGAAGGTATACACCAATTTATAGCTTATTATCTCAAAATCGGCAGCAAAATGCTAAGTCTCCTGGACAATTAGAAAGTAGTTCATTTTGTGGGGTGTTAATTTTAAATCACTATTAAAATCACATTTTTACTTTCTACAAATAAACCACTTAACTTGAGGGACTTTATATGACTGGTAGGTAGATACGGTTTAGGTTATTTACATCTGTTTTTTCGTTTATCGCAGTGGGCGTCATCTGAATGTGTATGGATTCGAGTATTTCTCTGTTTTTGTATTTATTTCGGTGTTGATAATTTTGATGTTTTTGAAATCAAAGGTATGACTTTTATTTATTTCATGATTCGTAAGTGCTGTACTGTTTTTTTTGTCTTATTTATGGCCTTTGATTCTATTTTCTAGATATTGGCTTGTTTGCCCGACGTATATTCCTTCGCAGTTATTACATTTGATTTCGTAGACTATGTTACTTTTTTTTTATTTGGGGTTTTGGTTTTAAGCCTGGAAAAATTGGATGAGAGCAGATTATATGATTTATGACATAACCGAATTTTGTAGTTTTCAAAAAGTTTTTTGAGTGGTTGGGATAGTCCATTTATAATATATAAAAGTCATACCTTTGATTTAAAATTAACACCCCACACAATGCACTACTTTCTAAGGTAAGGCCCTTATTAATGTATACAGTTAAGTGTCTTAAATTAAAAACTACAAAAAGATACAAATATTTTAACCCTGAAATACGCAACAAACTGATTAATTACTTATCTATATTTAATTCTTCTAATGTCATCTTTTAGAGCAAATTTTGAAGAAGAAGACCTCTTCCGAAGGTCGAAACGTCAATGTATCCAATACCCACTTGCTTCACTTTCTTATATAAAAAATGACCACTACGTTAAAGATTCTTTCCAATTTAAGGATAAACTTAAAAACATAAAACTTCCAATATAATTATATCTTAATATCACTGGACGTCATATCACTATATACCAGTATACCCATAGCATTAGCCGTTAGAACCATTAAGAAAAACTGGGATAAACTGAAACACTTCACCGACATCCCTATGAGTGAATTTATTAACGCAACAGAACTTATTCTAAAATCGATGTATTTCCAATACGAAAATAAAATTTATGAACAAATAGATGGGTGTGCAATGGGAGCATCTATTTCTAGCGTGATTGCACAATTAGTAATGGAAGACTTAGAAACTGATGTCATACCAAAATTAAACTTCAACATTCCATTTTTTTTTACAGATATGTTGACGATTGTTTGACCGCTATATCTAAAAAACCATTATATTCTACAAAAATTCAACGGATACCACAAGAATATTCAATTCACATTCGAAACAGAAGACAACAATAAGATAAATTTCTTAGATATAACTTTACACTACAATAATGAAAATATAAAAAACTGAATGGTATACTAAAAACACATGGTCTTCTAGATACCTTAATTATGAATCACAACACTCAAATTCACAAAAAAAATCTGTAATCATAGGTCTAAGAGATAGAGCAATCAAGCTTTCTGACACAGAATACAGAGAGAGTGCAATAACCAAAGCTAAAGAAGCATTAACACTTAATAAATATCTGATGTACCTTATAAACAAAATCTTAAAACAACGAATACGTAACTTTTACAATACCATAATAAGTAAAAAACCAACTAACGACGACCATAAAACATATATTGCTTTACCGTTTATAAATGGATTATCCCAACCACTCAAAAAACTTTTTGAAAACTACAAAATTCGGTTATGTCACAAATCATATAATCTGCTCTCATCCAATTTTTCCAGGCTTAAAACCAAAACCCCAAATAATAAAAAAAAACTGGTCAAGTGCAAGTTGAACTTGCACAATTAGTGTTCCGTACTTTGATTGTTTTTAAAATAAAAAACTTTGTTAGGCTGGTATAAAATGATCAGTGACTTCACAAAACACAGCCCAAATGAGTTTTCAACAAAGTTTGTTTCCAATCTTTACTGAAAACTGATGACCTTGAAATTTTGTTTTTTTTATATATCAGATAAATTATTAAAGGTAATGATAATTTTCGTTCAATCTATACCCCGTGGAGAATATACCAGAATTTTTTCAAAATTTTTTGATCAGTACTTTTCGAGATAAGGTAGGGGACAGCGATTTTTCACGATTTTTTAAAAGTAATACGAAGAAAAGTGTGCGCAAGTATTACATTATATATATATATATATATATATATATATATATATATATATATATATATATATATATATATATATATATATATATATATATATATTTTACTTGTGTTTTCACAAGCTTTCATTTGACACCACACTCGATGACCTAGTAAAAAAATTTTTTTTCACTTCCTATTTCACCCCTCAAAACGAATCCCTTAAGTCAAAATTTATGTTACGGTGATATAAAATGATCAGTGACTTCACAAAACACACCCCAAATAAGTTTTCAACAAAGTTTATTTCCAATCTTTACTGAAAATTGATGACCTTGAAATTTCTGTTTTTTTTTATATACCAGATAAATTATTACAGGTAATGCACTCGTGATAATTGTCGTTCAATCTACACCCCGTGGAGAATATTCCAGAATTTTTTCAAATTTTTTTGATAAGTAAAGGGTGTTTTTTATAGAGGTATAAAACTTTAAGTTGGCAACACTTTTTTAACTGGCGGCCATTTTGTCAGCTGTCAAGTGATTTATGTTTAGTTTGGTTTGGCTTTTCAACACGAATAGACTGACGCCTGAACAACGCTTCCAAATTGTGCAAATTTATTTTGAAAATCATGGTTCTGTTCGAAATACGTATCGCGCACTACGTCCATTTTACGGTCAACATAATCGTCCATCAGAGCAATTAATTCGATTAACTATGAAACGTTTTCGCACCACGTTTACTCTAAATGATAATACGCATCCACAGAGACGTCGTACAGTGCGTACAGAAGAAGTCATTGCTACTGTAGAGCGTAGCGTAGAGGAAGACCCGAATCAGTCTATCCGCCATCGTGCACAGGAATTGGATATGTGTCTATCCACTTTATGGAAGATTTTGCGGAAAGATCTTGGTTTGCGTGCTTACAAAATCCAACTCGTGCAACAATTGAAGCCACACGATCACCTAGCAAGGCGTAGATTCGGTGAATGGACCCAAAACAAGATTGCCCTTGATCCCGATTTTCATAAGCGAATTTTGTTTAGCGATGAAGCTCACTTTTGTTTGAATGAATACGTCAATAAACAAAACTGCCGTATTTGGAGTGATGATAATCCTCAAGTGTATGTTGAGACAACGTTACATCCAGAAAAACTGACTGTTTGGTGTGCTTTATGGGCTGGTGGAATCATTGGTCCGTACTTCTTTAAAAACGATGCTGGTCAGAACGTTACAGTCAATGGTAACCGCTATAGAGCCATGATTACTGACTTTTTCGTTCATCAATTGAACAACCATGATGTGCAGGAGCTGTGGTTTCAACAAGACGGCGCAACATGTCACACAGCTCGTGCCACAATTGATTTATTGAAGGAAACGTTTGGTAACCGCATAGTTTCACGTTTCGGACCCGTGAATTGGCCTCCAAGATCGTGCGATTTAACGCCGCTAGACTATTTTCTGTGGGGAAATGTGAAGTCGCTAGTCTACGCCGATAAGCCCGAAACGATTGACCACTTGGAGGACAACATTCGCCGCGTTATTGCCGATATACGGCCACAAATGTTGGAAAAAGTCATCGAAAATTGGACCTCCAGATTAGACTACGTCCGAGCCAGCCGTGGCGGTCATATGCCAGAAGTCATATTTAAATTATAATGCCAGAAGATTATCTTTCGAATAAAGTAAATTTCATGTCAATTTAAAAAATTCATCTTTGTGTTATTCCATTTCAAAGTTCTATACCTCTATAAAAAACACCCTTTACTTTCCGAGATAAGGCGGGTGGACAGCGATTTTTCGCGACTTTTTAAAAATATTACAAAGAAAAGTGCGCGCAAGTATTACATTATATATATATTTTTTACTCGTGTTTTCACAAGCTTTCATTTGACACCACACTCGATTACCTAGTAAATTTTTTTTTTTTCACTTCCGATTTCACCCCCTAAAACTAACTCCTTAAGTTAAAATTTAACTTTCAAAACTACATGGCTCTGATGAGGCCAACAATTCCTATATTATTACCAAATTTCAACTTTCTATGACAAATAGTTTCGGAGAAAGTCGGGTGTGACAGACGGACAGACAGACACCGAAGTGATCTTGTAAGTGTTCCGTACGGAACACTAAAAAAAGAGAAATACTCGAATCCATACGCATTTAGATGACGTCCACTGCAATAAACGAAAAAACAATTGAAAATAACCGAAAGTTAAGTGGTTTATTTGTAGAAAGTAAAAAATGTGATTTTAACAGTGATTTAAACTAACACCCCACAAAATGAACTACTTTCTAAGGTAAGGCCCTCATTAATGTATACAGTTAAGTGTCTTAAATTAAAAACTACGAAAAGATACAAATATTTTAACCCCGAAATACACAACAAACTGATTAATTACTTATCTATATTTAATTCTTCTAATGTCATCTTTTAGAGCAAATTTTGAAGAAGACCTCTTCCGAAGGCCGAAACGTCAATAAATATATAACATATCCAAGAATAGTTTTAATGATCTAATTCCAAGAACACATAATATATATGAGGAGCAGACTTTCTATATGCATTTTGTCCATTTTTCACATTTTCAACCAAAGATGCCAACGCAAACTACATACATAGAGCAACAATATTATGCCCCAAATGACGTTCTAAATGCATTTTCTCCCATACAAATTAAATGTTAAAAATACCTCGGACTTTCTATATGCTGTATGTCCATTGGCGCTAGACGAACTAACGGAAGTTTGTCCTTGCGCCGTGGACTAATTTCGATTTGTTTGTCATTGCACTTGTTGCTGTCTGCAGTGTTTGTTTTATGTGCGTTTATTTTTCCGTTTTTCTACGAAACAATCTCAAATAATGGATGTGACTGTGACAGGGGATCACGTAGTTGGTGATACGGACCGTGGTAGTAGAAAAAGAAAAAGAAATCTCACGTCTAAAGAGTGTAAAAGCAACGTAAGGTAAGCCTTAATGATTTTTAGGTTAGGTTTACATTATGCTATTATTGTTTACCTAATAGGTACACTAAAGTTCTCAAGTTCTTATGTTGTCGTTAATGTTTTAATATTATTCTCTTTTAAAGGCATTCAGATCATTATCCTAATTTGGAACATTTTGTTGATTTTTCCTGTACTCACCCTAAACGAAAGGATTTCTTTTGCCATGAATTATCCCAAGACGATATAAAGACAATCAGAAATACGTTTTATAAGACAACAAAGAAAAATTTACAGGACAATAAATTGGGGCATTTTATGAATGTTGGAAAACCAGATAGAAGTCGGAACCGAAAACTAGGAGGAAAATCCCACAATTTCTCTATAAGATATCATGTAAATTTTAGTTTTAAATAATTTTATTTAGCTTATTTTTAAAATCCCCCCCCCTTAGCTAACTTCTATCGAAGAGTGAAAAAAATTTAACCTAGAAATCCATTAAAATTTATGGTTTAAATTTTAATTTAAAAAGAATTTTATTGTCACCATAATGTATAGTGTAGTGGTTTAAGCAACGCTTAACTGGCGGAAGGTCCGATTTCATTTTAGGTAATATTCTTTATTTTAGGTTTGGAAGAATGAGAAAAAAATTTACATTTGCCAGAAGTTATTCTTATCAATATTTAGTGTCAGTCAGAGACGCGTAAATACTATTGCTCGACAAATGCAATCTGGAAGTGGTATTGTTGAGAAGCGTGGAGGGGACCAACGGTCTTTTAGGAATGTTAATAAATTTGAAGCTGTGAAAAAATTTATAGCCAGTTTAAAAGGACACGAAAGTCATTACGGGCGTGCTAAATCTCGGCGCATTTATCTATCATCCGAAAATAATATTACTGCTTTATGGAATCTGTACAATCAGAGTACAGTTGAAAATTTGAAAGTAAATTACAAGTATTTTAGTAGAATCTTTAATAATCATTTTAATATTGCATTTGGAAGCCCTGCCACCGACGTATGTGGCTTTTGTGTTAGGACCCAAACTTCTATTAGCATTTGCAAAGACAAAACTGAAATAGACAAACTAAAAACTTCTCTACGTGTACATAAATTACGAGCCAAACAATTTTTCAACCTAATGAATGAAAAGCCGGCACAGAGTGCTTCGTATTGTTTTGACCTTCAACAGGTTCAAGTCTTACCGAAAGTGCCAATTCAAGATGCATTTTATGCCCAGCAGTTGTCTTTTTTATTGTTTTTGTGTAACCGACGTGGATATTAAAAAACCAGTTTTCTACACCTGGATGGAACATCAAGCAAAAAGGGGATCTGCAGAGACAAGTTCTGCTCTACGTGATTTTCTTAATAAAGCAGAATTTGGACCAGATATAAAACAGTTGCGACTATTCGCAGATGGTTGTGCCGGGCAGAATAAAAATGCACACGTGATGCATATGCTTATGCTATGGCTGTACGGAGATGCCCCGCAAAATATTAAATCCGTGATACTTACCTTTCCGGTACGCGGACACTCATATTTGCCAGCAGACCGTGTTTTCGGGCAAATAGAAAAAGTTATGCGATCATACAGTTCAATAAAAACACCTACACAATATTATGACATTTACTCCAAGAAGGGAGACGTTAGACAACTTGGTAGGGACTGGGTTGTTTACGATATAAAAATGGCGTTAACTTCTTTAAAAAAAAATGAAGGGATCAGTGCGGCCAAACGGATTATTATTAAAAGATCACAAAACAACACCGATATTTTGGTTAAGACCGAGTTGTTTTATAGAAATGACGATCCATCCAAACAATTTCAAACGTTATTAAAACGTGGAAAGAAGCTTTCGACTTTACACTTACCTGCTGTAGAACTTCAAAACAAAATTAAACCAAAAAAACTCCTGAGTCTCTCGAAATTATTAGTGGAACTGTCAGGGACAAATTGGGTCAACGATCCTGAGCTAACATGGTTACAGCCAATTCTCTCTGACAATCGTGTGCAAATTGACAATCAAGCTAACCATGGTGAATCTGACGATGATGATGTTATCGAAGAACCTGACATGTTATGCGATTGCAATAATGATGAAGATGGTGACCTTTATGACATGTAAAATGCCATTATTGTTGATTTAGTTTATAAACATTATTGTGTATTTAAAAATAAAACACTATTTTTTATAAAGCTACAAGTTTTTTTTATATATCGTTACTATCAAAAGTCAGTAATGCCGCTTTGTGTAGACGATCAAAATGCATTTTGTCCCAGGATGTCAATCTAAATGCAGTTTGTCCATCAGTTTTTTTCAATTTTTTGGGATATTATCAATACTAGATTTTTCGCATATACGTCTAATCCTTGAATTATTTTTTATTCACATTTTAGGTATATCAACTTTTCGGTTAATATCTTGCCAAACGCATAGCAGTTTTTCTTCGTTTCCCAAAATTACAAAAAATGGACAAAATGCATTTAGAAAGTCTGCTCCTCATATATATATATATATATATATATATATATATATATATATATATATATATATATATATATATAAACAAATAAAATCTACATACAATACTAATCGTAACTACAAAACACATATATAACAATACTTTTATATACAACTGATAAGCCCATTCCTTAATTGTCAGTATGAAAGTTATATGAAGTACAACTAACAAAATTGTTTTCATAAAATAATCTTACAAAATAAATTTATATATTAACGATAAAATTATAAGATTATTCCTGGGAGGAAGCCCCATATAGCAAAAATTAATCATTACACAGGTAATAAAACTTTTCCATTGTTACTTACCCGGTAAGCCCTTCAACAGTATCATCAATGGGAAGCACGTGTATTCTTTTGCCATATTTCACATCGGGGCAAGGCTGGACTGAAACGACATCCGATAATCTGACTCTCAAGTTATTCCTCACGTTCCTATTCATTCTGATCTTTTCATCACTGCAACTGTCATCAGACAGAACTATACAAACTGTTTCTTTTCTTCTTTTACCTTTGAGCAGCACAGTGTCCCCTCTAAAAAGCTGTAGTTCATTCATTTTGGCTTGTGATAGAGCGACGACCGAGTTGTCATCGTTGACGGCTTCTTCCACTATCAATCTGTTCGGCCTGTCTTTTTTGCGGAGGATTGCAGTGGCCAAATCGTCAGGACTAAACATTTAAAAATATATCAGTAAGTTATTAAACATGAAAACATATATTTGATAGTTAATAATTTTATTTATTTATTTATTCGTTTATTGCCATCAAGATTACATAACGTAAAGAACCAACGTCACAAAAAAAAAATAGAATATATGCATATAGCCAACAAAATATAAGACACCATACAGAGGACAAAATCTTACAACTATTGATAAATAAAATTATTGATCAAAATTAAAAGAATAGAAACATTTTGAGAGAGCAAACCTTTTTGCTTCCCTTTTGAATCTCTCAATCCCCTCAATGTTCCTGATCTCCAATGGGAGAAGCCGATATGCCTTTATGCATTTAAAATATGGCTCTTTTTCAAAGAAAGAAGTAGCATGGTAGGGCGCTCGGAATTCGGTTTTTTACCTCTAGTCGTGATTGCCATATCTGGAGCATATTCATCCCTATTTGTCAAGAAAAATGATGGATTCTTCTTAAAAAAGGTGACCAAAGCCATGAAGTAGAGACCTGCGACCGTAAGTAACCCCATTTCAATAAAGTATGGTCGACAGGACGTTAGAGGATGTAAATGACGCATGCATCTCACAATTCTCTTTTGAGCCCTAGAGATATCCCTAGCAAATCCTGAAGATCCCCAGAAAGAAATCCCATAGTTTAATTGGGAGTGAACATAAACAAAATAGAAAAGTTGTATGCTATTTGATGGTACAATATATCTAATAAGAGCACACGCACTACACTGGTTTACAGCCAAAAAATACCAAGAACGCCACATGCCTAGATAAGTTAATTGGGACCTCCTGAACACGAAAAACGCTATAATTTTTTTTTTTTTAAGTACCGTTTTTTAGATAACGGTACTTTGTGTTTTTCGGTGTATGGTCCCACTCAAACCCTTATGGAGCCCAACCGAAAAGTCCGATCGAGATAAATGTCATACCGTTGGAAAGGCAACTAAATGCCTTTTCCGGCGGTATACTATAAATTTCTATGTGACAAGAAGTGGCTGAGTTATAACACCTCAAAGTTCAAAATTTGTCTATTTTTTACGTTTTTTTTTTTTTTCAAAATTTTTTTTCATTTTTATTTGGTTTTTTTTCTACGTTATTGTAAAGATCTGGAATGTTTTATTTTTTTACCAAGTAGTTTATTTAATAACCAACATTTTAAACGTAATTTGAAAAAAAAGGATGAAAAATAAAGTTTTTATTAAGGATTTTGTGGAACGACAATATTTTCATTTTCATTGCTCACACGCTATATTCGGCGTAAATTAAAAAAATTTAAATTAAAATGACGAGTGACTTGAATTTTTCCGTTTTTTTTTTCGGATGTATCTTCGCGAATGAGGAACCAACAATAGTCTGCCATCATTTGTTCATCCCACCAGCCCTTGTAACGTCTCTCGATTTCTTGCATTTCCTGGTGAAATCTTTCACCCTGCTCATCACTTTCGGATCCCAAGTTCATGGGGAAAATATCCAAATGACTGAATAAAAAGTGTAGTTTAGGTGTCATATTTGAACCTAAAAGTTAAAAAGAATAAATTTCAAATAATTTTCAAATGATAACGGCCTTTTTGATATACATGCTTTCACTCAACGCTTACCAATGGCATTGAATTTTTGCAGTAATGTATCGATCTTCTCAGCGTAATCAGGACTTCTGTAGTTTCCCAAAAAGTTGTAAACGATGTCCTGGAATGCTTCCCATGCCTCCAAATGAGCTGGACCTAAACACTCATTAAATGCTTGGTCACCGTACAGAGCCCGAATTTGAGGTCCATCAAATATACCAGCTTCAATTTTGCTCGCTGTGGCTCTCGGAAATTTTTGTTTAAGGTAATTCATGGCAAGACTGTCTTTTGGCAACGTTTTCACAATATTTGTAAATAACCCAAGCTTAATATGTAGTGGAGGAAGTATTATCTTCTCCTGAGGAATGAGTGGGTCATTTTTAATATTGTACTCTCCGTGCGTACGCCCACTTCGTTCGGGCCAAACTTTTCGGATGTAGTGATTCTGACGGTGACGGCTGTCCCATAGACATAGAAAACAAGGAAACTTCGTATTGCCCCCCCTTGCAATCCAGATAGTATGGCAACTAATTTAAAATCAGAGCAAACTTTCCATTGATGTTGGTCATATTGTATGAGAGCGAGAAGTTCTTTCATTGCTTCATATGTTTCCTTTATGTATTTTCCATATCCGATTGGAATTGATGGTTTCGTATTCCCTTTATGAAGCAAGACTGCCTTCAAACTATCCTTGCCTCCATCCAGAAAAAGACGCCATTCCACTGGGTCATAACTTTGTTGGAGAGCATTGAAAAGACCACGTATGTTGACACAAAAACAAAAGTTTCCCGTTTTTTGCGAAAAAAACTGCAAGTTGTTTGCTACGATCACGGTAATATGTAACACGTGTCTCAGGAGCACAATATCCCCACTGTTGCAATCGCGATGCAAGTAATTCAGATTTCGATTTCGGCAAATACAAATCTCGGCACAAATCATTAAGCTCGGCCTGAGTAAGTAAATGGGGTTTCTTATTTGATTGCATTTCTGATTCACTGCACTCATCTGATGAATCACTTATTGTTGTTCTTTTTCGTATTTTTGTGGGCTCTGCTACAATCAGCTGCGGTTTGGGGCACGATACTGAGTGCGGCACTGGCAAACGTCACCGAGCTAACAACTGGATAAACTGGTTCAATTCTACGTCCGACAGCCTTTTCCGTTAAACAGAAATAACAATCTGTTGTATGACTGATCGGGTTTCTCCATTGCATTGGCTTTCCAAATGTGAAGAAACACTCTTGACCCTTACCAATTTTATTTAATATTGTTCGGCAGTTGTTACATGCATTATTCGGTGTCACGGTTTGTCCAGAGACGCAGGTCGAAAGCCGAAATACTTCTTATACGCTTCAGATAAATTTTTCGTATTCATTTTTCGCATCAAATGCTGTGATTTCTTTTTCACAAGAACTCCACAAACATAACAAAATTCGTTGGGATCGATTGAACACATTTTATTTTTTTGCACGTACAAAGCCAAACTGTTTACTGTGATCAGATTCAAATTCTGATGGACGCCGAATATAGCGTGTGTTAGGGCTACCAACGTATACAGTAATTCAAATTCTGATGGACGCCGAATATAGCGTGTGTCAGGGCTACCAACGTATACAGTGATTCAAATTCTGATGGACGCCGAATATAGCGTGTGTCAGGGCTACCAACGTATACAGTGATTCAAATTCTGATGGACGCCGAATATAGCGTGTGTCAGGGCTACCAACGTATACAGTGATTCAAATTCTGATGGACGCCGAATATAGCGTGTGAGCAATGAAAATGAAAATATTGTCATTCCACAAAATCCTTAATAAAAACTTTATTTTTCATCCTTTTTTTTCAAATTACGTTTAAAATGTTGGTTATTAAATAAACTACTTGGTAAAAAAATAAAACATTCCAGATCTTTACAATAACGTAGAAAAAAAAAAAACCAAATAAAAATGAAAAATTTTGAAAAAAAAACGTAAAAAATAGGCAAATTTTGAACTTTGAGGTGTTATAACTCAGCCACTTCTTGTCACATAGAAATTTATAGTATACCGCCGGAAAAGGCATTTAGTTGCCTTTCCAACGGTATGACATTTATCTCGATCGGACTTTTCGGTTGGGCTCCATAAGGGTTTGAGTGGGACCATACACCGAAAAACACAAAAGTACCGTTATCTAAAAAACGGTACTTAAAAAAAAAAAAAATTATAGCGTTTTTCGTGTTCAGGAGATCCCAATTAACTTATCTAGGCATGTGGCGTTCTTGGTATTTTTCCAAATTAAAAATTTGTAAACCTGTGTATAATAATTGTGTGGGTATTTTATTTTTATTAAATAAAATAAGGCCCGTTTTATTTCCATAAAAGACAAAGGTAATAATTAACCAATAATAACTACCTAGGTGCTATTATATATAGTCTAGTATTAATTTTGTTTCATTAAGAGAGCCTGCAACTTGAAAGCTAGAAAGATAAAACAACTAGAATAGTCTCTATTTGAGCCTAAGATCAAAAGAAAGTTTCCATGGTATTGGTCAGATGAAAAACCATGATTTTTTTGATATCAGACAATGTCAAATGGAATAACTTCTCAATGTTTCATCCATGAATTCAGTGTTCTAATCTCAACAAGTAAAAATATCGTAAGATGCCTTGTGTAATCGTAGGCGAAACGTCGGAAATCATTCACTTTGACCTAGTCTCATCTTAAGAATGATGTTTCAGTCCGTTATTTAATTTATATCTAAAAATGTTGAAAAAAAACTCGGGGGAAACCTAAAAAAAGCACAAAAAGCATCCCCTCACATCCACCTTCACTGGGAGGGTCACTGTGCGCTGAAAAATAAGAATCGGATGAGTCGACGACGCACGCCTTCTTGGAATTCAGGTCCAAAAACGATGGAATTCAGGTCCAAAAAGGATATTCATTGGTGAAGATGTACTGTAGCCGTTTATAAACGTGGTTTTCACTAGAAGATAGCTTCAGGCATTTGCTTTGCTAGTCGAAATTAGAATCAAACGGTCGACGTCTGATGCTATTGGGGTTCAAAACAAACAACACCAACGATTAACTTCAAATTATAGTTGACCAATGTTCAAAACTGAAGAAATCAAACACCAGCAAGTCGAACTTGCGCAATTAGTGTTCCGTACGTTGATTGTTTTTAAAATAAAAAATGTTTATTACCGAGGTATAAAATGATCATTGACTTTATAGACAAGGCGAAATCGGCGCCATCGTTGGAAAAAATTTTCTAATTGAATTTTTTTTTCATAACCTTCTCCAGGAGATGCCCCTGAAAGAGGATCAACATGTTGCCGGGCGGTAACCTGGTCCGAATTTGTTTAAACAAATTTTTTTTAAACAAAGTCCAAAAATTGAACGGAACAAGTTTTTTAGGTAAATTGGACCATTTTGAACAAAAAATGTCTCTTGTGAATTTTCTCTAAAATGCGCCGTTTTCGAGATATCGGCGATTTTAGGTGCGAGAAAACGCGAAAATGGCCACTTTCACCTCCCAATATTGGGGTCAAAAATTAAAATTTTCAATGTTGCCAAGTGTCCAAATTAAAGTTTGAGATCTCTTCTACAAATTACCGTAGGAAATATTGCAATATCTTTATTTTTAAACATTGTTTTTTAACAGTTAACAAATTGCGTTCGAGCGCCCGCGGCCGCATCGAAACTGTATACATAGATATACATATACGCAACGCCCGTACGTAGGCGCGCGGAACTGTATACGCGCTGCAACTCGCTGTAACGTGAAGTATCATGCAAAAGTTCAAACATGCTATTGCTTAAATAAGAGTCGGACACTTTAATAGTTTATTCATTTCTTTTCCGCCCTTACAAGTATGTACATGTGTAATTATGTCTTTTTCTATTAAACGAATTAAATGTGATCATAAGTGCATTTTCTGTGGTAAGTGTGATGATGTTGTACAACAACCAAATTTTGAATCATTTCAAAAAATTCAACAAGCAGCTAATCGTCGGAAAGATGACATAAGTACAAAATTTAACGATTTATATAATCCAAGTAGCAGTGAACAAATTTTTTCTTGGCACAGAAAATGTTATGCTTCCTATGTAAGTAAAGAAAAAATTGTACGTCGGGAAAATGCTCTCAAAAAACTGGAAACAGAAAATAATGAAGAAGTTTGTCAAGTTTTGCCTGCTTTACATGCGTTTACAGGCTGTGATACTACTAGTAAAGTAGGTACTAAAAATAAAGCTTTAGATTTAGTCTTTGATTTAGATACTCAAAATGCATTAACCCCACTTGGTACTGGCTTACAATTAAATGCCATGGAATTCAATGCATTAGAAAAAATTGTATTTGAAAATTTTGAATAAAGCTGGAGAAACAGCAGATAATGCTAGACAAATAATTTTAGAACGTTCTTGTGGGATGGGTATTAATTTTGGAAAAATTCCATGTACATCCGATGCTTTAAAAATTGCACATTTCACGAGCTTCACTACAAACGTACATATGGAAAATGTCATTGTATTCTCGGTATCAACATTTAGATGCAACAGAATTTGGTTACACTATAGAAACAGGTGAATTGTTACCCAAATTCATGTTAAAAAATTCGATACCAGATTCGTTAATTAGGCAATGTAAATGTACAAAAAAATTGTAAAACTAATGCATGTAATTGCAAAAGCAACAACGTAAGTTGTATACTCATGTGTGGGTGTAATTTAAATATTTGCGAAAATTCTATTAAATATATATAAGTTATATTTCATAAAATTGTTTTAATTCTTCTACCATCCTAATCGAATATTGAATTTTTATTTATATTCATTTGTTATAATAATTAAATTTGATATAACAATTACTCTTTAATAAATAAATATTTTTTACATACTTTTCAAATATATTAATTTTAATAAGAAATCAAGAAACAAAGCTTTATAGAGCATCGCAGTGCGTATACAGTTCCGTGCGCCTACGTACGGGCGTTGCGTATATATCTATGTATACAGTTTCGATGCAGCCGCGGGCGCTCGAACGCAATTTGTTAACTGTTAAAAAACAATATTTAAAAATTAAGATATTGCAATATTTCCTACGGTAATTTGTAGAGGAGATCTCAAACTTTAATTTGGACACTTGGCAACATTGAAAATTTTAATTTTTGACCCCGATATTGGGAGGTGAAAGTGGCCATTTTCGCGTTTTCTCGCACCTAAAATCGCCGATATCTCGAAAACGGCGCATTTTAGAGAAAATTCACAAGAGACATTTTTTGTTCAAAATGGTCCAATTTACCTTCCGGGGCGAAAATTTCAATTTTTGGACTTTGTTTTAAAAAAAAATTTGTTTAAACAAATTCGGACCAGGTTACCGCCCGGCAACATGTTGATCCTCTTTCAGGGGCATCTCCTGGAGAAGGTTATGAAAAAAAAATTCAATTAGAAAATTTTTTCCAACGATGGCGCCGATTTCGCCTTGTCTATTACCAAACACACCCCAACGAGTTTGCAACAAAGTTTTTTCCAATCTTCACTGAAACCTGATGACCTTGAAATTTTTTGATCATTACTGTTCGAGATAAGGGGGGACGACAGCAAATTTTCGCGATTTTTTTAAAATAATACAAAGAAAAGTGTGCCCAAGGGTTACATTAAATATATTTTTGAACTCGTGTTTTAACAGGCTTTCATTTGACCACTCCATGACCTAGTAAATTTTTTTTTTTTCATTTCCGATTTCACCCCCCAAAACTAACCCTTTAAGTTAAAATTTAACTTTTAAAACTACACGGCTCTGATGAGGCCATCAATTTCTATATTAGTACCAAATTTCAACTTTCTATGTCGTTTTCGAGAAAATCGGGTGTGACAGACGGACGGACACTGAAGTGATTTTATAAGTGTTCCGTACGAAACAGTAATAAAATTGGTTTTTATATATGTATTTGGTAGTAGTAATTTCCATGGTGATATTTTCGGCCTGTAATTTCATTGTTTATCCATTTATAGATTACTTATTACATACTCAGACAGACGTATTATTATTGTCTCCAAACCTATTAAAATTTATTGTAGTGATAGTAGTTAAGTAAGTGATAATTATTTAAATTTTTGATAAGTTGAATCTTAATTAAACAAAGCGTTATA